>CM056601.1:15168160-15573160 GCA_029721355.1 Tegillarca granosa
GAGGATTCTTTAGCGTGTCACCTGCCCATGACCAGGGGATTTGGTTTTTAATGTCTCTTCTGAAGGACACCTGTGATTTTCATTTCTAAGTGCCAGGTGCTTGGTGAAAGAACAGTCATTACCAATTTTCAAGTCTTAATCAGACCAGGCTGTGGTTTGAACCCAACCTCCACATCTGGTTATAGAGAAATAATGATATTAAATGTTCGTCTGAATTAGACAGGGTCAAGAAATGATTTTATGTTCCAATCAAGATTATGTCACTGATTTGAAGGTGGTCTGAGTTCTGAAATGTTGGAGGTATCTGGAGTGCCCTGTGATGAGCACTAAGATTTGTAAGTTGGTGTTTTAGATTTGACCAGAGGCAGATAATATAAACTGAAAAGTTCATGCTTGTAGAATTTGAAATCTGATTTGCATTGGTGCCTTAAATTGTGCGCATCATCAACTAAAACCTACCCAATTTCATATGTAGTACAGATGTTCCCTTGTACATGTTTCACCTTAAGTAAGATGATCAAGTTAAATTGCTAGCCAAAAGTTTGTGGTTGTCTCCAGGTATTCCAGTTTTTTCCACAATCTCTGAAACCAACTGCCAAAGTTTTTTGGCTGAGAATATCTTTGACTAGGGCATAAAACATCATTATCCAACTCCATTCCACTCCACTCCACTCTGCCCCTCCCCGCCCCGCCCCGCATCCGCCCTGCCCCACCCCGCCCCACCCACCCCACTCCACTCCACTCCACTCCACCCCACCCCACCCCACTTCTGAAGATTAACATTTCTTTGTATTAGGTTCGAAAAGTTTGTGATTGCAGTCTCCTGTTTTTGGATAAAAAAATCTCGACTGAGGCATAAAACCGTTTATCTACCTCTCTCTTCTAGGTATAGAACACTACCTCATTCCATTCACCCATTTTACCCCTGAACACTAACATTTCTTTTGACTATGTTCTGATGTTGTTTCTCAGTTATGACAGCTGTTTGTGTATCTAGATCAGCCATCTATTGTGGCCTCTGCTGATCTATACAAATAATTGTGTAGTAAATTTGTTATGGCATCTTGTTATAATAGCTAGTGTGCAATATAAATAGATATACAGGAAGGGATGACCTTACAATGAATGTTTATATATATATACTTTTATCTATATAGGTATATATATATATATATAAACACAAGATATACACCTGTCAGAGCATATAAACATGTATCTCCAGGGAGTTTGTTAGCTGAACAATCACTTTCAGTTTCATCAACATTGTGTGTCAAACATCTTTCATTATTGTCTACTAACTGTACATACATTCAACACAGACAATCTGCTTTAATTACCTGAAAATAGTGAAAGGTAACATTCAATGCATCTTTATAAGTTGCTAAGTGTGTTGTTGGGTGGTAGTGTGTGTGTGGGGGGGGTAGGGTAGGGGGTGATTTGCACATTATTTATTATTTATTTATTTATTTATTTATTTATTTATTTTATTTATTTATTTATTTATTTATTTATTTATTTATTTATTTATTTAGTTTATTTATTTATTTATTATTACATTATAGTACTTACTACCTGTATATGTCAAATACTTACATTAACCTTTTACTGTCCTACTTGACATGTAGCTAATATAGGTCAATTATGGTAGAACAGATATGTATATATGTAAGTAATATATACTGACATGCATAGGTCTCATTAACATATCGTTTTTTTGCTACTGGCAAATTTATGTTTGTGGTCCCTGGGAAGGTAGTAATGTTAGGGTTTCTTCAGGGACACAGACTGTAGTCTCTATCTCACTAATGTTTGTTTTCTTTATTTTGATTTCTATCAGAAATAGTTTCATCTTTATACACCTAATTGGGATGTAGTACAATAAGCAAACTTTAAAATTTTTGTGCTTATATGTCTATTTCCATGGAAAGTCCTTGTAAGTTATGTCCATGTCAGTCAGTGGTCAATGTCTTTCACTGAATTCTGTCACTTATAAGGTATATAGATGGGCCTGAACTGGTGGAGGAAACCTGAGAGTACCCTGTAAAAAAAACACCAACTTTTAGAAAGCTTACTGACAAAACCTATTTCCTTCTAGGAGTAGGCATTACATTGTTCTTGAAGAGTGGTTGTCTCCCTTAACTCTGTAAATAACATACATATCAGGTGGACTAAGCTTTGTACATATATATTGGATGGAATTTGTTTGTGATCTCATTTTGCAAATTTCTGAAGGGCATTGTATTATTTTTCTTTCAATGTCCACAACACTGCTCTTTGAAGTTGAAGTAAAATATATTCATTTGCACAAACTTGTGTACCACAAGATTTGAGATTAATTAAATATCTATAATTCAAACTTTATGATATGATAGCCTAATTTTTTTTTCTTTTGAAATCAATAGATTTCCCCGCAGATAAGAAAATTTAATTACAGAAATCTGACAGATGTTTACAGAGGGTGATCTCTATATCTGTCATTCAAGGTTTATTGATACCTATAAATGGAGAATTTTTGTCTAAATCAATCGATATTCTTGCAATATTTATTGAGGAATATAATTAACATCATATCTTTAAAATATAGATTTATGAGTTTGATTTGTTCAAACTGAATTTTTTTTAAAATTTAATAAGCGATCATGACCATTTTCTTTTGTTTCAGGTTTGTTAAAAGGATCAGCACAGGGTGGATCGAGAAAAGTGGTCTCGCAGATCTGTGAAAATGTTGCTTTTAGACACTCCAGGGCCGCCAAGAGAAAGTCGCTACCCATTACAGGTTTAACCTTTGACCCAGTAATGGAGAGAGAGGAGGAAATTAATCCAGCAAAAATATTGGATGCCGTGGAAACGTTAATTCCAATGCCAGAAATTAAGTCATCCAAAACACATGAGGAACAACATTTGGATTATGGGGAGGAATGGGACAAGGTAAGCCACTCAAACTCTGTTATTTTTGCAGAACAAAAAAAAAAAAAAAAAAAAAACCAAACAAAACAAATAAAAACAAACAAAACAATACAAAAAAATTGTAAAATAAAGTTTGCCCATGTGTAAAGTGTGATAAATGCCAACATTGTTTTCTGGCTTTAGAAAATGAAACTAGTGTAGGAAAAACCCATTGATCATGTGGTATATTGGTATACTAAAGAATACAGTGATACAAAAACACCCCCCTCAGCTTTCCTATCTAAAGCACAGGAAATTCCTTGATATGAAATTCAGAAAAAAACATAGGTCTCAAATGTTAAAAGAAATTTGGTTAAAGTTTTATAAACAAATGTGAAGATGAGTGAAATGCTACTCATCAAAATTTAGCATACTGTAGCATCTCTCGCCTCCTTGTTGTGCAAGGAGAAGTCATATTGAGAAGAGTTTTTTTTTTGTGATGGAACAGTGGTTTTCTTTGGGCCCTTTCAAAAAGTCGATAGAAGTCTGCTTATAAACATAGTTGATGATGGAATATTATTTAAACACCTACAAACATTGGCTTTATTTTAATTTTTTTTTTAACTTTATTTTCCATGGATCTTATGAAAAAAGTTTGACCTGTGGTGAAATTAAAGAAAAATATTGTAAAAATCTTAAATTAGCTGAATTTAATATGCTCTCTAACAACACCCCCCCCCCCCTCCCACACACACACATACCATAAAAAAGTTTGATAATAATAATAATAATAATTTGTTGACAGTTATTAAGTGCATTTATTTTTGTTTATTTTATATTTTTTTTACATCAAAATTTTTTATCAGATTGCAGATATTGTGTATATAGTAATTAATTATTATATCTGTTATCTATTTATTTAAAAAAAAAAATCTTAAAAATTAATTTTATGATCAGATTGCAGATATTATATCCAGTTATGGTGAAGATATCAGTAAATATTACGATTTTTCAGCCATTGAGTCTGAAATTGAGAAAATTTTTTCTTCAGGTAGTAGTGTTAAACCATTAAGCTGCATCCAGAATGTTTTGTGCCTGAAAAAAATACGAATTGACTTGCATCCACGATTTTCCATACTATTTTTTGATAATGAAAAGTCTGCATTGTGGCATGAAAATACTGTTCGATAATTAAATTATCTTTGAACGAATTAACACTGTATATTATTTAAGTTTAGTCAATTAAATTCTCCAAATTTCTTTTTGTGTTTCCCTTACATATTGGCCTTATAAATCATCATCATTGGTTTCTTTCTACACTAATAGGCTACCATCCAGATGACTCGCTAGGTGCACCCATGGCAGATTTCACCCCATGTTTCCATTTCTTAAGATCATGGGGGTTGGAATTTGAGAGCTTCCACTCTCTACAATCTCTCTCTGTTAGCTCTTTCCAAGACATCTTTGGACAGCCAACACCTCACTGTCCAGTAACTTGTAAATCATGTGCACACTTGATTGCACTGTGTGGAATACCAGTGGAGAAAGTTTTAAAAATTACATAAAACTATGAATAACAGTTTTTCAAAACTTAGTTCGTAGCTTATGTCAGACTATAAATCACAATTTTTCAAAACTCTGTGCATAGCTTCAACAGTGATAGTAAATACAATTATCATTAACTTAAGTAAATTTACTTATTTTTCTTGGAAGTATTGGCAGTTTGAAGTTTTCAGTATGACAGACTTGTACCTTGCACTATTTTGGTCTGTTAGTTACGAATTGTAATTACGCAGTTTGCACAACATCCATTCAGGTTATTTCTCAATGACCCGAATGAAAATCCGATTTAATGCTTATTTAAGGTTGACCCCCATTTGGATCTATAGTTAAGTTTTAATCCTATTCTCAATGATCTTTTCTAATAAATGTTATCTACGTGTTTTTGGTTCATTTTATTTTTGGGTCTTGGTGGGATAGTGGGATAGTGGTCAAAAGCACTTACAGTACTTAGGAACCACATTGCCTCTTAGCCTCTGAGCCTCTGGGTATAAATACTGCTCTGGCCTATCCTAGTAAGAGAACCTATGTAAGCGCGCTTGCTGAATGTCTGTGGTTTTATTTCAGGAACTCCTGTTTACTCAACCATCTCAGAACTAACTGCCTCAATATAAGTGAAAGAATCTTGATAGGGTAGTTAAATTCCATTAATCCACTCCACTCTGCTTTGCTCTCCACTCCACTCCACTCCACTCCACACTTTTTATTTCAAGTCTGTTACCAGTTGATAATTTAAATAAAGGTGAAAACCCTCTAGAATGGCTAGAGACAGGGGTTTGAGCCTAATCTTGTCTACTTGATGTTGTCCTTTTAAGCAAGACTATTTATAGTTCCTGTTCTCCAGTAGCTGATTAATGAGTGAGTCCTTTACATTTCAAAATTGCTTGGCCTTAATAATAGGAGGACTGACTGGATGGATGGGATAATAGTATTTTATGCCAGAGTAAAGATTCTTTCACTTATATCAAGGCAGTCAGTTCAGGGGTGAATTTTGAGGAAGCCGGAGTGCTTTCATTAAACCGCCAACCTTTTTCAAGCAAACTAATAAACTTTCTCACACTAGGATCTTTAGATGCTTTGGACCACTTGGCCACAAAACCCTCATAGTGGATTAGCATCTGAGCCATGGATGATTTGAAGATTGCACTAAGTATATATATATATATATAAATACAAATATATATATATTGTATATAGAAACAAGGATGAGGATCTGTTATAAGTAACCTGTTGAGTCAATAAGCTTAAAGTTAATGTTTTAAATATCCTCAAAAAAATATCTGTAAGTACTTTAAGTGACCCTCGGCATCTTGTGTTTAGTTACATAACAAAACAAGGTTAACATTTACTGTTACTTTGAAGTTGATATTTTAAAATGCAAAAATAGATTGATAAATTTGAGGAAAAAACTTCATTCTGATCTCTAGAAATATTCATATTTTAGTCAACAGGAAACTGTTTGCATGGATGACAAGTGCATTGTGGGTTAATTATACAATTCCTACTTGAAGTACATCCTGCTCTGTATAATAATTATTTCTAGGGGTTTTCATAAAATGTCTGTTTTAAAAGGATTTCCTCGTTGTATTTCAAATTAAAATCAAAGTTTTCTTCAAGTTTTATAGCTATATCGGGATTAAACTGATGTTCTAAACCTGCAGTGGTTTTTCCTTGTCCCTCTTTTTTCAAGTTATTAAAATGAAAATTCTGTTTCAAATGAAAATCAAAGTTCTCTAAAGTTCCCTAGTTATCTAAGGATAAAAGCTGATGACCTAATCCTGAAAGTTTCTTCCTTGTCTCACTATTCAAGATATTCTGTTCTGTTACAAATAAAAATCAAAGTTCTCTAGAAGTTTCTTAGCTATGAGGGGATAAAAACTGATGACCTAACCCTGAATGATTTTTCCTTATACCTCTTTTCATCTCTTTTCAAGATATTAAAAAGAATGTTTTATTTTAAATCATGATTAAAGATCTCTTGAATTTCTTAGTTATTATTTTTGACTGGGATGTTAAACACCATTACTCAACTCAACTCTTGGCTATCTAGGGATAAATACTATCGACTTTTTAACTCAAAATGTTTTGTTTTGTTTTCTTTTTACTTTTTTTTTTCTTTTGATAATTTGCAGTTATCTCCCCTTTCAAATAATGTTCTGTCTATTTGGAGTTATTTTTCTTGTTAAATATTACATGGTTAATTTTAAAAGCCTGATCATACAGCAACATTTTAGAATGGATGATTACATAGAGCTATCAATGATACAAAATATTTAAACAAGGGAATCTTTAGCAGACATCATATAAATACACTTGATTGTATATGATTGTATAGATTAAGATAACTCTTTGTAGCATGTATAATTGATAATTTGGAGTTATCTCCCCTGATTAGAATACAACAAGGTTAATATTAATGGCCAGATTATACACCAATATTTTAGAAGGTGTTTTCAAAAGAACTATTATGAATGGCTTATTCTCTGACATTTTATTATTCAGTTAACTTGTTATTCATTTGTTAGTAAACCACAATATTGCAACTTTGACTTTCATTCTATATGTTGTATATTAATAGTGAGCCAATGTTGATTCAGTTACTGAAATGGATCATAAAAAAAGTTTGAAGGAATTGAAAAAAATTAGTTTGAAGAAATTGAAAATCTTGAAGAAATTGAAAATCTTGCAAGGTTTCAATATGTACAAAGGGAGTTAACTCTAAGAGACTTGGAATCTTGCAAGGTTTTGTTATGTACAAAGGGAGATAACTCTGAGAGACTTGATATTTTTCTAGGTAACTCGCATGATGTATTAAATATTTACAGTTACTAACATATTTGAATATTCTGATGCATTGTACAACATTTATATTGCATGTCTGTTTGTTACATGCCTGTACATGTTTGCATTTTGTAGATTGAGAATATCATGGCATCTTTCGGTTCTGGAATAGCCAGAGAATCAGTCTTTGTTAAAGAATTTGAACCTCTCTTTGCCAAACAACTTGCAGGAGGTATAAATTATATTAACTTTTGATAACTCGAAGCATTTCTCAAATTCTATGGATAACTGGTGTATATCAAATCTAGAGATAGTGATTTTTTAAAAAAAATTATATATGAATTTTTTAACATAATCAGCAAGTTGAAGAAGTTATAAAAATAAAAGCTGTCACTTGGAAAATGAAATAAGAGATTGTGAGTAAAATGAAATATTGCTTATCTCAAAATTTTCTTAATCACAGAACTTTTTGTCATATGCAAAAGTGAAGAGAAAAAAGAATTAGATAAAATCAAATTATAACTTTTTTGAAAAATAACTGGAAAAATTATAGTGTTTAATTCTCGCCATTGAGTTTTCTTATGAATCAAATATCAAAACTTTTCGAAAAAAATTGAACAACCTAAAACCATGAGAATTTGAATAGTCCAGTGTCCTTTGAGTTATCAAAGTTATACTGCATAACAGAGTGGGTAGTTTAAAGTTGATGTTGTTTTGTGTTGTACTTTATAATAATTTTTTCATATTTTAGACCCATTGCTTTACCAAATTCTATATGTCCATATTCCATCTGCCAATATGATGACAAAGTATTTATAAACATGATGCAATCTTTTTTAAAATAGCAAATCTGTTTTTTAAATTATTATTTTTGAAATTATTATAGTCCAAAATATTCCAGATATCCAGATATTTTTTTTTAATTTTTATTTTTTATTTATTTGTTTGTTTGTTTGTTATAAACTATGTGCATAAGCCCTAAAAACAGATAGGACATTTAAACATTTTTTTAAAAAAAGTTTGTTTCAGATATCTGTAAATCTTACTGATGGATCTTTGTTATTTCTGTATCTGTTGAGTAGATTTTAGTACAATAATGAAATCCATGATGTGGATCTTAGTCTATTTCTAAAACCTATTTTATTTTTATTTCATTTTATTTATTTATTTATTTTTTAACCAGGTTTTCGTAGAAACCTGGTTCTTAGATTACCAAATGTCGGCGGGTGGGCGGGCGTCAAAAATGGTTTCCGGATGATAACTTGAAAAGTAAATGACATTTTTAAAAGAAACTTGGCACATACATGTATTGTGATAAGATCTTGGTTGGGATTGCTTTTGGAGTAAATACCTCAAAGGTCAAGGTCACAGTTGCTTGATCATTTCACAAAATAAGCAAACTCTAGCTATATCTTGGCCATATGTAAAGATAATGACATGGGGTTTTCAGTTTTCATATTTTCTAGCAATGCTGATGAAAATAAAGCCAAAATCAAAGGTCAAGGTCATGACCTACATTTGACCTTTGTGATTTTTGCACTAAAATGGCTATTTTTGCATGAAATTTACAATTTTTGGCATGAAATTGGCTATTTTTGATGATATTTATACATAGAATTCACTATTTATGGAATTTTAGTTTTGTAAAATGATTATGATGGCAAAATATTTTGATGTTGACTATTTTTGCATTAAATTGGATATTTCCGAATATATTTAGGTGCAGATGCCACTATGGATCTTTTCTTAAATGAAATTATATTGAAATGAAAACACAACATTCAGATTTCTAAATAATGTGTCATAATTGCAATCTTTTAACATGTTATGATATATTAAATCTTAACCCATTACGGGTATCCCTTTACTATCAACCCTGCGAGACACATGATCACCCATAATTATTGTTAACTAGGTACCATTTCTCTCTGAAACCCCCTTCTCCAAAATACGAAAACCTGGTTTTCACGGAGTTTCCGTGACTCTTGCTTTTTATTTATTTTTTTTTTTTAAGAATATTTTTTCCTAAAATTTCAAAAGTCAAAAACATAAAGAACTGGAAAAAAATTCAAGAATATTGTTTTTCAAATACACTTTTGGTGCATGCATATACCGGTAGTTCATAAAGTTAATGTTTTTAAGATAACACTTTTTAAACCTTTGAAAACATTGTTAATTAAAATTTTATGAATGGAATTTGACATAATGATTTTTAATAATAATATGTACCTATGGCAAATACAAATATATTAATTGTTATTTATGAATGGCAGTGTAGTTAGGGATACTGCTGTTTTAAGACATTAATTTTGTTACATAGACATAATGCTCTTTGATGTAGGTTCTACAAAGATTCAGAGTGTTGGAGATTGGTTAGATGATATAGAATTGGGACAGTATGAGAACACACTGGTTGCTAACGGATTTGATCATACTGATTTTCTGGTAGGTATGAGAGAGAGAGAGAGAGAGAGCTAACACACTGGTTGCTAACGGATTTGATCATACTGATTTTCTGGTAGGTATGAGAGAGAGAGAGAGATAGAAAGAGAGAGAGCTAACACACTTGTTTCTAACAGTTTTGATCATACAGATTTTCTGGTAGGTATGAGAGAGAGAGAGAGAGAGAGAGAGAGAGAGAGAGAGAGAGAGAAAGAGAGAGAAAAGCTAATACACTGGTTGTTAACAACAGATTTCCTGATAGGTGAGAGAGAGAGAGAGAGAGAGAGAGAGAGAGAGAGAGAGAGAGAGAGAGAGAGCTAATACACTGGTTGCTAACAGCTTTGACCATACAGATTTCCTGATAGGTGAGAGATAGAGAGAGAGAGAGAGAGAGAGAGAGAGAGAGAGAGAGAGAATACAATACTTGGGCAATAATTATATTTACAGCCTTACTAGACAACACTGGAAAAATTACTATATTTACTTTCAAATATTAAAAATTGACCACTCATTAACTCATAAAATTTTTGGTATTATAAAGAGAATTTTACCCTCCACACCTTTCAATCAATGAAATCATTAACTATTCTCTATTGTTAAGAGATTTCTGTGTTTTGATATTTTGTAAATGTTAAAATTCAATCTTTTAAACCAGGAAAGCCTATTCCAAAGACAGTTGTATATAATTTTTTCCCAATATTTACAGAGTAATGATATATTAGAGGAACAAGATTTAGAAGTTATAGGTGTAAAGACAGCAGAACACAGAAAGAAGATACTGGACGCGACAAAGAAATTACCTGACATACAGCCAATAGGTCAGTATTTAACACTAAAACGTTGATCCTCTGTGTACCTGGAGGAAACTCTGACCTTTTGCAAGTGAACTGACAAACTTAAAACTTTCTCACACTAGGATCTGTCTTGAGTGGTATTCGTACCCATGTGGTAAGAGTCACTATTATCTGTATGCACACACTTTAGACCATTTGGCAATTGAGGCCCACCAAAGGCGGTCGTTTTTACTAGGTACTCGATGTTGGTCCTATGTGTGTTGTGTGCCAAAAGCTGTTGTTTCTCTGGGTACTCTAGTTGCAGTTTAGAACCAATCACCTTGATATGTTTTGAGTGATGGGCGTTTAACACACCAGTTAAGATTCTTTCACTTATATTGCGAGGGTTAGTTCTGAGATGGTAGAGAGAACCAGACCATAAAACATTTTTCAGTTATTTTTATTGGATATTGTCAACTAATCAAGCTTTTTTATCATTGGACATCACCTGATGAGGTTTATTGATGAGGAAAACTTTACCAATACCAACAAAATCCACATGTCCATAACCAGTGATTGAGAAGCTTAAACATCTAAGGCTCATTTTTGTCTGGAATATCTATGGCTGTAGTTTGACCATATCTCAATGGCTTAATGCTTAAAAACTGCTTGGACTCTTTATGTAAAGTGTTGGATTACTGACAAAGTGTGTTTCACTACCCAAGTGTAATTTTCAAATTTGATGCTTTGGAAGATAATAATACAGGAGGTTGTCATATCTTTTTGTAAAAGGTTGATTGTTTTGTCTAGGTATTGCAGTTCTTCCAACAGTCCAGATCGGACCTTATTTCAAGTGAAAAAATATTGACTTAGTGAAGAAAGTGATTCAAACAACTGATTATGGATGGCTATTTGGGTGGCTACATGGCTGGCTATTTGAACAGCTGAATAGATATATCCTCTTTTTATCTTTTTTAGATCCTGACAATCCGCCAGAAAATGTGGAGCAGTGGTTGAATAGTTTACATTTGTCACAGTATTTAGATACCTTCATATCCCATAAATGTGATAGCATGGACCGAGTTCTACAGCTCTGGGAACTAGAACTTAATAATGTAAGTAATAACATGTGACCGAGTTCTACAGCTCTGGGAACTAGAACTTAATCATGTAAGTAATAACATGGGACTGAGTTTTACAGCATAGGACAGAGTTCTACAGCATAGGACAGAGTTCTACAGCTCTGGGAACTAGAACTCAATAATGTAATTAATATCATGTGACCGAGTTCTGCAACTCTGGGAACTAGAACTTATTCATGTAAGTTATAGCATGGACTGAGTTCTACAACATAGGACCAAATTCTACAACATACGACCAAGTTCTACAGCATAGGACAGATTTCTACAGCATAGGATAGAGTTCTACAGCTCTGTTAACCAAATCATAATAATATAAGTTATAGGATGGACAGAGTTCTACCACTCTTAGAACTCAGTAATATTAGTTGTTGCAATGGGGCAGAAATCTACATCTCTGAGAACTAAAAGTTAAAAGCAAAAATGTAGTATAGACCAAGTTCTACCAGACTTTTATATTTACCTAATGAACTTTTTATAGAATTAACTTTACTTACAAAATTTTTTTACAACAAGATTGATATTTCATTTTTGTTTTTTTTTTAATTTTGTTACAGGTATTGCACATATCAGCCTTAGGTCACAGAAAAAGAATTTTAGTGTCTTTAAGCCATCGTAAACCTCCCGACAGACAGTATCCATCTTTAGTAAGTAGAAAAGCCAAATTAGTAGAAAAGCCAAATACGATATAGCCACCAACTTTGGGAAAGACTGGACTTGATAGGTTGCCATGGGTCAGGTGGTCAAAGCCTGATTAGTTTAATCTAAGAATAGGTCAAAATTTTAATTGTTGCACAATTTTAGATATGTTGTGAATCTAATCTTGTTAATATTAGACATAAATAGAATTAATAGAGCTAATGCACACTGATCAATTTGATAATGATAGGTTGATTTGAATTTGTTTTAAAATCATATTGCTTGACGTCACAAGCTATAGGTGAAGTGGCATAAATGTTTACCTTTCAAGTGTGTTTAGGAAAATGTTCAGGGAGGGTTCTTTAACATGCCAGACCTGCTGTGACACGGGGCATCAGTTTTTAAGGTCTTAACCCCATAACTTTTGTTTCTAAATGCCAAGTGCTTTGTGAAAGAACAGTCAATACCTATTTCCAAGTTTTGGCAGATCCAGCCCAGGTTCCAATCCCTAAACTCCTGCATAAAAAGTGAGCACTCTACCAACTGAGCTACCATTGGTTGTTTTAAAATTATACTAACCATTAACTCATTGTGCTTTGAACAACTGGATCCTAGTTGATCAGTCCTGCTAGTATTGGAAAGGTAACAGGTTTATGTCCCGGTTTGGCTGCTGCAGTGTTTTTTTCTTAGTTACAAAATTAACAACTCTCTGTTAACTGTTAAATTTCTTTCTTAGTTAGAAAATTAATTAGTTACAAAATTAATAACTCTCTGTTAACTGTTAAATTTCTTTCTTAGTTACAAAATTAATAATTCTCTGTTAACTGTTAAAACTGTCTTTGATTTGTGCTAATCATTGGTTGAAGTTATTAAGTTTCAATGACTGGGTTTTTGTTTTAGCAAATAATCATGCAGGGTTTATCAATTTTACATAAACATGTATGATATTTATCGTAAATATAATAATGTATATTTTATATATAAGTATAATATTTTTATACAATAAATAAATGCAGTATAATGGGTTATTTTCACAGGGTGCATATTTTGGTGGTAGTATTAAAATTACCAAAATGAAAAATTGTGAAAATATTTGTATACCAGTCAACCATGAGTGAGTTGTTTTAGATCACTGAAATAAATATGTTAAATTTTTCAACTGACTTTAAAACCGCCAAAATTTAGCCCTACTAAAATAATGCACTATAAGGTAGTATTATATAGAAAATTTTTTGTGTAAATCACATCAAAAAAAAAATAATAATGATAATTTTTATTAAATCATATTATTTAAACATTCCCATTGGCTTAGATTGCATCACGTGGTTTGCGATGAATATCATATTGCACAGAAGCGCGTGCAAAAACATCCTATTGACTTGGGGCACATGCCTGGGTTCTTCCGTGATCGTTTTCCGCTCTGTGTTGTATTCATTGTTTTCAAATGGCGTCCAAGCGTACATGTTATTGTTGATACAAGAATGTTTGATCTTTATTTTTGAAGGTGAAACAACAAATTTATGGTCGAATTTAATAATAAAGCAATTGTATTATGGTGATGAGGTTAATATGTGTTTTATCGACCTCATCACCATGCTATAATTGTATATTATTAATGAATAAAATCATAATAAAAATAATTTTTAAAAGATAAAATTTAATGAAAATTTAATATTAATGGAAATTGTATGATTTTTTTTCGTTGACACCATGACATTTAAGTGACAGAATTTTTACAGGAATGTAAAGCACCATTCCTCCACTCCTCTCTTCTCAACTAAGTATCGATATCAACCCAATTACCAGGCTTTCATGACTACTTGCCTACGTTCAGCAGTCTGTGCCTTGATTTTTTTAATTATTATTTTAACAGAAGAAGAGAAGCAAAGAAACTTCAGAAATAGAAGAAAATAAAAAATCTTTTAAAGATATAAATTTATTTAAAGACTATACAAAAGTGAAACCATTAACTTCATCAGATGAAGATGTAAAAGAGTCTTCCCAGCAAGCTTTCCCACCTGTAGATAGCAGTGAGGATGAAGATGTCTTCCGTAAAGAAAATCAGGTAATCGATCATGTCAAATCTTATCAAGCTCAACTTTCTTATTAGTTTGTTGATTTATTCTTTTAACAAAAGGCGGGCCCACAATGGTTTAGGGGTCAGAAGACTTGGATTATGGATTGCATCCTAAATCTTAATCTAAATCTCTAAATCGTAGGTTTCCGCATAAGTAGGTCTCTTAGCAATGAAGTTCTGAAGACATCTATGTCATTTGGAGCCTCAATGGCTGAGCGGTATAAAGCATGTGCTGATGGATCACAGTACCTCTCACGACCTAAGTTTGAATCTATATCACCTTAGTGTGGAAAATGTTGCCAGTTTGCTTGTTGTTGACATCTGTGTTTTTATCTGAGTGGTCCAGATTTCTTCACATTACAGAACCGACAGCCTCAATGTGGGAAAAAGAATGAAACTGGAGCATAAAACGTCATTAGTTCAATCCAATCCAGTCTTTATAACATTTAAAACAAATATATTATGTAAATTTACTCCAAATTAATGATGATTTATTTCAATATTACAGGGTAAAATGATTCGCGACAGTACCATACATTTACGTCCACCCCATCACGCTCAGACGGATACTCCGGTGAAACAGTGGCGACATCGCCCAGAAATGCTCATAAAAGGCTGCTGCAATTATACTGCACACGTACGTATAAATATATAGTTTGGATTAAATTCCATCCAGAGTAACACCACCTGTATATTAATACCTCTTTTTCAGTGATCTAATAAGCTCACCTGCGCAGACTCTAAATGGACTTTCATCATACACATATATCTAAATCTATCTAAAGTTACACCTGTGTATTAATACCTCTTTTTTAGTGATCTAATTAGCTCACCTGCACAGACTCTAAATGGGCTTTTGTCATACACATGTATCTACATCTATCTAAAGTAACACCTGTATTATTTTGACCTCTATTTTCATGTTGTCAGATTGTTGTCATTGCATATGCAAAAGAATTACATTTTTACATAAAATGTACTATGGTTTCCCAGTTTACTGATTTATTGGTAATACCATGCACCTCTAATATTGATGTCACAAAGTTTATTAATAATGTCATCTGAAACTGACATTTAGTAATTAGAAATTCAAAATATTTGTTGTAATTCTTTTGAATTCTAGCTAATTTTTTTAAAGTAAAAATTAAAATAAGTTGTGTGTAAAACATAACCCTTAAAATTTTTTAACCAACCCAGTTTTCTGTAGAAATATGTAACAGGTTCACTTAATATTACAGGTTAGGGTCTCGTGGTTGGCAGTCTGTCCTTAATTTTGAAACCCTAACTGCAACTTTTTGTCGAGCCTGGCTTCGCCACAAAGCGAGTCATAGGTGTTACTTTTCCGGAGTCATCAGTGGCAGCGTGCCAAAATGTGAAAGTTTACGTTAAAATAATTTATTTTTTACTCAATCAAAAAACTAACAACGCCAGACATAAAAATCCATGGTATTCTTGTTTTATGTGTATATATATATTATTTTTGTTTTTCAGTATCTAGGTTCTACACTTGTTAAAGAACTATCTGGTACAAATTCTACAATAGAAGGCATTGCTAAATTAAAGGTAATTATATATAAACCTGGTATTTACAGTAAAACCTGAATATGAAGACCACCTTTAAAACCTTAAAGGGATCTTAGTGGCCAAATGATCTAAAGTGCACACTTACGGATCACTGTGCCTCTTACTGCCAAGGTTCAAACCCCTTTTAAACAGATACTTGTGTGAAGTGTGAAAAAGTTTGTTGGTTTGCTTGTCAAATTTCAGGAGATTTCTATGGTTCCTTCCACCATTCCGATCAAGAACTGGCCGTCTTGATATACTGAAAATAAAATTCACTTTTTTAATGGCGCGTTATTATTGTAACTTATCTCTATCTTTAGGAAACAGTTTACATAAGTGGCAACACACTTGTTAATAAATCCTTTCTTGTCATTTGCATTTGTCATTTGTTTCAAGATATTGTAATTATATAACTCTTTTGACAAAATAAAATATGTTTAAACTAAAAACTTCACTTGGCTGAAAAAACATGATTACTCCACAACACTCCACTCAAGACCTAAGAAGTGTGGATTTTATTAACAGTCGGTCTTTGTCTAGAGGTGTCAACTGTAAATACAGTATAAATAGCTATGTATCTATTTCAGGTATTTGCCTACTGATTTCTGTTATTAAAATTATTTCAAATGTAGCAAATTTTAACAAATGTAGGAAAAAATCCTAAAAAAAAGACTTCCATTTCACAAATTACTGAAATTTGGTCACTATTTACTTATACTTTTTATAATTTTGAAATAATGGAAACTTAGATACAGAGATGTTGTGATTTTTCTTGTGTGTATGTGTGTGTGTATGGGGGGGGGGAGGACAAATAGATCTGAATACACTAATCAGAATAGAAAGTCCAAGATAGCTGCTATACAGCAATTTAAGAAACTTTAGAAACAGGAAAAAGATTGATAAAAAATGTACTATTCTTTTTTGTAAACTTTTTTTTTTTTTTGATACCTGCAACATTTGATGTTCAGAAAACCCTATTAGCACAGTAGCTATGGTAAACTTCCACACAATATGACATCAAAAAATCAGATATGAGTTGACCTGTTACATTAAAAGGGTCTTGGTGGCATAGAATTCTCACTTGTCGTGTGGCAAGACTTACTAACCCTGTTTAAGGGATTGTAAAGGTTCTTAATGGCAATAATTTGTGAATAAAATTCGTCTTGGAGACTGCATGGTAAGAAGGAGTGTTAATATATTGGAGACTGCATGGTAAGAAGGAGTATTAATATATTTTTCTTGAATTTGTTTGATATTGGTGTTATATGATGCATACACAAACACCCCTTTCCACATAAAAAGAATTTAGTATAACCTAGTTGAAGTATAGAAAGGGGAAACGCCCTCCCCATCCCCCTTTATTTTTTTCCTTTGTATTCAAACTGCCAGATGTACCTTATTTTAAGCTTTTTTTCTGGAGACCTAGTCCAGAGCAAGAGATTTGTGTGTGTTATCACAAAAGGAAACTGAAAACTAAAGAATTGAAAGAATGGCTTTTCTAAAACAATATACATATTTAGAGAAAAAAATATATATAAAAAAACCTTTAAACTAAGGCTCTATATTTGATTTTTAGGGGTTTAAATACATATTTTAATCAAGAAAAAAGTGAAAAAAGTTATACAAAATTAAAATGGTCATTATATTATTTTTCTGATTTTAAAATTGTAAAATAGGAATAATGAGGAAAGAGGCAAGATTGAAAAAATGTAAATTTGTTTTTTTCATTTGCAAATTTATTGTGCTAAACTAAGTTATTATTTAGCCTTTTTTATATGCTGCCAAATTTTATATGAATTCCATGCTAAAGTTGTTGCTTTTAATGTCAAAAAAAAAAAAAAAAAGAAAAAAAAAAAAGCTTGCAAATTTTTTTCATTATTATTTTTTTTCTTGTAAAAGCATTTTGTTCAGTTTTTTTAAATCCTTTTATTGACAGCATAAATTTAGAAGAAAAATGCAGGTTGGTTTGTAAAATTTTTATAAAAAATTTTTTGTCCTGTTGTTTTTTTTATTTATAGTTCAATGTTGTACAGGTAGTAGATTTAAATATTGTTGGTTATTTATTTTTTCTGTTAAGTTCTAGCTTTTTTCTTTTGTATTTTGTTCATTTAGCTGTCTGATCCATGCATGCTGTTTAATGTTTTACTGCATTGTATAGGTACATGTCATCACCTTAAAATTCCTTTAGAAAGGACTTTTAATGAGGTCAATTTTTTTTTTAACTTGTCTGTTTTTTGGGGGAATGGTTCCTTGGGTAACACCCCTGTATGAAGAAAAAGTGGTGTGGTGAATGTTGTAGAACTCTCCTGTAATAGAAGTTAAGAAAGTTTTACTATATCAGCTGTCCTTATGTATAAATGATCATAGTTTGCCAACAACTGGCATCAAGCTGTGGATAAGAAAACTTGTAATAATAAGGATCGATATCTCTCTCTCTCTCTCTTTCTCTCTCTCTCTCTGTCTCTCTGTCTCTCTCTCTCTCTCTCTCTCTCTCTCATTAATGATTTAGCATATAGTTTTAAGTTTTAGTATTTAGTTAATAGCACCCAGCCCATCTGTCCATCCAACTTGTGATCATGTATTCAGTGTTATAGTTTCTGGTGCATGTTTTCCTATTAAAGATGTTTTTCTTGAATGGAAGAGTAGTCTGGTTAACCAAGATTCCATTTGCCTAGTGGTGTTACCAATATCTGTTTGGTCTAGAGCAGGTGCTTGTGGATCAAAGTGCCTCTGAACCCCTCGGTTTGAATCCCACTTAGTAAATCCTATTGTGAAAGAGTTTGTCAGTTTGCTTGCCTACGGTTGGTGGTTTTCTTTGCTTACTCTGGTTTTCTCAACCATTCCAGAACTTGCTGCTAAACCAACAAAGATAAAAACCTGCTCAGGCAGATCCTAGTGTAAGAAAGTTTATCAGTTTGCTCGCAGGCTGTCTGTGACACTTTGGTTTTCTCCACCATCTCAGAACAGACCACCTTGTTATAAGTATAAGAATCTTGACTCCACTCAAATCCTAGTGATCTAGACCAAAAAGTTATAAATGTCTGTCTCTATTACCACCCGAACAAATCACAATATGAGAAGAAATGGTGGTATTCTCCACCAGGTATGTTCATTTCCTGCTTTTTTATGTAAGCATGGTACTAAAGTTTATAAATAAACAAAAATGGATCTTGATTTTTTTCTTGCTACTATTAGCATATATTCTAGACAAAAATAAATGTTGATGTTGTTGAACAAAAGTTACGCCCCTTTGTCCACAGAAAAGATCATTAGTGCATATACATGTACCATACATGTGCATTTCATTTTATTACAAGGTACTTTGTATTTTAGAATGCAATGGATTTCCAATTTTTAGTATTAATGTTTTTGAAAAAGTTATGAAATGCAGAAGGTAGTAATTACTAAATGGAACAAAATTTCTATTTAAAAGATAACCTGGGATTTTTGAAAATTTGGCAGTGTGAGAAACAAAAATTTAATTGTTCTTTTAGACTGAGTCCATAGTATTTGTTTCTTGGCAGTCCAAATATTTGCGTGTCTTTTCATGTTTTTTTTTTCTTGTTTGGCTGTTTTTATCATTGTTTTTATTGTGTCTTGTTCTTAGTTGCCTTACATTTTGCCAACTACTCAACTTTCATTGGTATATTTCTTTTTTCTACTGTTTTGATTTGGCCATTGTTTTTTTTTCTCTATATCTTTAGCCTTAATGGCTCAGTTGTAGAGCGTCTGTCTCAAGAGCGTTAGATCATGGGTTCAAACCCCAGCCAGGTCATACATCAGACTTTAAAATCTGAAATATTGCTTTCTTGCCTGATGCTTAGCATCAGGATAGAGTATTGATTTGGTTCAACTGGTGCCAGACTAATGGACTTGGGGAGTTTTATGCTTGTCGTCGGCATACTGACTCATTGAGCTAACACCTTACCAAAAAGTTACTCCGAGTACACACAAGTACATGGCAGGCTATAATAAACACTGGTACATCACATGCATACATGAACTTGTTATTTAGATTAATCAATCAAGATTTTTAACCTTGCTCTTGTAATAAATACCTGAAAAATTGCTGATGTAATGTTAAACAACATTACAACAACAACACTGTCTGCCTCATGAATGTGTAATGGTGTTTTTACACCTCATTCAAGATTCTTTTACATTTTTTACATTTCGTAAGAAATTGTATATTCAGGGATAATGATTAACATTAAGTAAGACAGCTGACATATTCTCTCTAGCAGAATATGCCAAAGGGAGATTTGAATGGAGTCATGAACTGTTAATCCTCACACTCCTTCCACTTGGCCATCAGGACACCTTTATTAATTAATAAAGTTTTATTCATTAAAAATATCTAAATTCAAGATTGATTTTAAATGAAAAGTTAAGCTGTTACAAGTTATTGGTTTTGAAGTTGATCATATTGATTTTTATCATTGATAATTTTGCATAGATCAAATAATGACCCCAGTAATAATTTGTTTGACCAGTGCAGAAAACTAATGTCTTGTGGTCAGCATAACTCATTATTTCAGAAACCTCACTTTAGATAGAGATTGTATTTTTCCCCCAAGACAATTAGTTTTAGTATTTTCCCACAAAATAATGACCTAATTGAAAATTAATGTACTTTGTTTGACCATTTGATGAAGTAAAGAAAATCAATGGATTTGTGGTCAGTCAACTAAAAAACTTTAATTTTGTTTGTTGTTTTGTTTAATCAGCATTCATTGATTCTGAATTAATAAGTTATGCTTCAATTGTTTAAATAGAAATTTTGTTAATGACATAGTGGTGCTATTCATAAATTATTATAATTTTTTATCATTATTTATTTATTTATTTATTTATTTATTTATTTATTTATTTATTTATGTATTTAGATTTATTTTTTATTTATTTAAATTTATTTATTTATTTATTTATTTATTTATTTATTTATTTATTTATTTATTTATTTATTATTTATTCATTCTTGTTGTTGCTTGACCATTTTGTTACAGACCCCTACACTTGCATTCATTACAACTGTGAAAAAGTGCCACAAAAGCTTCCTTTCATCCTGGCGGGCATTAATTCCTAAATAATTAGGAATTTAATTGTTTAATTCACTAAATACATGGCTAATCTAATCTTCTAATTGTATGATACTTTGAACATTTAAATATCCATGCTTATTTCATTAATTCATCAAATGTGAATAATTCTAGCTAGAATGAATTCGTTTCAATAACCCATATATCAATCGTCCTAGGCTTAATATAGAATATTTATAATAACGTAAAAACATTTATCAGTCGAATTTTTGTATTCTTGTCTCGAGATCAATCTCTTGTAGTCTATATTGGCTTATCGTCAACCCGATCTTGTTGTACACGAGTTTAGATGATTTAATTAATAAGCCTAATTAATTTTCTTTCTTCAAATGTGATTGTATTACTGGCTTTTATGACTTTGTTTGGCAATAAATAGCGAGATCTGTGAACTCGGCCTAATTAACTGTGAATTCATGCTTAGGTGGTAAAACATAAAGACGATTCTGATTAATATCGGGACTCTTTGAATTATTCCATCAGCGAACTTAGCTTCGGTAAGGAATGACCTCGCAAAATATTTGCGAATCTGATGGTAGATTTGGTACCAAAGGCCAGTCATTGCGTACACTTGATTGATACCGATTACAGGAGAACTGACGTTATTGAATGCCAAATGATGCTGAAGTATTGTACAAAATTAATGAAACTTGTTTATCCCGGTGAAACTTAGTGAAGCTGACATAATGCAATTGAACTTACCTAAGAATGTTAGCGATATCTTAGGCAGTTTGGTCACTGTATACTGACAGTAGAATAATGAATGAAAAATGGACGAGAAAATTAGATTTCCGTCCAACGTGTTTGATTAGCTATGTCTTGAATAACTATCTTTATCGTTTTTTATTACTCCTATTTTTTTTTTTTTTTTTCAAAGAATTTTATTTATTTTCTTGAAGAAGAAAACATGACTTTATATAGTTACAAGTGATTCAAGCTGGATTTCATTATGTTTCTCACTGACATTCCTGCATTTGTTCCAAAGATTTTATTAATTTTCTTGAACAATAGAAACTTTAAACTTCTTACATTTTTGTTGTTACTTGAAATTCAGACCATGTTTTTATTATGCAATGCTGTAATTAAATGAATACATGGATATGAAAATTATGAATCAGTTTTATTTCTTAATTTTTTTTCCCCACTCTTTCTTCTGGTGAAAAAAAGAACAACTTGTCAAGAAAAAGCAACACATAGTTCAGATTCAGACGAAAAGAAAAAAAAAAAGATTAACTCCGTCCTTTTCTTTTTTACTTTTGTTAATTTTTTTAATCAAAGTATTCCGATTGGTTAAACGTAATTCTGATTTTTATCAAAATTCTGCATTGTTTCTACTGATATTTTTGTCTTTTTTTTTTTTACTCTCTTAATTTTTCTTCAAATAATTTATTTTATAATTATATTGAAATTATATATTTTTAAAAAAAAAAAAAAAAAATATTTATAGGCTTGTGACTGGTAATCCTTTTGCTGCTGTGTTCTTCTAAATTACCCCTGTGGGTAATTACAAGTTGATGTTCAGAAAACATTAAAGACTGGTGGAATCAGTCATCCAAGTTACTCTTTTGAGTGGGTTACTTTGAGTGCACCGGTTTTCTCTCCCTCCCCCCCCCCCCCCCCCCCCCCCCCCCCTCCAAAACTGACAGCCTGGACACTGGACATAAATGAATTATTCTGGTTGTTATAATGGTTATTGTTGCATCATCAAAATTTCAGATATTCACCTTTAGAGCAAGTTTATTATAACCTCTTAGGATTAATAAAAGAACAAGTTTATGTATGCAGGACATTTGTCAAGTGTATATAATGGTCTGCTGTGAACTAGCATGCACTCAGGGCAAGTTAAACATGCTAGCTCACAGGGTCAGTGTCCTGCAGACAAGTACATCACTCCCTCAGTCCTGTTATCCATAACACTGGATAAGCCCGTAAATTAATACCCTATTCTCTTAGTTCTGAGTGCCCAACAAGGGGGCAGTATCTCAAAATTTAAAAGTTAAAATAAGTGTAACCCTGCAAGGGTTCAAACCCTCAAATAACAAGAATTTTATATCCAAAGTATTCAGTTTTTTTCCATATCCTGTAATTCAGAGGTTTTTTTTTTTTTTTTTCATTTTTTACAAATAATATTTTACACAAATATGTGTACTATTCTTGTAAAAATGTTGTTGGTGGTTTCTTTTAACCCTCTTAAATTTTATTTTCTCTACCATCTCAGAAACCACTGTCCTGATATAAATGAAAAGATTTTAATGGGAAGTAAAATACAATTAACCTATTTCAATCTCAACTGTTTTGGGGCCACAGAGGCCTATTGGTCTAAGATATCAGCCAATAAATACAGCACCTTTCAATACCAAGGTTTGATTCCCTCTCAGGCAGGTAGACTGACGAGATTATGTCTGGCAGTTCACTTGCCTTAAGTATGTGGTTTTCTACAGGCATGCCAGTTACTTCCACCATCCCACAAATGATGGGCATAAAACCTCATTACTCCATTCAAAATCTATCACGATTCTGTCATATATATTCAACAGTTATTTTCAAATTTTGATTCTTAAAATTTTACCCAATTCTTATCCAACAATTTTTTTTTTTTTTTTTTGGCCTGTTTACATTATTAATTATTGGGAATGTGAATTTATAGAGTATTGCTTTTACTGAGACAAAATAGATTTGGTTAATATTATACAAGAATTGCATGAATCATTTGATCGTTTGACAGTGCACGTTGTGTTGGTCATGATTTATAGTCGTGTGGTAATGTCATCCCCTCATACAAACCACAAAAAAAAATTGATAAATGTTAAAAACATTATCATGAATTGTTCATTACTCCCTGTGAATACATCATTCATGGCATTTACAATTTTAACTCACTGTAATTGCCTGTTCTTTTTGATGAATGCCAGGTTATTGTAATTTTCTCCTCGCAAATGATCTGAAATTTCTTAAGACATAAGTTTGAACACTTGAGCCCATTGTTACTAACTCTGAAAATCCTTTGTGATTATCTTCCTTCCTTTCTCTTTTAAATTTTTTTTCTTGTCCCCGACACATTCCGGTAGAATATTAATTTTAAAAAATGCTAATGACTAGTGTTTCATCAGGAAAATCAACGAAGCATAAAATATCAAGACATATAGCTGAAAGAATCAAAAGAGTTTTGACGATCGGAATCTTTAATGACAATTCTCGCAATAGCTTCACTCATTAATCATGAAGTGTGACTTATTATAAGTATCACACTTTTACAGTTTCATTTTTATCTTTTTCACAGCATAGATTTACTGAAACACGGCATTAAGGGTTTTTTTTTTTCTTTTTTTGAAATTGCAAGGAACGAAACCTTATGTATAAAAGAAAAGAGGTTTTAGGCAATAAATAGGAAACTTTTAGAAGAAAGACTAATTAATTTCATCCGTTGGGATCCCTTTGTGGTAGAAAATTGAATGACAACTGAAATATATTACTTAACCAGTTATTTTAATACAAGTCCGGATAGCGCGGACAGTTTCCGCTGGAATTGAGACGTTAAGGTTCTTTTCTCAATCCATAAATTTTTGCACACACTGTGCTAATCATCTCCGATTCTGCCATTATATTTTGTCATAAAAGAAAACATAATCTTCTGAAATGATATCAAAGATAATTCTTATTGCAGTCCTTTGATGAGATTTATTATTATATTATAAAATACGGAAAACAAGAAAAAAATATATAAAAGAAGAAATATCCTAATCCCGATATCGAATTGTGTAGTGATTAAGCATAAAGTTCAAAACTCTTGTGTCTCTTCCTCCACGACGATGGGATTACATCTTATCAAGCTTGTTAACTTATTTTCAATATTGACAATTTTTTATCTTTCCTAAAGTTAAAAACATATTAAAGATGAAATGAATTACTGAAATCTGCGTTTTTTGCTTCATTAGTTATGTATAATCATGAAGAAGCCTCGACTATCCTGACTTTTATTATAAGAATTACGTAAAAAGTATCTCTACAAGTGCAATCTTTAATTCGGTTTTCTGTATTTTGCATATTTATGTAAACCAGATCTCCATGTGAATTTTTTCCGTCTAAATTTAGCTTTCTTAATTCTTTTTCTTTTATGATTTTTTTATGTGAAAATTTTGGGTTTTTTTTTTTTTTTTTTTTTTTTTTTTTTTTTTTTTTTTTTTTTTTTTTTTTTTTTTTGCCTGAAGACATCCTTGTGTTTGTCATGGAGAATATTTTTGCAAA
This sequence comes from Tegillarca granosa, assembly GCA_029721355.1. Taxonomy (NCBI): domain Eukaryota; kingdom Metazoa; phylum Mollusca; class Bivalvia; order Arcoida; family Arcidae; genus Tegillarca; species Tegillarca granosa. Next base: position 15,193,362 of record CM056601.1, read on the forward strand.
TTTATCTTTAAATTAAGAAATTATCTAAAAAAAAAAAAAAAAAAATCTGGACAAAATTCAAAACCTCTCCAGATAGAGGAAAAAAAAAAACAAACCTTCAGCAATCCAACTAACAACTAGCCAACTCACACTAGAATCTGTCAGAGTGGGAATTTAGACATTGAGAGGCATTGTCAGAGTCAGAATTTAGACGAGGAGAGGCATCGTCAGAGTGGGGAATTTATATATTGAGAGGCATTGTCAGAGTGGGAATTTAGACAATGAGAGGCATTGTCAGAGTGAGGAATTTAGACAATGAGAGGCATTGTCAGAGTGAGGAATTTAGACAATGAGAGGCATTGTCAGAGTGGGAATTTAGACAATGAGAGGCATTGTCAGAGTGGGAATTTAGACAATGAGAGGCATTGTCAGAGTGGGGAATTTAGACAATGAGAGGCATTGTCAGAGTGGGATTTTAGACAATGAGAGGCTATGTAAAAGTGCGAATTTACACAATTATAGGCATTGTGATCTGTAAGCCTGCACTTAACATCACTCGTCCACTTAGGCTTGCATTAAAGCATTAGAATTGCATTTAATATTACTAGAAAATGTCAAGAACAGGTGAAACAAGATGATGATCATTAGTAATATTTATTTCTCCAATGGATTTGGATTGATTGATTGATTAATTGATTATATGAGGTTTTAGGTCCCAGTCATGCATATTTTACTTAAATCGAGATGTCACCAGCTTTAGGCGAAGTGGCAGAAATTTAAATTCTGCAGTGTGCTTAAAGCAATGTGCAGGGTGTGTTCTTTAATATGCCATGCCTGTCGTGAAACCGGCATCAGTTTTCAAGGTCTCATCCAAAGGACCCCGTTACTTTCTAAATAACGAAAGCTTGGCGAAAAAACAGTCACTATCAATTTTTAAGTCTTGGTCATAACCAGCTGGGGTTTAAACCCTGGACCTCCCTCATACGCCATTGGATATGGCATCACATAAGTTTGACTTTTCTCATAAACACTTTTGTTATTCCAGGAATTCTGATGTAAATGTTTTCCGAATCTTATGCTCAAACAGTTGAGCTATTGATCACATATGAAACACTGACAAACACTGTTAAATAATTTGGACACTTAAGTCAGACTTTCGTTCATTTCAAAGGTTCATGGAATGTCCGTGACTTTTAATTTTTTTTTAAACAAGGAAAGTAAATTTACTCATAACTTTGATTGGTTTAAGCAGCCATTTGGATATTGTAATTTTGATGGCAAACTGAAAGGCCAAAAAAAAAAAAAGGAAGAAAGAAGAAGAATTCTCAAATGTAATACTGCCTTTACAGAAGTGGGGGTGGAGTAATGTTTTTTTTTTTTTTTTTTTTTTTTTTTTTTTTTTTTTTTTTTTCTCCATTTATATCAGGCAGTCATTTGTGAAAAAGTGGAGGTAACTAGAGTGCCAGAAGAAAACCTGCATTAACTTTCATTTTGAGGATGGCAAGCTTTTTCACTCTAGGTTCTAAAAGATTAGAATTCAAACCTATGTTAATTGAGTGTCACTTGTTTAATTTTCATCTTTTCAAAGATTAATCTCAAATGTATATTCTAAATACTGAGTGGGGCCTCGGTGGCTGAGTAGTCTAAAGCGCATGCTTACCTATCACAGCGCCTCTCACCACCTGGGTTCGAATCTCACTCAGGACTGATCCTAGTGTGAGAAAGTTTGTCAGTTAGCTTGCCGAAGGTCTGTGGTTTTCCTCCGGACACTCCGGTTTCCTCAACCATTTCAGAACTGACCGCCTCGAAATAAGTGAAAAATTCTTGACTGCGTCGTAAAACACCATTACTCCACTCCCCTCCATTTTAAATGCTGAGTGCTTGGCATTTGTATTTCTCAACATTTTTTTATTTTCAGAAATCAGCTGATGTAATCGCTAAGATACCAACCATTATGTTGTCAATGTCATATAGAGGAGTGAAATTCATAGATGCTAAATCAAAGGTATTGCTTTTGAATTTATTTAAGCTTAATACTTAATACTATGGTTTATTTACAACAGTTGCTTCAGTTTTTATTTCTGCTGACAAAGGGCTGTGTGGCACAATAAAATTTGGCAAATAAAATAACCTGTTTAAGCAGTTACTGCCTTTCTTGAGTTGTGAAATGTCATTTAAATACAATTAATTTATTCTGTCTCAAACTATTTTGCAAAAAAAAAAAAAAAATCCTGGAGATGCAAATTTGCTAAGAATGTCTTACAAATATTAATGACTCTTGACAATAACTTTTTAAAAATATTTTTTAGAGAATGTTCATGTGCTCTAGTTTTCTCCACCATTCTGCATCAATATTAGTGAAATAGTCTTGAGTAAGCAATAAAAGATACATTATTTCAACAGCTGTATGGTATCTCAATAGTAATATGGCAAAATGGAAGTTTAATGTAGTCTGTTGTTTTTTCTGGGCAAGTCTGTTGTTTTTTCTGGGCACTCTTGTTTCCTCCACCATCCCTGAAAAATTTTGACTGGGGTGTAAAACACCATTAATTCAATCCAATCTAATCTAATATTTCATGTTGTTTTAGGCCACTGGGGTAGCTCAGTTGATAGAGTGCTCACTCCATAAGTGGAAGGTCGTGGGTTTGAGCCCCGGCCAGGTCTGACCCAAGACTTGAAAGTTGGTAGTGACTGTTCTTTCGCCAAGCACTCGGCATTACGAAATGAAAGTCATGGTTCTTTCGGATAGGAACTTAAAATAAACAAGGTCCCGTGTCATGGCAGGCATGGCACGACAAAGAACCCTGCTGTATAATGCCATCAGCGCAATGCACAGGCAAAATTTCTGCACTTTCACCTATAGCTGGCGACGTCTCTGTATAAGTTAAATATTCTTGACTGGGATGTGAAACACCATTACTCAACTCAACTCATGTTGTTTTATTTATTTCTTCTTTTCAGAAAGTTATCTGTGATCATGAGATAGGTAACATATTCTGTGCCTGTCAAGATGCCGAAAGTATGAACTTTTTTGCTTATATTACTCGGGATAACCAGACAGGAAAACATTATTGTCACGTCTTCAATGTACGAAGTGCAGTAAGTATCATTATGAAAAATATTCAACTTGTTTATGTCTGGTAAACTCTTTTTGTTTCTTAAGCCAAAAAAAAAAAAAAAAGAAAAAAAAAACCTGTTTTTGGGCATTTTGTTATTTCTTTTTTTTTTTTTTTTCCATTGGAGTCTGTCAGTTGACCATTATTCCATGTTTTGGGTCATCTATTTATTGTTGTTTCATCCATTTAGTTTTGTCTTGACAAGATTTTTTCACTTTTTTAAAAATTATTATTACTATAATTATTATTATTATTATCATTATCTCCTATATTCTGTGCCATACTGTTTAGTTTTTGTCTTGTAATAAATATCTTAATTTCTTTTCTGTCTATGCTGTGACTTTTTTCCTTGTGGTTTCCATAGTAACATTTTGTTGCATTGTTTTTTTTTTTTTTTTTTTTTTTTTTTTTTTTTTTTTGTAATTTGTCTAATGAATCTTTTATTTTTTTTATTTGTCTCCAGTTATAGATATGTATATATTTTTTTTAATTTTGTCATTTTAATTTTTTATTTTTATTTATTTTTTTTTTTTTGATATAGAAAATTAAATTAAACACTGTATAAAAAATGTTAAAGAAAGGACGGAGTATATAAGAATTGAGCAATTTAAATGTTTTTGTGACAAATTAATTGTTGTAAATATTTGTATTTTAAATCAAATTACAACAACAAAATAATAACATGGAATTTTAAATCAAATCGTAAATTGTATAGAGAAACATAATTTTTGTATATTTGATGAAAGAAGTTAAAATTCAATAAGAAAAAGTTTCCATGTAAAGTTAAGTGGGCCTTTGAACATAGAAATTAATTAAGCTGTTCAAGCTTTGTAGTGACATTGATTTAAAAGATTCCCGATATAATCTGATTTTGACGTCTTATTTCCAATGAAATTAACGCCTTATTACTCAATCAAAATTGACAGTCATATTTCCCTATTCTGAATTTTAAATATAAGTCTTCAGACATTGTGTGTGGCATTCAGCAAGGCTGAATAGCTATGTAATATTACCCCTACTTTCCACTATCTTATACCCTGATCTTTCTTTTTATTTTTTGGATTTTTTAAAATTTTGTTTAAACTTCCTGAGATTGTTATTTATTTTTTTATTTGTTTAGTATAATTTTTATCACTATTATTATTGATTTTTAATTTTTAATTTAATAGGGTTATTTCATGATAATTTGACCAGTGACAAACATATGCTATTATTTTTTTTTTTTAAATAATTTTCATAATGTTTCCATCAAAATAACTGATAAGTTTTTAAGAATTATTACTGTTTAAAAAATGGGGAAAATAGTTCTCTTTTTTTTTATAATTTCCTGTTATAAGATATCATGTGGGCATATCATAGTAATTTGTCCATACAAAGAATGACACTTATATTTTTTATCACTTTAAAATTATGTCCTAATTATGTCTGTCACAAGTACCTATTAGTTTTTTTTTTTTAAAGAAAGAAAAACTTTTGATTTTGAAAAAAAATTGATAATATTTTCTTGCATAGATTTTCCGTTTTCATGTGATTAATGATCTCTTTGGCTGTAGTTATTCAAATATCTTCTTGTTAACGCTAATGATAAAATGAGCCGTCAAGAGTTACACAATTACCGCTAACTTTCTTCACCTTTAAGACGACCAATCAGGTCTAATTCATGTAATTTCAATTGAACATCATCTGTCAAAATTGTAAATTTGCCTGAATTTTTTTACAAGCCAGTAAACAGCAAATTAATTATTTGAAATGGTCAAAACAATTACATGTTTCTTCATCTCTGTTTGTCAGCTGCAGAAATCTAATGATTCTATTATCTCCCTTTGTGAGGCATTATATGGTTGGCTGGTCAGTTTCACATGACTGGTTTTAGCACTTTTGTTCCTCCAATTAATTTTCAGCATCATTAGTTGTGGGCGGGGCTAAGACTTAATGTGACATCTGTCGTTTTATGGGTGTCTGGTTAGATCCCTGTTGTTAACCATCTGGCGAAGGGATATGATTTGATTGTTAGTGGAATAACTAACTGTTTATCCATCCCTGGTTGACTCCTGGCTATCTTTCAACAAGTCATTAACCAGATTTGAGAACACATTAGGCTATCTTGTGGTATTTCTGTGTTTTACATGTATATTTTGAGAAAACAACTAACTTATGCCTTCAAAACACACACACATTATTATTAAAACAATTACATGTGTATGTCATACATCAAAATTTTAAGACAATATTTAACACTTCTACTTTTATTATTTATATTTTTTTAATACAAACATTTAGGTTGTGTAATATTCTAAAATAATTCATTTGTGTTCAAAAGAAAATGACAAATTGTTTATTTTAAATTTAATTTCAACTCTCTCTCTCTCTCTCTCTCTCTCTCTCTCTCTCTCTCTCTCTCTCTCTCTCTCTCTCTCTCTCTCTCTCTCTCTCTCTTTCTCATTTTTTTTCTCTCCTTCCCTCCCTTCCCACACAGAGTCGGTTGTTTCTTTTTCTTAAGCACTCCGGTTTCCTCCATCATTTCAGAACTTGCTGTCTCAGTAAAGTGAAACAATCTTGACTGATGCGTAAATCACCATTTATCTAATCCACTTCAGTGGAGGGCCTCGGTGGCCGAGTGGTCTAAAGTGCACGCTTACGGATCACAGTGCCTCTCACCGCCTGGGTTCGAATCCCACTTGGGACAGATCCTAATGTGAGAAAGTTTGTCAAAAGGTTACCAAAAAGTTTACCAAAGGTCAGTGGTTTTCTCCGGGCACTCCGGTTTCCTCCACCATCCCAGAACTGACCGCCTCGAAATAAGTGAAAGAATCTTGACTGGGGCGTAAAACACCATTACTCCACTCCACTCCACTTCAATCCAATCCACTCCAATCCAATCCAATCCAATCCAATCCACTCCACTCCAATCCACTCCACTCCACTCCACTCCAATCCACTTCCCTCCCTCCCCTCCTCTTTGGTTTATCTAAAAAAGACTTCTCTAATAAAATACAAACACAGAATTAACTTATGATTGCCTTATGGGGATGCCCTGATGATACCCTAATGTAATGAAGGGAGTTCCTTATGAAGAAAATTACAAGCTTGATAAATCTGTAGATAGTTATCAGAATTGATTTAGACTGTGACATATTGATACTGTCTCATCCAGTTCCAGGGAATGATGATATTATTATTATTATCTATCAGTTATCTATCATTGGTTTATTATTGGAGAAATATGATTGGTTCTTATTTCATATCTGTATTCTAATTGGTTGTTGAAACTGAAAAAAAAAAATGAATGAATTTGATTTTAAAAGTATAAAAGTATAAATAAATTTAGTTAACAAATGTTTAAAAAAAAAAAATGAATGAATTTGATAAAGCATAAACCATTAGATAAATGAAGTTAACAAAAATAGATGCAATGTGGTTGAGTTTTATTTTTCTGTTTTAGATCAGCTAGTAAATCTTTGAAAAACATAATAGATTTAATTTAAATACATGTTTTTAAAAAATACTAAACAATTATTAATAAAACATAAATAAAGATAACAAAAAAAGATAAAATTTTAAGGCTGCCACTCTGTGAAATTTTCAGAATTGGTATTTAAGATACTAGTTACTGAGCTTCTCATTGTCCAAGTTTGATTCCCACTTGATATGAGAAAATTTGTCAGTTCACTTAATTTCAAAAAGTTCATGTTGGTTTTCTTTAGGTACTCTGGTTTGTTTGACCATCTGAGAACTGGCCGTCAGTGAGAGTTGAGTTTAGTAATGGTGTTTAACGTCCTAGTCAAGAATATTTAACTTATATCAAGACAGACATTGTAAGCTATAGGCAAAAGTGCAAAAATTTTGCTTGTGCATTGCGCTGATGGCATATTTATACAGCAGGGTTCTTTATCATGCCACACCTACCATGACATGGGACCTCGTTTATTTCAGGTTCCCATCCCAAAGATCATGACTTTCATTTCGTAATTCCGATTGCTTGGCAAAAAACTGTCGCTACCCACTTTCAAATCTTGGCTCAGACCCGGTCAGGGTTTGAACCCATGAACTTCCACTTACAGAGTAAGCACTCTGTCAACTGAGCTACCACAGTGGTACCACCAGTAAAAGAGAATCTTGACTGGGTTGTAAAACACCATTACTCCAACCCCCTTTTTTGTCATCCTGTCAACACCATCTATATCCTAACTCTCACCAATAAACTTTTATACAAATAGCCCATCCTGAAATCGTCAAATCTATAACCATTGTGCGAGTATCATATTCTTTACATGTTATCTTTGAACTGTAATATTCCGAGTCTACCCGACATAATGTTAAATAATGATATTTATCAAATAATACCAAACATAAAATGGAAATATTCAAAAAAGAATATCATAAAAATTTTATTTAAAAAGAAAATTTAGAGCCAGTGCCAACATGAAAGATAATTTATTGCCAGTTTGGTAGCTCAATTCATGTATACTTCATAAATAAAAACAAGGAAAAAGGCATGCCCAATTTATTCTTTTCACAGTTAATAGTTGTCAATTTCAGGTTTAAGTATAATAAACGGGAAATTTACAAGTGACAGCTGAATGGATAGATAAATATTATCCGTAACTGATATCCACCAAAAAAGCAATTTAATAACTGCGTAAAGTTGTGTATCCTCTAAACAAAAAACTAGTGGATCAAATTTTAAAAATATCATCATGAATAATTGTTTCCCAGGTGTTTTGTAAAGGATGGGTTATAAAAATTGAAATAAGCATTCTCTTTTTTAACAAATACTCCTTTTTGTGAATGCATATATTTTTTACATTTTTAAGCCTAATTGCATTATTTATATAATCAAAAAATATTAAAATTATAAACCATATGTATATTTTTTTTACATCTTGAAACTATGTGCTTTATTTAATCTGAAAAAAAAATCAAATTACAATAAAAAAAAACTAGCTAATTTTTCGATTCATTAAAATTTATAATGAACAATTTTTTTTATTTTTTTCCTTGAAAAATAATTAGCAAATTGAGTATATATAAGAAATGTTCTATCAGCAAGAATATCGTATTTTCAAAAAAAAAAAAAAAAATTATGAAAAGTCAAAAAGTTACTTAAAACATGAGAAAATACTAAACTAGCCTGCCAAAGCAATAAACACAAAGATTGGTTGATTTAGAAACATCTGATATTTTTTTAAAAAATGGCTCAGATTTGGTAAAAATAATGCAATCAAATATTTTTGAGATTTTAAGTTTTTTTTTTTTTTTTTTTTTTTTTCTTTGGTTTGTGGGTTTTTGACAAATTCAGATTTATAGATTTATTGTTATTTTTAAAAAAACAAAACAAAAAAAAAAACAAAGCTTTTTTTTTTTTTTTTTTTCTTTTTCACATTCTATTTTGACATTATTCATTCAAAGCTGATTATATTAGATAATTGTTCTTTATAAATGTTTTTTTTTTTCATTTACTTAAAATAGTCCAGCACATTTATTTTCTTGGATATAGAGTTATAGGTATGTGAACTATGTGGATTATCTCCCTTTGTCCATATATTAACTTTAAGCAGAGACAAAAAAAAATTCTTAACATTAATGGGACATTTTCAAACTTTATAAAAGGCTGATATCAAGAAATATTTAGCATTTTAAGGGGTAATTTACAATGTAAATTTGCTGAAAAAAAAATCAAGTAATAATAGAAATAATAATGCAAAAAAAACTGGCCATGTACATGCATGTCCATAAGGCTAATATTTCCCTAAATATAGTCTGGTCCATACAAAGTATTTGGGATTGGATTGAAAAAATGGTGCTTTAACTTCCCAACCAAGATTCTTTCACTTATTTTGAGACTATTAGTCTTTGGATGGTTTTGAAAATAGAGTGCCCAGAGACAATAGCTATCATAGTGCCTCTCCCTGCCTGAAAGAGGCCTTGTTGATTGAGTCTACCAAAATGCTCACTTCACAGATCCACTCACTACCTAAGTTCAAATCACACTGAGGCAGATCCTTGTGTGAGAAAGTTTGTCAGTTTAATGGCAGAAGGTCGGTGGTTTTCTCTGGGTACTCTGGTTTCCTCCACCATCTTAGAACTGACCACTTTGATATAGGTGAAAGAATCTTGAGGGGGCATAAAACACCATAAATCTAATTCAAACCATCATTGTCTAGATTCAGATTTCACTTGGACAAACCCCGAGTGAGAGAAAATTGGACAAACCCTAGTGTATGGTGGCTAATTTCTGACATTGACATAATTTTAGTCGACATAAAATTATGTCAACATGTGGACTTAATATTTAGACCAGTCAAGATATTATCATGGAAAGGTGTGATACAAAATAAAAAGTTGAGATATATAACACGACATGTCGCGATACTTATGTTGACCAGTCGTGATAATTATCTTGATATCGCGACTTATTTTTTGTAAGTTATGGAACATAAGTATCACAGCATGTTGTGTTATATATCTCAACTTTTTAGTGTGGTATCACAACTTTTCATGATATTATTTCCACCTGTCAAGATAATAAGTCAACATGTTGAGATAATTTTATGTTGACTAAAATTATGTCGATGCCACCATACAAGTGAGAGAAAATGTGTCACTTGATTTTTCATTTTCATGCTGTTTAGGGACATTGAAGTATTTGTTTTGAAAATTTCTATGCGTATGTGCACAGGCTAAAGCATGTCTTAAAAGAAATAATAATATATTTTTCCAATAACCTTGAAAAAAAAAAGTTTAAAGTTTAACACTTTTTCAATCAACTCATTCAACAGAAATACTTATTCTATATGAATAGTAATTGTGAACAGTGTAATTTAAGTTATGAAAGGGGTCACTTCACAAGGAAATTAATTTACTCTAATATGGGCTAAAAAATATCTATTGTTGATGAAATCATATGTCGGATAGCTTGATAAAAACATTGCACAACAATTAATGAGTTCTTTATTTTAATTTAGGAGAAAAAAAAAATTAAAAATACTTAAAAGATCGGAAAATGAGATAAAGATAACTTGTGAGATTTTAATTTATGATCTTTCATTTCGTCAAGACAAAAATTTTAATTTATGGTCTTTCATTTCGTCAAGACAAAAATGTTTTAGATAAGTAACTTATTTTGTTCTTAAAGATGCTTTTTTTTTCCCCAATATTTTTCTTTACATGTGGTTTTGTTTGTTTGTTTGTTTTTTGGTTTTTTTTTATTCATCTTCTTCTATATATATTTTTCTCTATTTGTTTGTGTTTTTGAAATAAAATCATAAAATTGATTATTAATAAAATAGGCCATGTTAGATAAGAAATTTTATAAAAATATTAGTATGGAAAAGGAGAATTTATATATATATATAAATATATATCAGGGGTTCGGAAACGGTCATATTTGCCAGACATGTCCGACAAAAAATATTTTTGTCCAATGTGAAAACTCACTTGTCGGACATTTCAGTTAATAATAGAATTCAGTTAATTGGACACGTGAATAAATATGTTTTGTTTTTTTTTTTTTTTTTTTTTTTTTTTTTTTTTTTTTTTTTTTTTTGCTGTACACAGCATCAGTGGTACGGTTGCTTTTGAAAAAATGTCCGACACCCCAGTCAAAGATTTCCGGAGCCCTGATATATATATATATATATATATATATATATATATATATATATATATATATATATACATAGCCCAGTATATACAACTTTTTTACTTTCCTTTGAAGTATAGATGTAAGTATAGGAAATTTTATTTGCCACTTAATAAAGCATAAATGCAGACAGATTTAATCATTATGCATCATACTCCTACCCTAACCCAGACTAAATGTCACTCATTGTTTGCATAGAAGAGAAGCAGAGTAACTAAAAGCATACCATGCCCACATTCAAGCCTGAGTGTCACTCACTGTTAGCATAAAGAAAAAATTAATCACTTTGCACCTTACTCTATACTAGCAGAAAGCTTAGTCACTATGCATCATACCCTTACCCTTACCTGGACTTAGTGTCACTCAATTTTAGCATTTAAAAAAAAGCTTATTTACTTTGTACCATACAATTTATCTGAGCCCGAGTGTCAATTGCTGTTAGTATAAATAAAGGAAACATTATGCCCCATACTTAATACCAGGAGAAAGCTTTGTCAGTATTCAATTCACTCCTAATCCCTTTCTGTTTCACTTACTGTAAGTAACAAATGCTAAAAGTTTTAGAAATTTTATTGATGGACTAAATATCTGAACTATGCTCTTCTTCTAACAGATCTTAATGGTTTTGGTAAACAAGTGATCTAAACTGCTGGCTTACACAGATCACAACCACTTCTCTCTGCCAACATCCCAATTCAGGACTGTCTCTCGTAAGAGAGAGTTTGACAGTTTTCTTGCTGTTGGTGTTCCCTTCTTGAGAATGGAAGGTCTTGGGTTCAAACCCCAGGCTGGGTCATACATGCGACTTTAAAATTTGGGGTAGCTTAGTTAGTAGAGTGCTTGCTCCGTAAGTGGAATGTCATGGGTTCGAACCCCGGCCGGGTCTGTTCTTTGACCAAGGACTCGGTATTACTGAAAGTCACGGTTCTTTCTGACGGGAACTTAAAACAAACGAGGTCCCGTGTCACGGTAGGCGTGACACGATAAAGAACTCTGCTGTATAATGCCATCAGCGCATCGCACAGGCAAAATTTTTGCACTTTTGCCAATAGCTGGCGACGTCTCGATATAAGTGAAATATTCTTGACTGGGACGTTAAACACCATTACTCAACTCAACTCCTAGTCTCGGCATTAAGAGGATAGAGTATTGACTGGTTCACCTGGTGCAAAGATAATGGACTGGGGTAGTGGTATGCTTGACTGCAGCATGCTAACCCAGTAAATAGCACCTTAACAAAAAGTCACCCTGAGTGTGGGCTAGTACAAGACAGACTATAAAACGCCTTCGCACTTCACAGACATGTTTTTAGATGAATCTTTAGAGATTAAAAACCTTACTCTCGTCGCAAAAAGGGGCCTCGTTGGCCAAGTGATCTAAAGAACCTGCTTATGGACCACAGTGCTTCTCACCACCTGGGTTCAAATCCCACTCAGGACAGATCCTAGTGTGAGAAAGTTTGTCAGTTTGCTTGCCGAAGGTCAGTGGTTTTCTTCGGGCACTGTGGTTGCCTCCACCATCCCAGAATTGACTGCCTCAAAATAAGTGAAAGAATCTTGACCTTGGTGTAAAACACCATTTTTCTACTACACTCTCATTGCAAATAGGTGAAAAATTGCTGATACAACATTAAACGACATTGAAACCAACAACCAAATCTATTATTTTATTGGTAAAAAAATAATAATTAAAAACCCCATATTTTTCAGGAAATTTACTTATTTACCCAGAAAGGCTTAATATAATTTTTAAAAATCTTTATGAAAAAATTTTTTCTTTTAAAATTATAAATGACTTTGCACCGATTCTGTACACTTGTATAAAAGAATTATCCGCAGGTAATATAAGTAATTTTCATTAGCTGTCTATCATTAAAATGTCGGAACTAATGACGCATAAAATCATATTGGGAAGTCATCAGAATGTTTGTCAGTTTTGTAAAAGACTCTGCAGTAGAAGTTTAAATGAAGCTTCATTTAGCATGTGACTCGATATGCAGTTAACATAGAGGCGACTGAAGAAATTTACCTTTTTTCTATAAATATTGTCACACAGCAAGACTTAAGATGAGTTTTTCATATTCCAACCAACAGCCCAGTGTAAGACAGGAACTTGTCGATGGGGGACATAGACCAATTTACGTTTGATGTCGACTTTGAAGTCAATTTGCGAGCAGAGCTAGGTGTTACAGTGACATTATGACTGTGCAACTAACCATGACTTAATACATAAATAAGTTTATTTTTCTGTGTTTTGCATTTGTTATAATAATGCAAAGCTTTCTTGATTCTTTGTGAAGATCCATACACAATCTAAATATTTCGGGTTACAGCATTCGTAACCGCTTTGATCTTCGTCCATGGGGGCAAATAATCTAACTTATATCCCTCTGTTATTGAACTTAAACATTAGTTGCTTTCTAATAGACTGGAATGGAAAATGGTGTTGAATTATTTTGCTTTGATTAAGAACATTACATGATGTTAAATAAGGAGACATTTTTAAACTGAGTATACTTCTGGGGGGCATTACATGTCCGACAGCTCAATAACCCGAGCGACTGTGGAGGGCAATTTTCTCATAGATATCCAATAGTCTGAAATGAATTAATGTTGAGCAATAGAGCGGCATCTTACAGCAATAGACAGCTTATTAGGAAATCCAAGTAATGAAATTCGGAAACTGATTTGATTTGATGAAATTTAAGAGAGGGATACTAAAGTGACATTGATTTCACAATAATGGGATTATGTGTGGAGATTGCAGGTTCTTTTTTTCTTTTGATTTTTTTTTTATTTCATGACAATTTTGTCCCCAGTAATACAGAGAGATGTTCTTTTCAACATGTCAATAACAGATTTAGATGATAGGGACGACGTTTCTATGAAATGAACATTTTGCTTTAACAATATTCATCAGTGATTAAATTTTTTCCCTCCTTTGATTTTTTAAAAAAGATGATGATTGAATTTTTCTCCCCTTTGAATCCTCAGAATTTTATAAGGGAAAATAAATTACTCAGTTTTACAAAGAAAGCATGTATGGTTGAAAATTTATTAATGAAAGTTTGAATACTACTTTCTTCTCCCTCTCCCTCTCTCATATATGCTTTTATAGTAAACAATTGTTAATGATAGTCTGAATACTCTCTCTCTCTCTCTCTCTCTCTCTCTCTCTCTCTCTCTCTCTCTCTCTCTCTCTCTCTCTCTCTGTAAATGTGTGTGAATCAAAGAGTAAGACAAATAGACTGAATTTATTGCATTTTCTTGGCTCTTTTTTTTTCCCCTTGGGGGGGGGGGGGGGGGAAGATTATTTTTTTAAATTGGTTATAGTACTTTATGGGAAGTCTTGTTGGGATTTTGTTAATGTTTTGGTAATGTTCTCACATTTTGTCTATTGTGACCTACCCCAATAAATGTTGATTGTGATGTCAGTAAAGAAATACCCATATCTCACTTCAGCTTCTCCGTCACTGTGAGGCAACATTATGAGACAAATACTTATGATAAATGATGGAACAAATTTTTTTTAATTTTATTTTAAAAAAAAAAAACATGCTTTGGAAGTAAATGTGGAAGAGGTATTTCTCTGAGAAAACAATGTCATTTTTTTCTAAATTTAAATATATGTGAAGGACTTTGCAATAATTTTATATGTTATTTATCTTGTCTGTCAGTTTCATTTAGTTCTGCTTTTAAGGTCATCTGTCGTAGCATGATAGCATTATTATGGTCAGGCTCATGAAAATTTCCTGAGTGAGGTTCAAGTCCACAACCCTTGACTTTGAGAGCCAGTAACAGTACCAGTTGCCCAATTGCCCACCCTTAATACACACATAACACAAAACTTCAATAACCCCCCCCCCCCTCACCCACCCACCCCACCTCACCCCCCAGAGTGTACCAAATAATGACATTGCTTTTTTTTCATATAATCCATGAAATTTGAGAAAATAAGATTTAAATTATTGAAATTCTTCTGTGCATCATTGGTGAAGATTTTATTCAAGATAAATCCCTGTAGATGTTTTTTATGAAAAAATAATAGAAGTTAATCATTATGTTGGCATAAATCAAATTTATTAAATATAATACAGTAAAGATATCTCTATTAGAAAAAAGCTTATACATACAATGACATAAATATATCCAATTTAAGCACAATGACTGCTTAATTTTGGATTGTCTGTAATCTTAATTTTTATGAATTTGTTTTGAGCAAAACTTCATTAAAAAAGGTTTGATTTTTTTTTTTTCTCTCAAAATGTCAATGACTCTTTCAGAAACTAGAGGGAAGAAAAAAATCAGTTTCAGACACGCTGATGTTAATGTTAAAATAATCAGAAAATTTTAATGATGTAAATTACAAAATTACTGCAAGCTAAAATTGAAGGATTTTGAGAGAGTCTACTGTTAGATTGGATTTTCAAGAAGTCATAAGAGGGCAGAAACTAAGATCAAGTGATATTTGAAGATTTTCATGGATAATTATTTAAAAAATATTAATTAATAAAACATGCATGTGCCTTAAATTTGAGTCTTGAAATCGACAACACTTGAGTTCATGATTATTCAAGTCTGAGTAATTCATTTCCAAAAAAAATTACAGTTTGTAAATTAATGGGTCAAATGATCAAGTTAAGCTTCAAGTATTATTGACTTATAACATAAGTTGATAGATGGAATGGTTTTTAACGCCATGGTTATGCTCATTTTGAGACGGTCATGCAGTTCTGGAATGCCCAATGGTTTGGTTGGATGAATTCTGTTTTACATCACATAGCAATTTTTTTAAGCTATTCGTGATTAGACCATTTTTCTGCTTAAAGTTTGAGGATTAATTGAAGCATATATAAGTTCATGTGGCCAGTGAGTTTACAAGTGTTTGTGATTTGTATTGTACTTGGTGCACATGTACTTATGGCAACATTTAGAATACTAATACACTCGTCCGCAATGTTGCATATAAACATTTCAGACCACCTTAAGTCTATCATATTGATATCACATGTTATGTTCATAATTTTGAATTTTTTACCAAAAGAAATATTAAAAATTCTGCTCATTATTTTTTTAAATCGTTAATGATACACAGGAAGTATATGAAGGAATCTTGAAAAATATATCATTTCAAAAAAAAAAAAAGAAAAGAAAAAAAAAGAAAGTCTCTAAAATTCTTTGTCAGTAAAGAAATAAATAAATAAATAAGTTTGATATCACTCTGAAAGGTAATTTGCAAAATTAATATGATTTACAGTAATAAAAAAAAATCCATCTTAGAATTTTTTTACAAAAGTAAAGATTTTGAAAACTTGAGGGTTACTTGTTACTTTGTGAATATAATGAGGAGTTTTAAGATAACAGTGTGTATATACAGTAAATGAAGGGTGAATCATTATACTGTAAACTTGTATTTACAAAATGCCTCAAGGTTTACTTTCTAATTAGATTATAAAAACAGTTTAAGCAAGGATCATTTCATCTTCAACAGCTTGACATGTTTTTATATGGTCAAATCAGGCTCCCATGTTCTTAACTTATTCTTTTTACATCAGCGGTCATTGTATTTGTTTAAATGGACAAAATAAATGGTCAGTTGTTGTTGTTGAGATATTTAAAGAGAAAGGGGTGGCCATGTCCATTCTGTCATATGTTTATCTAGATATGTATCTAAGGGCAATATCAAATAGTAAATACTTGGATTATAAATGAGACTGTTACCCCTGTTCCTGGTGGTGGATATTATTAAAGTTTTAATTATAGCATGTCACCTAGAATGGAGTACTCTTTAGAATTTTTTTTTAATGAACAGGCTTATTTTATCAGTTGAGTCTTATTCATATAGTTTATTAGATACACACTAAAAAATGTATGCCCCACTTAGGTATCTTTTATGTGTCTTTCGAATGAGACGTTAAGCTGTTGGTTCCGTGTACCCGACAGCCTAACGAGGCATGATAAAGATCCCTTATGTTTATCGAAAACAGAGCAGGCGTTTACGCCGGCATAGGGCCCCTTCACTTATATATCATCAAAGACATCCATGCTTTCGAACCCCCATTATTAAAGTCTTTCATTCGGAAACAGGCTTCAAATAACCCCCACCCATTAAAATTTTTATCAAATTTAAAAAAATTCTCTCTTTGCAGCTCTCGCGCCTGGTTCACCAATTCCCTGGCTCTTATCCCGGGGTACTCGTCTGACAGCTGGTCGCCCTCTGTCCCTATGCCTTCTCCTATCTTTCCACAGTGCTGGCATCTTCGTCTACAAATGAGTTTAACACCAAATTAATAAAATCACCAAAAAAAAAACTTTATTATAAAAGTAAATAGTCTGCACAATGGCCACAAGGCCCAATGTAGACTCTAAACTCTCCCAATTTGTATTTGTGAGGATTCTTTCACTTATATTGAGGATGTTAGTCCTGGGATGGCAGAGAAAACTAGAGTACCTAGAAATAACACAGACCTTTTAGATTTAACCTGACAAACATCTTCACATGAGGAACAGCTTAAGTAGGATTCAAACTTAGTTTGTGTTAGGCACATTGGTCAGTTAAGTTAGCCTTAGACTACATTCCCATAGGACATTTAACCCACAGTATCCTTCGCTTGGAAGGAGTTAAGGCCCTTTACTCAGTCTTTGATCAACGTCATTGCTTCATTAAACTCGCTTATATTAAAATAATGCTGTTTCCCTGGTAATCAACTAATTGATAGTTGACAAAGAAAAATAAGGATTTTTCAATTTTTATTACATGTATTGGCTAATCATTTCAAGTGATTATAAGTTATCAAAAAAACATTGTTGCTTAAAGGACAGATTACACTTAGCAAAACAAGCATCAAAAACTCTTGTATTGTGCATGATGAACTATAAACCTTTGGATAGGATTGGATGTAGGGATGACAGCAGTCATAGTGGTTGCTCTCCTTACTCTAACTGGCTTATCTTTGAAGCTTCTAAATACATTTGAAATTTTTTCTTCTTCTTCTTCTCCAGTTTTCACTTTACTTTTGGTCTATTGTCACTCGAATTTATGCTTGAATTTCAAATAAGGAAGCAACATTTTTTTTACAGTTCCCATTGCTTGATTTATTTAAAACTAATCTCAGTTATGCTTATTTTGTTTACTTTCAGGATATGGCAAGGGAGATAATTCTGACTTTAGGCGAGGCCTTTGAAGTTGCTTACCAGATGGCACTAAAAGAAAAAGCATCAGTTGAAGCGATGGAGCTAGAACGAAAATTGAGCCATAGTGACCAAGAAGATACAATTAGTATATCATCCAAAGCATCAGTGAATACAGTTTAGCATAATGGTATATATTGATTGTCATTTCTTACTTTGGGCCCCTGTGGCCAAGTGGTCTAAGGTGCACTGTAATGAATCTGTTTTCGTCTCACCACCTAGATTTGAATTCTGCTTGGGCAGATCCTAGTGTGAGAAAGTTTGTCAGTTTGCTTGTCCAAGGTTGGTGGTTTCCCTGGGCACACTGGTTTCTTTCACCATCCCAGATCTTGCAATTTAAAAAATGTGAGAAGTTCTAGACTGGTGAATGGTGAAACACCATTACTCCAATCCACACTATTTTTACCCGTCTTATATAAATTTGGGTGGAATAATGTGACTGATGGTTAAAGCAGAGGGTTTAGTATGATAAGTTGGTAAACATTTTGAGCTCCAGCATGGTAAAATGGTATTCAGGACCAAGTCAAGAATCTTTCACTTAAATATCTGTGTTGTCAAATCTGGGATGGTAGAAAACTGGAGTTTCAAAAAATCACTTACTTCCAACAAGCAAGCCAAGGATCTTTCTGACACTAGAATATGCCCAATTTTGATTTGAATCGAGGTGGATAGTAATCATGATCTGTATGCAAGTACTTCAGACAACTGTCTGTCAAGGCTCCCCCCCACCATTGTTTTAGATGTCACATGTAATAATTGAGTACTAACATTGCTAGTTGGGGCTTTACATTAACATGGACTGGAATCCAATCCAAGAGGAATTTGATATGTTAGAATTGCCATCAATGAGACCAGGTTAAGCTTTAGCCAGATTATCAAGGTTAGCCTGTATAAGCTAAGTGAAGACATTAACTAACATACATCACAGAGTTTGTGTTCAAATATGTATGTCTTGGTATTTCTGTATTCATTCATTCATTCATTCATTCATTCATTCATTCGTTCATTCATTCATCTATCCATTCATTCATCTTCATGTATCCATTTATGTCCCCTTTTATCCATTCATGTATCTATTTTTTCCGATTCCATCCATCTATCCATCAATACATTCATTCATTCATCTATCTATCTCATTTTATTCTTCTCTCTAGCTATTCATCCCCTCATGCTATTTATCCATTTATCTATCCATTCCATTCTAGGTAAAATAAAAATCCCTGAGATATTTACCTAAAAACTAGATTTTTTTCTCAAAAAAAATGACGGTTTAACATGCCAACAAGCATTGCTAAATAACAAATGAAAATGCAGCTGTTTTTTATAACTGTAAAGACCCCTCTACTGCACGCGCGTGCACACACAAACACACACACACACACACACACACACACACATTGATGGGGTTAGGCAATATCCTCTTATGGTAATTGAAATGATGTTATTATTAGTCTGTATGATATAATATTATGTTTTAAATTTTGCTGATATTATAATTCTTTTTTCACAAAAATCATTTTGAAAATTTTAAGTACTAACTGTCAAAAATTTAATGATATTTATGGATTTTCTTTATAAGGCAAGAAAGAGTTTGTAATCCTTCAAAGTGATAATGACTTACAATTAGATTAATAAAAATTGGGGAGCCATTTTGATTTTTTTTTTAATTAACCACAATGTTCACACTGTATATTTATTAAAATTATGTTGTCTTTATTCTCTGTTTTCCAAACATATGAGATTGTTCTATACTTTCGGAACATACAACTAGATTACAAAACAGGCAGCCATTTTGAAAATGTCAAAATAAACATCGACATTTAACTAGATTTCAATGTTGAAAATTATTTTGTAATGCAACGTGAAAAAATTTTTGATTTTACTCGAAATCAATATCATTTCAACTTGAACAAATAATTGTTTGGAGAAAAAAGTAGAAATTGTGACAATGGTAAATCGACAAAAACGAATAGCTTTTTGCACTGACATAATTATTTGACCTAGATCTGTAGTTTATGTTGACCTGGTTGTGTAACACAAATATACTGTACATGTATACGACACGTATGTCATCCTTTTTGTTTTACCGATTTTTCATATTGATGTAAAAGCGGAATAAATAATCAATCTAAAATTCATATTTGCATACATTCCTTATTTTAATGTTGGTAAGAAGACACTTTTTAGAGTTCAACGGAAAAATAAAGATGGCCGCATCAATATGACTTAACTCTCTCGTTCAAGTTTTGTTCTATAAGATCCTATTAAATAAAAAATTTACAAATAAAACTTGTGTATAATTTTATGATTCACAGCGTCATTTTGCACATGTGCATCATAGCCCCATGAAGTATTTTTATTATAAGCTTTCTGGTTTAAATATATGTTAAGAAGATATACCTTTGAACGATATAACCTTTTAAGGCAGCCATTTTTTTCCGCAAACAAGATTGGTCACGTACATTCCAAATGACACAGTTCCTTAAACCGTTCACATTAAATGACTTTAAAACTTAACAATCCAATCCTTTAAATCGTTAAATTCATTAAGTATTTTTTTTAAAATAAAAATAAATGAAGATAAATTTCAGTAAACATCATCATTGATAAAAGAATGGCTGATAATGTACAAAAAAAAATGTAAACTGGCCCGAACTTTCGTCCTATCCCACTTCGATGTATTTGGTTTCAGAATGCTTGGGATGCTATATAGTTTTATTAAAATATTGTTGAATCTTAATTAAAGTGGATTGTATTTGTAATTACATGTTGTATCGTCTTCATACGACATACATGCACTTTGTGCATTGACCCAGTTGTGATGTCGCTGTTGGTAGATGCGTTCCGTTCTTTGACAACACAACCTTGAAATAATTAATAGATTAAATACCATATTGAAAATGTTCACATGCTGCAATAAACACGGGGCATGTTCTGTTGTCTGTGTACTTAAATATAAATATTTATTCTGTTTTATATTTTGGACATAAATTTGAAATCTTTGACATAAAGGTCGGCCATGTTTTTTTTTTCCACCTTCGTTCAAGCTTAAAAGAAAAATTGTTTAACGAATCTTGAAACATTTGCATTTTGCAAGCATTTTATGGTATGCTACACAGTTTGTTCACTTTAGACAATGAAAAGTTTCAATTTAAAAAAAAAAAAAAAAAAAAAAACCAATAGGCAAAAAGCCTTGGTAAATAATAGATGTGAAAGTTGAGGGTGAGAGATAAAACATGTCCGCCATCTTGTTTATTTTTTGTTCACTCTTTTATGATGGTGTACCGGCTAAAGACCAGAACAGTTTTGTATTTAAAGTTTTGGAATATCGCGGAATGATTCATATCACTTCTATGGATTCATTTCATATGTATTACATAATTTTTTGTGATTAAAACGCTCAATTACCCTTATATAAAGACATGGAAATTTAGAGTTGTTTCCCTTTAACCATACAGCTTAATAAAAATTCAATCATATTGCTTTAAACATAAAGTGAAAAAGAAATACACCTATGATTTTAAATCTCTGTTACTTTTGACATTTTTATTTAAATTTTAAATTTTTGAAGTCAGCAAGTTATCAAATTTAAAATGTTTTAACAAATTTTAAAGTTTAATCTGGTACACTGCATTCAAAAGCTGAGTGAAAGAGAGATGGTAGCCATTTTGATTATAGCCTCTTGTCTCTTTTAACCTTAAAATCATTCTTACTTCAAATTATGTTATGGGCCATAAAATATTGTAATGATGTGAGTGCAGTATTGCATAATTGTTTATGGGGTCATAATCACACTAAAATATGAGTTATACTTGTAATTTTATCGTTACTAAAGCTAGAACAATCGCTTACATCTTTCAGCAAGATTATATAGTAAACACTCAAGACTCGATTGTATCCAGTTTCTAACTGGTTTTGTCTCATAAATTTCACGATTTTATAAATCGCTGAAATTTTGTTGTTTAATGTTTTTTATTTTTATTTCTCTTCCTTTAAAACCAATAAAAATATCGATCGGAATTTTATACCCGGTAAACCAATATAAGTATGTATAGTTCTAACTTGGTGTCAAAATAGAGGTGCTGAATTTTTAAACAGAATTTTGACGTGTTTTGTTCTGCGGTATTGACCTCTATAGATCGACAATATATTGTGCTTAACTAGCCTCTGTTCTCTTTATTTTATGAATACATGTCAAATAACAAAGGCGAACAATTGATGTATGGTTCTGGTTGCGTGATCAAAATAACACCGACCTCAATATATAACTGCCATATTTAGTATAACCCAATTGTAAAGTCATATGCAAATGTCGTGGGGTAGGTTCAAATTGCCAAAGTTTGAATGGGCGGAGTTATATGTATGACTAAACATTTTTCTCAATTGATAAATATTGCACCATCAAGCTGATCCTTGTCGACTCATAAAAATTGCAAATAAAAAAATTTCAAAATCGGTATACATTATAACATTTCCAGTTGATGATCACAGTGTTTTAATATTGCATGAGGGGCGGTCCATCATATTTCTGAGTTACATTTCCTCCTTTGATACTTTGCTTTGACCCTGAAATGATCGATTTAGCATTTGCTTGCTTTTTGTGCAAAATGCATAATGACACGTTTGTGTTGCAATTGTTTGCGATACAGGATCAAGAATAAGTTACCACCCCACACAGTCACGCAATGTTCTTATCGCACATTGTAATTGAATGCGCAGAGAGCCATTTTTATGTCGGATAATGACCGCTTTTGTTACATACTTTTTTGCTCTCATTGCATCCAAAATAGGAGGTAAAAGAAAAGACGTAAATATTATTTGTAAGACCCTATCCTATATTTATTTTTTTGGATTGTAATCGGGTCATATTAATCTTGTTGCTAGGTAGAGTTCGCTGTTAAAAAATATTAAAATACTTTTCGTTTGTTCATTTTTGTAATGATTTTCGACACTCCTTTCACCGCTGATTATTCATTGTGGCATACATACTATGTCATTCTGATATATGTGACTTAATTTTAGTAAAGACTTTGTATCGGGTGTCAACCTTTTGTGATATATGGGTTTCAGAGATTTATGGGCTTATCTGCAATGCATTTGTTTGTTAATGCTGCATGTTTACTGCTTAATTATTTAGTGCCAATTATGTTTGACTTTTTTTTTTTAAAAAAAAAAAAAATTAATTTTCTACTTGCGTCAAACATATGGTGTATACTGGTTGGTACTTGCATGTGCTGCTTTTAAATTTTGTGAAATAATGAATTTTTAAAGTAGCACATATGGCAATGACATACTCTAAATTGTTTGCAGAAAATATGTTCAGCTATTTTTAGACTTTTTTTTAAAACATGAATATGTTTTGTTGATAATTGCAGTTTTTCTTTTGAGTTCAAAAATGCTATAAATATCTATTTTAATGATTTTGATTTTTTTATTATTATTATTTCACTAGTGTACACATTTTCAGTTGACCTTATCCTCATAATTATGAGAACAACAACAACAAATACAAAAATCAATGTAAAACTAAACTTGAAAATTATTAGAATTTTTAGTTATAGTGATCTTTGAGATTTTAGAGGTTTTAAGTGACTTTTTTATGTGTTTCAGCAACTTTTTGAGATTTTGCAATGTTTCAGTGACTTTTTAATATTTTGGAACGTTTTATTGATTTTTTGAGATTTTGAGTTTTTTTTTTTTTTTTTTGTTTCAGTGACTTTTTGAGATTTTGGTGTATTTCAGTGACTTTTTGAGATTTTTTTATTGTTTCAGTGACTTTTTGAAATTTAAGAACATTTTAGTGACTTTTTGAGATTTTGGAACATTGTGATGTCTTTTAGAGATTTTGGAATCATCCGGGTGTAGATTTGCCATGGAATCCATGGAATTTCCATGGATTTTTCGTACATGGAAAGTGTGGAGTATTGGAACCGTATGTACGTGGAAATTCCATGGACATGTACGTGGAAATTCTATGGACAATGTACGTGGCAAATCCATGGACAGTTTGGAGTATTGGAACCGTATGTACGTGGAAATTCCATGGACATGTACGTGGAAATTCCATGGACATGTACATGGCAAATCTGTGGACATGTACGTGGCAAATCCATGGACATGTACATGGCAAATCTGTGGACATGTACGTGGCAAATCCATGGACATGTACGTGGCAAATCCATGGACATGTACGTGGCAAATCTGTGGACATGTACGTGGCAAATCCATGGTCGATGTACATGGAAATCCATGTACATTGTACATGGAAAATTAGTGTCAAATTTTTAAAAAGTGATCCATCCAGATGAAGTATTTATAGACAGCATCAAGAAAAAAAATGGCTACTCTGTGAGTCAGCACATTTTGCTGAAATTATGAAATGACATATTTGGTGACTTTTTGTTGCCTATATATGACTGTTTTAATAATTATTAAACAAAATCACATCAAGTCTTTAGAACCTCACCAATGTATTTTATTTATGATATTTTCATGTTCATACAGATCTTTAAAAGATTAATTACTCACTCTTAATGACAATATATATATTATTTTTTACTTTAATTTTTTATCTGAGTTAAACTTTATAACAAAAATAGCTGCCTGTATCATTTATGTTAGTTACATGATAGAATGAAGTTAATTAAACTCACATGGCACTTTCCATACTTTAAAATACAGCTAAATAATTCCCAAATGACACTTTCAATGGTCTGCTTATAAATTTCACTAGATTCCATTAACTCAAAAAGGTTTCCTTTGTATAATATCCAGTAACTTTGCCACAAAATATAAGATTTTATGTCCTTCTTAGTCTTGTATAGTCTAAAGATGAAATGTCTAAAAATGCTAGTCATACTAGGCAGCCATCTTTTTTTCTTCTTGTTGTCTAGCAGAACCTCCTAATTGTATGAACAAAGCACTTGAATTGCTGACCTAGACACTTGAGAAAAATGCCATGGATATCCATGGAATTTCCACGTACAGAGTTTGTTGAAAATGCTGAGCCTGAAACTTTGTATATTTTGTTAAACTTTCATTGACAGACAAAAATTTGCCACAAAAATCCATGTACATGTCCACAGAAATTCCATGGAAAGTGTGTACATGTCCATGGCCAAAAAGATTGCAAATTTATTTTTCCATGGACATGTACACACTTTCCATGGATTTTTGTGGCATTTCCGTGGAAATCCATAGATTTTACATGGACATGGACATATGTCCATGGAATTTCTACAGCCGGGAGTGTTTGTGACTTTTGAGATAATGGAGCATTTCAATGACTTTTTGAGATTTTGAGGTGTTTCAGAATCTCATGTCTTTTTGAGATTTTGTAGGTTTTAAGCGATTTTTTGAGATTTTAGAGTGTTTTTGTGACTTTTTGAGATTATGGAACATTTCAGTGATTTGGATTGCAAAAGCAAAGAATGTATATCAAGACCAAATATATAATGTCTTTGTGTCGATTTTTTTCTCCTTTAAACAAAGAAAAGGGTTTTTTTTTTTTCAAATGGATTCTTTTATTACAACAGTAAAATATATTTTTTTAAAAATTTATGTGAAAAATAATCAATTTTAAGCAATTATATGACTTTAAAAAATTTAGATTTAATATTGAAAAGTTTTGTAAAAATTCCAAATAAATAAATTAACATTGCCAAAAAAGTGTGTGTGTGTGTGTGTGTGTGTGTGTGTGTGTGTGTGGAAGTGGGATTATCAGTAGTTTAACTGGTCACTAATGGTTATCATAACATCACACAAATCGTTAGTTAATACAGTTTTAAAACCAGTGCTATTTGAGCTTTCTTTGATAAATTTTATCCAGTCCAAATGTTAGAAATTGAATTCAGATAAACCAGTACATGTATTTAGGGTGCAATTTCAAAAAAAAAAAACAAACAAACAAATTTAAATCATGCATGTGTGTAGATGGTAACTTAATCAACAATGTTTGAAATAGGATAGTACATGGATTTTTTTTTGGATCATATAATATATACATAATAATGACAGTAGAGTTTTTTGTGAATGACTTGAGATGCCCTACTCATTATCTCTTAAAAAATTTCAGAAACCACAAAAATTTGTCTTGTCCTTTTAAATATATAATTTCAGATTTCATTTTTTTTTTAAATTATGATATCATGATGGCTATATTGTATAAATAGACATACCATACCTACAGTGTGTAATTTGTACCTATTGCAATATCAAAACTGTGTCAAGATGTGAAAAATTATATTTAAGAAAGAAATTTAAAAAAAAAAATCAAATTTATTATGTTACGGAGAAAAACGTCACAAAAATTATAACAAAGTTGAATCTGAAATATCTGATAAGAATTGATTTATGAATGTAAATAAAACTGTACAATAAATGTAACAAACAAGACACAAACAAAAAACAACAAAACAAAACAAAAAAAACCAACAAACAAACAAAACAAAACAAAGACAAAAAGAGGGCATTTATTTATAATATTATAGTTGAAATGGATATGTTTATAAGTTGTTAAACAATTACATGTATAAGTGAATATTGTTATATACATGTATGTATATGGAAAGAGAGAGAAGAGAGAAGAGAGAGAGAGAAATGAGTAATGGTGTTTAACATCCCAGTCAAAAATATTTCACTTATATCAAGACGTCGCCAGCTATAGGCGAAAATGCGTTGCGCTGGTGGCATTATACAGCAGGGTTCTTTATCTTGCTATGCCTGCCATGACATGGGACCTCGTTTATTTTAAGTTCCTATCCGATAGAACCGTGTTTTTTATTTTGTAATGCCAAGTGCTTGGCTAAAGGACATTGGCCACCCACTTTCAAGTCTTGGGTCAGACCCGGCTGGGGTTCGAACCCATGACTTTCCACTTACGGATCAAGCACTCTACCAACTGAGCTACCGCAGTGGCTAGAGAGAGAGAGATTACATAGACTTAACCTGTGCGTTTTTACTTGGTCAGTAGGGGCCTTGGTAGCTGAGTGGTCTAAGTTAAATGCCTATGAACCTGAATTTTTCTCACAGCAGAGGCTTCTTTGTCAGTATTTCCTTGGTCAGTAGGGACCTTGATGGCTGAGTGGTCAAAATCACATGCCTACAAACCTTACTGCTTCTCACTGACCAGGCAGTTTCTTGTGTTTAAAAAAGTGTGTCAGTTAGCTTAGCAAATGTTTGTGGTTTTCTCCAGGTTCCCTGTTTCCATGATCACAGAACTAACTGCTTCAATATAAGTGAACAAATCTTGACTGGGGTGTTAAATATCATTACTCCACTCCTCTCTGAAATCATTATGTTTCTTTAACACCTGTAACTGCTTTATCATGTAAATTATACAAATTTGAAATTTGAAAAATGTTTTAACAGATCATTTTCAAATCATTGGTGCAAGCTTTTTTGTGAAGCTGATGGTTTGATTTTTATATAGTCACCTATGTAACAAGGAAGTGACATTTACCATGACTGCAAAAGGGTTTGTTTTTTACTGAGGGTCTATGAGATTTGATATTATATGGATATCCATATGATATGAAAAAAAAAAAAAAACAAAAAAAAAAAAAAAAAAACAAAAAACCAAAGAAAGAAAAGAAAAGAAAAAAAATCCATGGGTTTATAGTACAGCTTAACCAATTAGAATGTGACAATTTATGATTTTTATTTTATATTTCATTATTTAAAATACCTTTGTCACATTTGGGCAAATTGTTGGTAGCAGAGCAACCTAACGTATGCCCACACCTACAGAAGTTCTCACTGTCTTGAATTTTGAATTTGACTGATCCTATTTTGAAAGAATTTGTTCAATTACTTACCTAAATTGAATTACACAAATTAGAATCAAATTCATTTCGCCACAACTTAACATCTAAAAATATAAATAAAAATCTAGAAATTAATTGTAACCTTATAAAATGTTTTCTAATATTGTCTTTGTTGAAAGTTATAGAAAATTGTGTTTCCTGTAAGGCAATTTTTTTTCTTATGAAAAAAAAAATTATGATCTATTTACCGATAATAGTTGTCGCATGTCAATGGTCTGATCTCTTTAAGTGTGCTTAAACTTTAAACTGTTTGCTTTGACGGAGAATTAACTGAGTCACAATAGTTACAATGTGATGTCCTTCAGATATGAAGAAAACCAATATCCAATGTGTTATCTTGTCCATGCGGGCGGGCAGG
The DNA here is from genome assembly GCA_029721355.1 of Tegillarca granosa. Taxonomy (NCBI): domain Eukaryota; kingdom Metazoa; phylum Mollusca; class Bivalvia; order Arcoida; family Arcidae; genus Tegillarca; species Tegillarca granosa. The sequence continues at coordinate 15,221,471 of CM056601.1, forward strand.
CAGTAGGAACTGATAGGGGCAGGATATTCAAGATTAACATTACGACAAGGGGTGAGATAAAATTGTGCTGCTGGTCTTTAGATTATCTCTCGAAATTCTTTTATAGAAATTGCAAAGGCAGATGGGCCAGTATTCAAAAGGTCTTAATTGTTAGAGAGTTGTAGAGATAATGGTTTTTAATATAAAAATTTCTTTTTTTTTTTTTTTTATCTTAATGATACACTAAATAAGATGAAGATGTTGAAAGATTTTAACTCGGAAATTAAAATATGCATAATTACTTGAGAAAGAAAATATGCGTAATTACTCCAGAAAGAAAAAAAAATACCTTTGTTATTAAAACAAATTGCAATCTAAAATTTTCTTCCATATACATATCATGATACTTATTGATTTTCCATATATGCATTTTAAATAGTTTCTAAGTCTCCCGGCCCATTTTCAGAATTAATTTTTGACTTAAAATTTTCAAGCTTAAATCTTTCAAATTTATAATCCTTTAAAGGCCAAATTTCCACTAGAAGAAAATATTTCACGATTTTGTTTTATAGGATTTTTTGTCTCGGTCATATTGGATATGACTATGAGCAGAAATTTAGATAAAAGCAAATTATTTTCTCAACACAAATTAGTTAGAATATTTCCCTTTTTTTCCCCTAACTGTTGCACTTAGGGCTCCTTTCATGTTCTTGACAGTTGTAAAGAGGTCTTAATTTTTTGCTTCTGACAGTATAGTTAAAAAGGGTTTCCTTTTATGCCCCCAACAGTTTCACTCCTGACAGTTGTTCAAAGCAAGGCTCCTTTCATACCCTCAAAGGATGTACAAAGGGATCTTTTCATACTCTTCAAACATCCAGAGGTTTCCTTTCATTTGCCTGACTGTATTTTAGAAAGTCTTTATCCCCTTAAAAATGTACAGAGCTCCTTTCATACTTCTGAAAATTGTACAGAGGGCTCTTTTCATACTTCCTACAGATATGCAGAGAAGTCCTTCTATATTCCTTACAGGTGTACCAATAGTTCTTCTTATAGGGCTTTTTTTCATCTCCTGAAAATTGTACTGGTGGCTGCTTTTTTAGGGCCTTTTTTAAGCTCCTTGTATGCTTCTGACAGGTGTACAATGGGCTCCTGACAGGTGTACAATTGGCTCCTTGTTTGCTTCTGACAGGTGTACAGAGATCTCCTGACATGCATACAGAGGTCTCCTGACATGTGAACAAAGGGCTCCTGGCATGTGTACAGAGGGTTCCTGACAGGTATACAGAGGGTTCCTGACAGTTGTACAGTGGGCTCATGATGGGTGTACAATGGGCACCTGACAGGTATATAGAGGGTTCCTTGTTTGCTCCTGACAGGTGTACAGAGGGCTTCATTCATTTGTATAGTATCATAGGTTTGGGTTAGTATTTAACCAGTACATGGTGTAATTATTTCTGCATACTCAAATTTCCTTTAGTACTCTGCTGACTTTTCCAGTACATGTGTAGTCTTAACTGGAATGTAAAACTATTCTACCCATACACCCTGCCAATGAGTGCATGTGTTACATACTGCAGCGTGCTTTTATTGTGAGGTGTAAGAGGGCTTGGGATTAAAATAATAATGTAGCTGTCTCTATTCACATTGTATTTTTCATGAAAAGTAGGAGGATGAACTTCAGAATGGAGCAATTTTCATAAAAAGTGGGGGACTGCAGAGCAAATGGATTGGGAATCAGAGAAGAGTAGATATGAGTTTTTTCTTTCATATATGTCAAGGCAGTCTTTTCAGGAATGGGGGAAACCTGACTTCCCAGAGAAAATCACAGACTTAGCCAAATGTACTGACATCTTTTAATTCTAAGAACTGTCCCATAATGGTATTCAAACCTGGTTTTGTAATGTGCCTCGATCCATAAACCAGCATTTGGCCATTGATCATTGAATCCCCCCCCCCCCCAAAAAAAAAGGATAGATGGATTGTGGGAGGGGGGGTCATATGCAAAATGCATCAAGATAATGAAGTAAAGATAAAATCTACTGTCCTGACAAATCAAACAATCAAATAATAGCATTCTGTTTCAGAATAAAATGTTGATAGTCATTAATTTCCGGAATTCAAGGAGTGTTGAGACATGGCATTGTAAAACTATGTGGGTGCTATGCATACAGATACTTGAGACATGTATTTGCTTTACTAAGAGCTGGATATAGACATTTTCTCTGTTGAAAAGCCAATCATTAAGTGAGATAAAAGTGGGATTAAGACCATGTTTATCTGACATCTCATATCAATAGGATGTCTTTGGTTTGATTGACAGCTACTGACGTCTCTTTTCTTTCTTCACAATGATGTGAAGATGATGAAATGTTTGTATATGTAAATGTTGATCAGATTTTACTTTTTAAAAAAATTACAATTAAATTTCTTTAAAAAAATGAAATTTTTAATTTGTCTGATTAGGGATTTATTTGTTTATAGTATTTAGATGAAAAAAAAAGTTCTTACAAAATTTAGAATTTTGCTGATATTGTATATTGTAGTATAATAAAGATGAAATTAAAAATATATATATAAATAATTATTCATATTGACCTAAAACATGGATTTATATTGATGGTTGTACATGTTATTGAAAGTACAATAAAATCTGTATATAAAGAAAAATCTAATGGACTTAAGATTATATCAAGATGTCACCAATTATAGGTGAAGTTGCAGAAATTTTGACCATTGCAGTGCGCTTATGGCAATGTGTAGGGAGGGTTCTTTAAAGTGTCATGCCTGCCTCAACATGGGGCATCGGTTTTTAAGGTCTCATCAGAAAGACTCCATGACGGTGACTTTCATTTCTAAATGCTGAGTGCTTGGCGAAAGAACAGTCACTACCAATTTTCAAGTCTTGATTAGACTCGAACCCTTAACCTCCCACATATGAAGGAAGCACTCTACCAACTGAGCTACCTTAGTGGTAAAATAATGGTACCTAAGAAATGTAGACTTAGTAGTCAGGGAGTTTTTATGTTTAAGGAATTTAACAATTAAAAACTTGAGCAAAGTGGTCTCAAAACTCAAGTCTACAAGATGATGATTGTTCTCTGTTATTATTATGAGTTGAGTTGAGTAATGATGTTTAATGTCCAAGTCAAGAATATTTAACTTATATTGAGGCATTGTCAGCTTTAGGCGAAAGTGCAGACATTTTGCCTGTGTGTTGCACTATTGGCATTTTACAGCAGGGTTCTTATTAGTGCCACACCCACCTTGACACAAGACCTTGTTTATTTGAAATTCCCTTCGGAAAAAAAAACTGTCTTTCACTTCATACTGCCAAATGCTTAGTGAAATAATAGTCACTACCCACTTTCAAGTCTTGGGTCAGACCCAGTGAGGGCTTGAACCCAGGACCTCTCACTTAAGGAGCGAGCACTCCACGAATTGAGCTACCGCAGTGGTCTTATTATTATGGCAGTATCCTGAAATCTTTTTGAAGACCTTTATAAAGTTATACCTGTTTGTTTAACACAAGTTTTTCTAAAGTTAATCTTACATGTTATTCATTTTAAATTATGACTATTTGATAACATTATCATTTTTTTTTTTATTTTAGAATCTGACAGGGCAGTAGAAATTTTTACAGAGGAAATTCCAGTAAATATTTCAACCACAGAGAACGGAATAGACATGGAAATATGCTTCCACTGACCAAATCCAGTTTTATTGACCAAAAATCTTATTCAAGAAAAATGGCATTCATTATCACCAAAAACAGAAAAAATACATTTATAGGCATTTTACCAGGGAGATTCAAACCTGAAAGTGATAATTGTATATAATATTTAATGTACAAATATGACTGAAATTTTGGCTTGTCCAAAAATCAGAACTTTTTCTGTATATATTTCTTTAACATTGAATGGAGTACATTGAATGATTTACTTCTCATCGAGGAAGAAATGGTGAATGTCAGCTAGGCTTCCAGATGGTATGACATTTTTAGCAGGATTGATTGATATAGATAGTTTGACATGTTTAACAGATCTGATGGCATTTTTAGCATGATAGATTGATGTTTATTGTTTCAACAAGTGTAACTCATGGAGATGAAAATTTTTGAGGGATAAAAAAGTATAGCCATGATTTTCAAGTGTACAAGTGAAAAGAAAAAATGACCGAGGCAGTTAAAATATACTTTCTTACTGTATACTTTATGGACCAAACCAAGCAACCAGATCGTTTTGTTGATAATTTCGAATAAAAGATCTTCAAGTATAATTAGTGATTAAAATGCATAATTTGATTTATAAGTCCCACAACTTATTACAAGCAAGAACCTGCAGGAATAGCCAGCTTTTAGCTTTTTCGTGTGTTCTAGTATATGCAAGTGATTTACATAAGTTATGTTGCCATTAATGTGGGGTATACATGTAGGTTACATGTGTAAAAATGTGTAGGCATATGTGTATGTTATAAAAATATGTGTTAATGTGTTTAATCATCATTATATGTATCTGAACAACTGGTGATTGGTTTGTCTAAAAATGGCATAAAGATATATAATTGGTCCATCGGCTAATAAATGTGTGTGTGTTTATGTGTTCAATCATTATGTATCTACACAGTTACATGGTTATTTGTTTTTTGGCAAACATCATAAAGATAATTGGTTCATCAACAAAACATGTGAATTGCTTCATACCATTTTTGTGGAACTACTGTATTCATAGAATTTTTCAGTGGTAAATGTTTTTGCAGTTTGGATTTCAAGAGTAGCTATAATATTTTATATGCCAGTCAAATGTCATTCATTTGTATCAAGGGAGATCATTTCTAAGATGATGCAGGAAACCAGACTAGGGTACATAGAATGAACCACTGTCCATCAACAAAAGAGCTTACAGAGTCTCACAAATGCATCATTCCCAATCCGGATTAAGTCCTAAGCATTCAAAGGTGCTCTAATCTATTAGCCAGTCACTTTAGAGCACTTGGTTGTTGAGGCCTTTTGGGATTTTCACTGGAATTTTTTTTTTTCGCCATTCAATAAATCTTAATATTTGAAATGGATGTTTCAAGTTTCATGGTTGAATATTTCCAGAAATAACCAATGACAGCAAATGATGATCTTTAAAGAAACATGCTCAGCATAGTGAAAAATAAATCCGCTGCAAATATAACCATTGTACAGTAGTTCCACACAAACTTTGATGAGTGTCATGTGGGAAATTGCTAACTTCACTGTTGAATGTTGAACTCTAAATTTTTTTTCAAGCTTAGATGAAATAAATAAAATTAAATAAAACTCTTAATTTGATCATTTTTTTAATTACTTTAGTATTTATCATGTTGCTCATTGATGTGTTGACTTTTTTTAAAACCAAAAATTTTTGTCATACAAATCACAAATCATCATAGCATCATATCTTGTTAGACGGAATAGTTTTTTACGGAGAAATAAACATTTTTGAATCAAATGCAAGAAAAATTTAAACATGATACAAAGTCTGTTGACATAAATTTTTAATTTAGCATCATTTTCTTGCCATCAAAATCAACCCAAGTTTGTGCCATATCTGTAAACTTTACATAATGCATTTACTTTTTCTTGTATTGTCAAAAGAGATATTTTTCCCCAATTTTGGCCTTGGAGACCTTATTGAAACCGATTCGACTTAAAACTAGTTTTGACTAAGTTGTTCATTTCATTTCAAAGCTTGATTAATTCAGTAATTAATTAACAAAAATAATTAACAAAAATTCCAAAACATTAATGAAAAGATTCATTTGATAACAGGTGTGCTTTAATTTTAGGAATTCTGTATATTTAAAAAAAAAAATTTTTTAAACATTATTTTTATGCCTTATTTGAAAAAAATATTGCAAAAACTCAAAATTTTGACTAATGCAATTTTGGAAATTTTTGCATTCATTTTTTTATCCACATGAAGATGAAAAAAAAAAAAAAAAAAACCATTTATGATATTTCATTTTTATATATTTTTACATTCATTAGCATTAAGCACCATTCAACAACAGGAAAATAAAAGGTATCATAACATATTAATATTTGCAGAAATTAACTGACACAAAAATTTTCTGATTTACAGGAATCGGTTAACAAAAACTTTTTAAAAATTGGAACAAATGTCCCCTTGGTGTTTTGAGGAAACTTTTGTCTTTTTTAATATTCCCTATTACATGTTTTGTTTGTTTCATCATTTTTCTTAAGATCAAATATTTCATATGAGATTATTGTTATAATATAGTGCTGCAAAAGAGATGTGTATTAATTATATTGTGCTTAGATATAAATAAATTAATAAAACTGTAAATAAATAGATCTATATATATATATTATATGTGTGTATGTACAAAAATGTGTAACAAAAAATGGGTAGCATTTTTGTGTGTACAAAAAAGTGTAGCAAAAAATGGGTAGCATTTTTGTATGTACAAAAATGTGTAGCATTTTTGTATTTATGTTTTATTGATTTTAGTGTTTTCATTAAACTTTCTGAATTTTGATAAATTTTAGCATAGGTACTAATGAAATGTGGAAATAGTGATAACCTTATCTGCATATATATTTTTTCCATAGTTTTTATTTCTTACTCAAATAGCTGTATATTCTGAATATTTTTTCCATTTATTTTCTTCAATATAATAAAGAAACCTGGTCTTAATGTCACTCTTTTCAAAAAAGCAAATATACAGAAATTAAGGAATTCCGTGAAAATATGGAAAAATATCTGCAGATTGAGTTGTCACTAGTTTTAAAATATTTTTCACAACTATGTTTGTGGTGATGTTTATCTTTGACCATATTCTAAAACCCTGTATCTCCAAAAAATCCTGTTTTTTTTTTTTTTTTTTTTAAATTTCATTATTTGTAACAATAGTTAAACAAATCCATTAAACATAATATTCTGTTCTTGATATCGAAAGAGAGGTCACAAAATTAGTTAGGTGGAAAATAAGATCATGGGTTTTTTGAAAAATGTTTGAAATTTGTTGTGTTGATTGATATATGAAACTAGCCATAAAAGAACTTGTAGGTATCTGAAGCAAATTAGCAAAATTTTTGTTAAATACTGTTTTTGTGATTCTCCCCAATATTGATTGTTGAATCTTCAGACTTAAAATTTTCTTTAGTCCTAAAAATTTCTTTGATTTATTGCGTTTTAGTGGAACTTACAAAGGTTCCTCTCCTGACAAGTTTCATTTTGTCGGGTATTGATACATGCCCGCTTAGAATCAGGCTGATGATGTGTATATATGTATGAATGGGTGATAAAAAGTCATTGTGATCATTATTTTATATACATAGGAAAATTTCAACACATGCTTTCCATTTTGCAGTATAGCAAAAGAGGTTTGAAGTTCTGAGTAATTACATGGCCAATATCTAAAAACAAAATTTAGGTCTCTTTGCAAGTTGCAGTTTTTGGTGGCCAAGTTTTACTTTGAATTCAAATTTTTATTGATGCAAAAAAGAACAGTTTTAAACTGCCTGATTGCACCCAGAAAACCACCTGATATATTCAGTAATATGCCTTTAGCTTTACTATATTGGACTAAAATTCCTGTAAAGAACTGTTACTAACATTTTAAAAGGCAAGACAAGTAGCACACTCTGTAGTCTGGTGCCATGGATCTGAGGTCACTCCAGGGTGGCTGCCTTGACCCCAGTGTTGAGAGTGCACCAACAGACTAGGAGATGTGTGTTACCCTATGCTGACACAAGGGTAGTAACAAAAATGCTAAATAAGATTTAGGCTATAGAGAAAAAATTGCTCAAAATTGGAACACTGATATGGTAAATACCAAATAAAACATATGATAAGAGACAATACAGTACACATGTGGAAAGTATATGATGCAGGCAGATGGTTACTGCATGGTTGAAAACATACATTCCGGTGACCATAATGAAAACATGGAAATTTTATGGAAAATCTAAATTTGAAACTGTTTGTTTTGAATATGAATGACTACCATGTATTTTCTGTGTGAATTAAATCAAAATACTGAAAGTTTTTTAATTTTTTTCACATACAAAGCCAAAAATGTATTTTTTGTCATATGATTTTCTTTTATATTTTCCAGATGTTCTAAAAGAATTCAGGGTGCTTTCAGGGATGCAGTGGCTGATTGTTCTAAAATGCACACTTGCGGATCATGGTGCCATGTACGGCAGATCTTAGTGTGAGAAAGTTTGTCGTGCACTTGCCTAATGTTGGAGTTTTTTCTCCAAGCACTCCAGTTTTCTACACCATTTACCGATTTAATATGAAATAATTTTTTTTTAAAAATCTTGACTGGGGCATAAAATACCATTGCTCCAATTCACTCCCATGGTGCTTTAGATGTATGTTTCCAACAGTGTTGGAGTTTTCCTATGTAATCTAGAATTTGAACAACACACTAACCTCATTATAACTACAAATACTGATAAAAAAAAACTTATATATATATATATATATATATATATATATATATATATATATATATATATATATATATACTATAGTTTTAATTCAAGTCCCAATTTTAAATTTTAAAGATCATTTTTCGTTACTCCATTTTCAGGTGTAAATTTCCGCGTTTTAAATGTTTTTATTTATTTTGATTGCATTTTTAAATTGTTTGTTAATTGAAATTGTTTTGTAACTGCAAAAAAAAAGTTTGTGGAAATTACTTGGAAGCAACTGGACACACATTATCATCCCAGGAATTTTTGCTTTTTTCTTTGATGAATCAATCTGTATATTTAGCTTCAAAATATTTTTTGCTAAGTGTTGATATCTACATTGTTATTTAATTTAAGAATTTCATAAATTACTTCAATTTTGTTGCTTGGATTTATTTTTTCCAAAAAAAAGTATAAGAATCAACTGAAACTTAAAAAGTGTTTTGTTTTCAACATGCTCATTTAAAAATTTGAAAAATAATCTTTCTTTTTTATTACAATTGTATTGCAAGATTAAGATGTTTTAGCTGTGTATGTATTTGATATATGTTCATTATCTCAATTTTTATAATCAAAATAATTTGGATTTTTTTTTTTTTTTTTTTTTGGTCATGTTGTAAAAATTTTTTCACAGTCTCATGTTGCCATATATATATATATATATACATGTACACATATTTATGTACATGTATATGTAAAATTAATTATCGCTGTAATGTTTTGTTGCTTTTTTAGAATATTCTGGAATTTTTTTTTAAATGTAATCAAATCAGAATCAAAAGTTTTATATCATCACATTATGAAATCAACACAAAAAGTACTTATATGTAGCTTTGTACTAATACTTATATTGTTATTAAAATGAGGTCATGACCTTGATCTTGGGGTCATGCCAAAACACAGTACTACATACTGTGACAAATTGAAATACACACTAAGGTGTAAATGTCTAGAAAAAAATAGTAGCAAAATTATTACTTAGTGTACTTATATCACAAAAATCGGATGTTTGATCAAAATGACGCTATACTAATATATTGATACCTAGCTGGCCAAGTGATTTTAAACAATGGCTTAGGTTCATGGCTCTGTGGACTGCATAAATTGAAAACCATTTCATGCAGATACTTTGAATAAAAAGTTTTTTGGCTTCCCTAACAACCAAAACTGATAGCTTTCACTTTTGATTGGTGCATAAAAAAAAACTTTTGCTCCAATCATAATTGACTGTCTTCACTTTTGATTGGTAAATCAAAAACATTAAAAAACATTTGCTCTTCTCTTTACTTGTTCTTCGTGTGATCTTAAGTCTCTCCATCTGACATGATTTGAATTTTTGTGAAAAATTTGTTTTAAAAAATATTACTTCCTGTAACCAAATTTTAAAGATTTTTTTAACCCCAAAGAAACAAATATTACATAGAAATGTTTTAAATTTACATGGTCACAATTTTTTAAGAATATAACACATTATTGTATTCCTCAAACTCCTAATTGTGTATTATTTTTGTATCATTTTGGCTAAGCCATTGTGTTTTTTGTTTTAACAATCAGTACACATGTTCTTATGCATGCTTCTTCTAATATATATATTTTGCTTATGGTGCTTTGTAAACTTCATTTAGTAGCACCTGTACTGTGCAAAAAAACACCACCCTTCATCCAGGTGAGCTAAGAAAGATGAAATTATCTTTGTGTAAAGTTCCTAATGGTTGAGACATGAAGCAGTCATCCTAATGGAATAGTGGTGCTTGTTCAGGTGTTACTGTATAATTTGTTTTTATATGATTTTGTTCTAATTATAGAATTGTAGATAAAATCATTTTTAGTGCAATGATATTTATAATTTTTACATTCCTTATAACTTTTATTAAAATTTGTTACAGATACCCTGGAATCATTATGGAATAATTTTTTTTTTTATTATTTTTATTTTTTTTTTTTATTTTTTTTTATTTATTTTTTTTTTTTCAATACTGTGAAATCTGTCAAAAACAAAGACTGTAATTAATCCCAGAAAATTAAATGGATGCTTAGGGGTTGAGTGAAGTAATGGTTTTTTACCCCCAGGTCATATTTTTTTTCACCTATGTCTGGGTGATCAGCTCTGGGAATGTCAAGGAAATGTTTGGCAAGCATAGTGACAAAATTTGCCACACTAGGATCTGCACAAAGAGGATTGGTACCTTATATAGATGGTGAAAACACTGTAAACCCTTAGTCCAAGGTTATGACCACTTGGTCACTAATCCCCCCTTGTGCTTAGGACATGCCATAACTAAAGTAATTTATGCAAACATGTCTAATTTCAAACAAAATATATGTTCTTCAAGCAGGGGCCTTTGTGGCCAAGTGGTCTTTAGTACGTCCTTACAAACACAGTGCTTCAACCTAGGTTGAAGGTGGCCCTAGTCTAAGAAAGTTTGTCAGTTTTCTTGCTTGCGTGTTTGTGGTATAATCCTGGTGTACTTTTGTTTCCTCTACCATTTCCGAGCTCACCACTTCAATATAAGTGAAAAAAATATTGACTGAGGCATAAAACACCAATTATCCACCCCACTGCCCTCTGTTTCTATAGGTCTTTGATTTTGACAAGATCCACTGTATTTTTGTTTTGATTGTAAATGTTATATATGATGATGTTTATTAAGGTTGAAATAGTTTGTTTTTATTGTATAATTATCATATTTGTATGAAAGACCATACTTGATTTACAGATTCTCGGAACTTCATCTCTACCAACAGATTTTGTATTATACCCCATGCACTCTAAGAAACAGCATTGGTATCCAACAATGTCCCAATTTTTGCCAAATTTTTAACTCGCAAAACAGGAAATTGCAGTGGTTTACTAAAGTATTAGGTAAAAAATTATGGGTCTTCAAAGCTTAGTGTCCAATTTTACATCTTTTGCTGCTAGAAAAGACCTCCATCAGCTTGTGTTTAGTTTAAATTTATAGAAACTTAATTTATATTCAAAAATATCCACTGCACTTTTTTGAAAAGACAAGATATTTCAACTAAGAATTTTATATTTTCACTAAAATTTACTAATAAATTTTTGAAAAAAAAAACAACAACAAATTACACCATATATTGGTTTTCCTTGTTGGACTTTTTAGTGTGCAGAGGCAATACAATTTTTTTCAGAGAACTGTTTTTGAAATTGACATATGGAAGCTTTTGTTTTAACAATGGGCATAAAAATATTGCAACAGAATTATAGTAATAATTTTATTTCTTTCAACAATGGGCATGAGAACAGACAGGATCATGTTTTTTTCATTTCTCTTTTCTCTTTAATTTTTCTTATTTAATTACTGTTCTGTGATGATTGTAATATCTGTGCTGTGTATAATTGTTATTTGTTTTATATTATACAAATATAGATCATGCAAAATTCCTGCAGCATAGAACTTAATTATGTTTCTTTTTTAATTGGTTTTTCCTTTTTGATATGCAATAAAATGATTACATTATCAATTGTCACCAAGCATTGTGTTCATTTCATATGATGCTGTTTTCATTAACGTTTTCCAAGGGTGCTCAATGTCCAAGGCTTCTCACTCAGGCTGATCCTTGTGTGAGAAAGTTTGTCAGTTCCCTTGGGGAAGGTAAGTGGTTTTCTTTAGGTACTCAGATTTCTTCCAAAATTTCGGAACTTACCTTCTCTATATACATGAAAAAATGTTTACTGAGGCATTATACAGTATCAGTTTGTTTCACTTCCATGATTATCATTTCCAATCATTTCCATTGATAGTGGAAGGTTGTTGGTTCAAACCCTGGCCAGGTCATACCTAAGATTTTAAATATTTGAAATACTGCTTCCTCACCTAGCCTGGGGGGCTCTGTGGCCAAGTGGTCTAAAGCACGTACTTACAGAAGACAGTGCCTCTGACCGCCTGGGTTCAAATTCCACTCTGGACAGATCCTATTGTGAGAAAGTTTGTCAGTTCACTTGCCGAAGGTCGGTGGTTTTCTCTGGGCACTCCGGTTTCCTCCACCATCCCAGTAATGACCGCCTCGTAAAAAGTGTAAGATTCTTGACTGGGGCTTAAACACCATTACTCCATTCCACTCCACTCCACTCCTCACCTAGCATTCAGAATCAAGAGGACAAGATATTAACTGGTTCACTCAGTGTTGAAAATATAGGACTAAGGGTATGGTTGTTTGTCTGTGAAAGTACTTATACTATATGTGCTACCATGTTCATGCCATCGTGAGTGTGATGAATTACAAGACAAACCATAAAACACAATCTCAACATACACAAACTTGTTAGATCAATCCTTAGAGATTAATAAAACTTTATCAGCATTGGGAATAGATGAAAAATTGCTGATGTTACCTTAAAATATTACAACCAACCAAACTTCAAGACTTCCAACAGGCCCTAGTTTCACAATCATTCTCTCAGTTGAGTGAACACTCCACTCAAATTAGGGAATATTTCAATGTCATTTTTCAGACATTACACAAATAAAATTTGATATCTAATTTAAAATTTGGTGTAGATTTGTTGATCAAAACAATACAGTTTACAGTTCTGTCCCTGTTGTTTGCAGTTCTGTCCAAATTGTTAACAGTTCTATCCAAGTTATTTACAGTTCTGTCCTTGTTGTTGTCAAGTCTGTCCATGCTGTATCAGTTTTGTTCATGTTGTTGTCAGTTCTGTTCATGTTGTTAAGAGTTCCGTCTGTGTTGTTTACAGTTCTGTCCATGTTGTTAACAGTTTCGTCCGTGTTGTTTACAGTTCTGTCCATGTTGTCTATAGTTCTGTCCCTGTTGTTAACAGTTCCATCCATGTTGTTTACAGTTCTGTCCATGCTTTTGTCAGTTCTGTTCGTGTTGTTGTCAGTTCTGTCCATGTTGTTATCAGTTCTGTTCGTGTTGTTTACAGTTCTGTCTATGTTGTTATCAGTTCTGTTCTTGTTGTTATCAGTTCTGTTCTTGTTGTTATCAGTTCTGTTCGTGTTCTTGTCTGTTCTGTCCATGTTGTTTACAGTTCTGTCCATGTTGTCTACAGTTATGTCCCTGTTGTTAACAGCTGTCCGTGTTGTTTACAGTTCTGTCCATGTTGTGAACAGTTCTGTCCATGTTGTCAAGTCTGTCCATGTTGTGAACAGTTCTGTCCATGTTGTCCACAGTTCTGTCCCTGTTGTTAACAGTTCAGTCCATGTTGTTTACAGTTCTGTCCATTCTGTTATCAGTTCTGTTCATGTTGTTATCAGTTCTATCCATGTTGTTTACAGTTCTGTCCATGTTGTCTACAGTTCTGTTCGTGCTGTTTACAGTTCTGTCTATGTTTTTATCAGTTCTGTTTGTGTTGTTGTCAGTTCTGTCCGTGTTGTTTACAGTTCTGTCCATTTTGTCTACAGTTCTGTCCGTGTTGTTAACAGTTACGTCCGTGTTGTTTACTGTTCTGTCCATGTTATTTACATTTCTGTCCGTGTTATTTACAGTTCTGTCCATGCTGTTTACAGTTCTGTCCATGTTGTTTACAGTTCTGTCCATGTTGTTTACAGTTCTGTCCATGTTGTTAACAGTTCCGTCTGTGTTGTTTACAGTTCTGTCCATGTTATGAACAGTTCTGTCCGTGTTTAATCAGTTCTGTTCGTGTTGTTTACAGTTCTGTCTATGTTGTTATCAGTTCTGTTCGTGTTTTATCAGTTCTGTTCGTGTTTTTGTCAGTTCTGTCCATGTTGTTTACAGTTCTGTCCCTGTTGTTGACATTTCCGTCCGTGTTGTTTACAGTTCTGTCCATGCTGTTATCAGTTCTGTTAGTGTTGTTGTCAGTTCTGTCTATGTTGTTTACAGCTCTGTCTCTAGCGCCATGTACTCCAATGAACGTTGCTTAGTGTATATCCTCTATAACACACCAACAGATGGTGCCGTCTGAAACAAAAAAGAGACAATACTTCTTATTAACTAGAGAAATTTACATATGTGCTACACGTATCCTGGGTAACGAAAAACGTGTTCTTTACAACAAAAATAACTAAAAGCCATGAAAAAGAAAATGACAAATTTAAAAGTTATAATTCATTCATTCATTCATTTATTAATTCAATCGATTTTTTGATAGGGGTTTTCACTCGAGGGTTGTCAAAAGGTTTAAAATGCCGACGTACGGAAAACTACGCTTTTTTACGCTTATACTTAGAGTGGGAAGTAAATATCATTACCCTATTTCATTCATTCATTCATTCATTCATTCATTCATTCATTCATTCATTCATTCATTTATTCATTCTTTTAATAATACATGTACCTCTAAAAGAAAGAGTATTCGAAATCAATGTATTTGTAAGCCTACAACATGCAGCAAAACCATTTTATTGCATGTAAAAAACATCAGAATTTTCATGTGTAAAAAAAAAACTAAACAAAAAATTCTTGTACAGATGTCCAAAATTAATCCATGAATATATCAGGGGGAAAAATAACACATTCTACAATTAAATTTCCCATACTGTTTGGGTAAACCTAGCACAACAAAGCAACACAACGTGAAGTAACCGAATTGCTATGGGCAGTAGCGTTAACATATTCTGAACCGCCCTAATAACCCGTAATGAGTTATTGCTTCTTGAATCACTCTTATTACTTTTTATACTAATTCTAGTATTCATGTCACCTTTATTGTGGCCCTTGACAATTGGCTTTGATCTATGCGGTCCTATTTTGTTAAACCATCTGATTTTTCAATTAAGCTGGAAAAAGATTTTTTGATTTTCACATTGTAATTTAATCAATTAATATATATATCAAGGAAGATGTCCGTCTTGAAACTGAATTGGGGGTGTAAGATAGTCCTGGGTGGGCTAATAGTTTCTATTTGTAATTTTGATCACACGTGAGAATTAATATATCTCAAAACAGACCGTAACACTAATGCTACTATTTCATCTCTAACACGGGCTTTATTAAAAAAAAGTTTTATGAAAAAAAAAACAGAGTTGTTTTACGATATACAAATGCATTGTTATCTGTGTCAGTTGTGTCAATTCTTAGGAAGCTATCTATATAATGATAATAATAATAATAATAATAATAAACTTAAAATTATTTACCACAAGTGTTGTTTATATGACCAAAATGCAAACATATACATGTATAACATAAGCTTGATATGTGCTAAATTCTACAGAAAGGCTTTTTTAATCTTATTTCATTCCCTTTTTAAAAAATTGAAAAAAAAACCTTAATTGTTTATTTGGATAGGAAAAAGAAGAAAAACGACAAATATTTCCAGTTTTCCTTTACAAACAGAAATAATGCTCATCTTTTTCTACAGTTAAAAACGCCAAAATTTGGTCTTACGATTAATTAATTTTACTTAATGAGCCTTATTTTATGGTAGGAACTGTAAATTCGTGTGACCATTATCTATCTATCTATCTATCTATCTATCTCTCTCTCTCTCTCTCTCTCTCTCTCTCTCTCTCTCTCTCTCTCTCTCTCTCTTTATTTATTTATTTATTTATTTATTTATTTATTTATTTATTTATTTATTTATTTATTTATATTATATATATTTTTAATCGCTCGACTAATGTTAACCTTTGCTATGGAAAGATCCTGGTTCACCTTAAGCCAACAAGTATTTCCTATCCATTCCATTTTCATGCCAATATCGCTTCAACAAAATCATTCCCATTATCATCAATATTTCTCTTCCACATCATACTCCCCACAATACAATCCAAGAACCAGGATATATTATATTTGTCTGACATGTTTATTAAAAGTTGTATTAATAAACGACCTTTAACATACATACAATGCTGACAAGACAAAATGAAGCAGAAAAAAAAAACGACTTATAAAGATCGTAATTCAAAGACCATGACAAAAGAGAATGGAACGCCATTAAAAAACAAAAAGTAAAAATATCACAATATGTCACTTCAAAGAAATATTTACTCATGATTTAGTTTATACAATGTTTAATCAAGATAAGAGACTGTAATAAAATAACCTTCTGGGTTAAAGTATTTTATTTTTCTTTCTTTTTAATATAAGACAAGACGAGACAAGACATCGCTTACAGTTCAATACTGTAATTAGTTCAGTTCTGTAATTATCTGAAGTAGTTTTAGGGAAGAGAGGGATGGAGTGAATAGAGTTAAGATTACTTCGGGGCGGTCAGTTCTGGGATGGTGGAGGAAATCGGAGTGCCCGGAGAAAACCAACGAACTTCGGCAAGCGAACTGACAAACTTTCTCACACTAAGATCTGTCCCAAGTGGGATTCGAACACAGGCGGTGAAGAGGCACTGTGATCCGTGGTAAGAGAGGAGTTATGATGTTTTAGTCATGACCCCTGTTTTACAATAATTTACTCAATGACCGTCAAACCACGAAGGGAATATTTCAGTGTCATTTTTAAGACATCAAGGTTAAATTTGAATGTCTAATGTTATTATTTAAATTGTTAAGTGTATGCGTTTGCTAAACAAAGCAAAACATTGTTTCATAAAAGTTTTTTTTAATATTGATGAAAGTTAATTTTAAAAAAATATTGATAGGAGAAAAATGGGAATATTTGAGTTGAGTGAATGGGCATGATCAATTTGAATATTATCTAACTTAAAGGGCTTCCACAATGACGCACGAGCAGAAGCGATGAAACACTTGTGCGACGGATGCGAGACATCGCACAACGTTTGCGAGAGCTCGTGCGAAGCTAAAACATTCTGATTGCAAAGTGTTGTTAAGTGCTCGTGCACCAATTGTGAAGGGGTTTTAAAATGGATGGTTAAATTTGGGATGACGGATAAAACCAAAGCGCCCCAGGAAGAACACAATCGATGTCATCATGTAGGGGCGTCGGTGGCTGAGTGGTCTAAAGCGCACGCTAATTACCAATCACAGTGCTTCTCGTCGCACATGTTAGAATCACACTGGATGCAGATCTTGGTATGAGAAAGTTTTGTCAGTTTGCTTGATGAATGTCCAAGTGCTTTTCCTTCGGGAACTCTTGTTTCCTTCACCATTCCATAGCCGACTGCCTCGATATACATGTACTAGTAAGTGAAAGAATCCTGACTGTGTCGTTAAACAATTAAAATTCACTTTTATTTTTTCAAAGTGATGTTTCGGTGGCAAAATGGTTTAAGACGGACACTCTCAGATCACAAGTTTGTTAGTTCGCTTGTCGAAGGTCGATGGTTTTTATCCAGGTACCGTCCGGTTCCCTCCACCACCCAAGACCTGACCGTCTGGACATAAGTGAAACAATCTTGACTATACAAATTACACACTCAGCATATTGTGACCATTTTTTTTTCTTTCTTGTAGGATTAGGGTTTTCAGTTGCAAGATTCCTTTTTCAAGCTGGTAAATGTTGTAGTTCCGGATTGTCTAACGCTCTGTATCCATACACGGAGTCACGTGGTTTCTTATTATTTATGGTCTAAATGAATGCAAAAGCTCTCAAGCTTGGAGAAATGGGAATTACACACAGCAAATGAAAATATTGTTGAACAAATCGCTATTTTACACTATAGCTTTCCATCCAACATGCATTATCTCATCAAACGGTCGTAAAAAACTTTTTATAATTCTGAATATTATTTTAGAAGTAGTTTGTAATTTTATTTCTGAATTTATTGTTAAAACATCGGTATTTCTAACAATCTTAAGCAAACAAAGTTATCGATTGGTTAATACTGTATATATTTTTATTTGATTAGTAAAACGGATAAAGTGTATTGGCAGAATTATCCTTTCATCACAATTGAAATATCGCTAGTAAAAAGGATTCTTCGAAAATAGCATTTGGTCATTTTCGCATCAGTGAACTGAGACGGAAATTGAAAATTTGAACATGTATTTATAAACGTAATGCAATAAAAAAAAATGGAGTTATACAAAAAAAATGACAACGAAGATTGAACAAAGTATAATATTGTTACAGATCTAACGAAGAAAATAAAGTAATCTTCAAGACGAACTTCACTCAGGAATGTTTTTGCTCATCTCGAACAAGTCCCCTGCTGTGGAAATGCATTTAAAATCAATTTGGACAGCAAGACAATGGTATTGTTTGATCGCGAATACACGCTGTTGCAAGGTCCGATTGGTTTTTCAGTTATTATGACAATACGAGATCTGAATGCGCGTGATTAATTACGGGATATGACCATTGGTGTCAGGGGTGTCTAAACGTTTTACGAAAAGCGCGTGCAAAGTACACTTGGTATAGGACACGCTTAAAGCTATTTCTCTAAAATATGGCTTATTTTGATACAATAATCTTATGCACGTGCTTAGGATAATGCACGGTCGTGAAGAGCTCAAATGCTTTAAACACACCAGGTCGTATAATAAATAACTGAATTGGATAAATCTTTTTCTTTATTATACAGCATATTGCAGTCCTTTGATGATTCTTATGATTTCTAACATTTTTCCGTTTGTATGCTTCTGTGTGATAAACACTGCTATTATTTCTGGTATAAACAGCCATTTATTAGCTTCTGTTGATAATACCTCATCTCAAAAGCCCTTAATCCGTGGTATGAAAAGCCAGAACTCGACAGAAAAACGGCATTGTCGTATTAAATATAACCATCTAAAAGATATGAGTATATTTTTCTATGTTATGCATTTATTTTGACGATTTACAACGTGTTTGAAAAAGACAAAACACATGGAAAATGGCATTGTAATACTCAAAGGGAATAATCACCCATTAGAACCTATTTAGAATTCGTGTGCATATCTTTTTGTATTATGCAATAAGCTAAATTTCGAAAGAAAAAATATCGTCTCTCGGGACCTTTTTTTAATTCTAGTCTATTGTTCAAATTATACAATGTTTAGATTAAAACAGGAAAATGTTTGTAATTAATTCTTTTCCATCATGAGGAAAAGGAGAAAAAATATTTTTTCCGTGATTATGTTTTGTGAAAACGTCTACCCATAAATATGAACTAATTAATAACATGTCGATTTCAGCAAATACGATTACTAAATAATACATCCTGCCTCTGAACTATCGATCTATCGATTGATTTTTCACTTTGATCAGGTATGTCTTAGTGCATCATACAGGGAGATTTTAACTAGCAGTATGTTGCCTATTATGTTCATAAATTAAAATTTGTTAACTGTCGGGGTCATTTGGCGTGTTTGTCAATGTGAATACAGATTTAAAGGAATTTATTCTAATACCCGCCGTATGGTGCAGATACCTGCTACAATAGTGCTTACGTGATCTGTATGGTTTGTTTTATCCTAATAAAGGTCTCTCTCTCTCTCTCTCTCTCTCTCTCTCTCTCTCTCTCTCTCTCTCTCTCTCTCTCTCTCTCTCTCTCTCTCTCTCTCTTTCTCTCTCTCTCTCCTCTCTCCTCTCTCTCTCTCTCTCTCTCTCTCTCCTCTCTCTCTCTCTCCAGTTCATGTCTATATGTTTGTGATATCCTACAAAACTACAACACACACACACACACACACACACATACACTCTCTCTGTCTCTCTGTCTCTCTCTGTCTCTCTCTCTCTCTCTCTCTATTTTCAAGCATTCAAGCATGCGTATTCTATTTCTAATATTTATTCTGCCTATAATATTAAGATAATCGAAATTATTTTTTCATAAAATTAATTTTATTGTATCTTTAAAAAATAATGTCTAGTATACGATTTTTAAAATTTGTAAACACTACCGCTGAAACGAATAGGTCTTTTTGTAATTTATTTCATTTATTAAAATACGAAAATACATTTGTTAATTATTTACTATTGATCAAGTAAATGATAAAAATAACAAATGATAAATAAATAATAATAAATTTTGTCATGTTACATAATTTCACAAATATTCAAAAATAAGCAATTTGAATTGTATTAATTCAAATAAGTAGACATTGGATACGATGTATTTTCACCTACTCTGTAAATTATGTGACCAATGGTTTTATTTTATTTTATTTTATTTTATTTTATTTTATTTTATTTTATTTTATTTCATTTCATTTCATTTCATTTCATTTCATTTCATTTCATTTCATTTCATTTTATTTTATTTTATTTTATTTTATTTCATTTCATTTCATTTCATTTTATTTTCTAAAAGAGAATAATTTGTCTTATTTTTTTTTTCAAAATATTTTTCAAGGCTTAAGCGAGCGAGTCTTTGGAACTGCCGAGGAAGTTGATATAAAGTCATCTCGTATATTGAGTGTTTCAAGTGGTGCAGTTGTTAGCTCTCTCGCCGATTTACAACGCCACCGATCTTTGACTACCGCCGCCCTGTGTTATCAGAAATCACCTTCTTGAACCCGTATTTTTCACCTGGTCTTTCAGCTGAACTCACACTAAGATTTCCCGCGAAAAGAAAACCGGTCTACAAGCTAGATTAAAATAATTTGTTTCTAAAATAACTTGTTGTTACATGAAGTATATAATAATAAACACATTTTACTCATAAATAAAAATGAATTATCTATTATACTATTGCTTGAAATATATCTCTATGACTTCCCAACTTTTATGTACCAGCCTCAGCTGAGAGAACGTTTTCTAATTTCCTAAACAAAACGAAATTTTAATACAATGAAAAATTGCCAAAAAAGTACAATAGTTTTTTACCCATCGAACCACAAATGAAAATATACAAAATAAAGAGATAAAAAAGAAAACCAAACAAGCAATAAATGATAAATAAATAAATAAATAAATAAATAAATAAATAAATAAATAAATAAATAAATAAATAAATAAACATGATTCAATTAACATGTGTAATAAAAATATCTGGTTCCAATTTACCGACGAAAAAATTGGCGGATTTTTTGTTAAAAAAGAAAAATTGTCGGAATGCGGTCAGGTATTTTGAACATTAATTAATATGAGTTAAAAGCGAAAGGTGCATTAATTTTACATAATGTCACAAGTCCTTCTGTGGTGCTAACACTTTTATACGAGAATGCAAACGAATTTTGCGTATTAAAATCAGCTCTATTTAGACAACTGTTAAATAAGCGGACAACAAACTTATGGATTCACACTTTTCTTCGTAATTTGATAAAAATTCCAATACATCAGAAAACTACTCTGTCGAGTTGCTGAATAATAACTTCCTATGGAAAACCGGGAAACGTCTCAGGAAAATAAACATTTAATACGTGCCCTCAGGAAAATACTGTCGCTTTTAAAATGTTACTTTTGTCATTTTCATTCACATTTTATACGTTCAAGCATAATTCTAGCAACATTGTTAAATTACTTGAAGGAAATTGAAAAAAAAACTGTTATTTCAACAAGATTTATCAAATCGTAGATTCATTTTGTACGTTATTATATTAAGTTGTTTTTTGGGGGAAAATCTATTTTAAAAAATCAGTTCCGTTCAAACAATTTCGTTAAAACAATTTAAATTCACATATTACTATTTTTTTAAACTTGGCTTTTCTTCATAAATTGTGGTTAACGAATATTGAATGAAATACGTAAAAAGAATTAGATTTCCGGTGTTAGTTTTTACCCCCCCCCCCCTTCCAACAAACTGCAGATATTTTTCAAGTCGTAAAATCCCAGTGAAAACGATTACAAAAATTTGCTCATATGGGTATTCTTGTCTTTGATAAGTTTTTAATTTCTTTCAATTTCGCTTAAATTTCGTAAAATTTTTAAATTGTTAGTTTCCAAATTGAAATCCAAATGTGTGAAAACATTTTCAAATCGGCTGTAAATAAATTTGAATTTCTATTAAATCTGTAATTTAAGTTAAGAAATATCAAGATATACTTTGGTTTATTAAATTGACACACGGAGATCGGTTTAATTAAGGATTAAATATGAGTCTGAGTTCAAATTAAATAAATCTTCTAAAAATTTTACATATATGAAATCGAACATTATCTAAACACTAGCTTTCTCAAGCACGTTCAAACTTAGTAGCAAATTTAGTAAAATATTTCTCTTTGTTTGTGAGATTCAACTGGATTTATTTATGCGGAAAGAAGATTGAAAAAAGTCCTGAAAAATTCAGAGTATTTGATATAGGAAAATCGGTTTAGATATGTAATAATCAAGAAATGAAATTTATTAGAAAAAGGGGCGGAATAGTTTAAATGCATGTTTTAATAAAACTGCATCTTGAATGGTAAAACGAAGACATAAAGGTCCCGCTGTATGAATGCTGGATAAAAAACAAACATCCCTCTTTTGTAAAAAGTTTTATTTTTTACAAATCAAGTTTCAATAGTTCAATATTTATTTACAACTTAGAAAAAGCCCAAAATTTGACCCGAGTTTCCTCCAAATAGTTGATTTCTGACTGTTGAATTTTTTTGTAGAATGCAATTTAAAAAAAATTGTATCAATATAATAACAATAAGAAACATGTCTCTTACAGATTTATTTTTAATGTTCGATATTCTATGCACGAATTTTGGGATATTGAATATTAATTTCGGTTACACACTACTTCCAGAAAAATGTTTGAAGAAAAATTTTACTTTCGAACATAGTAAATATTAGTTTCATAGTACATTTTGCTGTCTTTTAAATTGTTTTTATTAGACATTTTAGGAAAAATTTTGAATATAATAAAATATCTGTATTTAAATGCTTTTAACTTTGAAAATTCCATTGTAGTTTTGCCTTACGCTTTTTGAGACAAATTTATAATGAAGTGAGAAAACCAAATCGTAACATATGACGGACGAAACATATGCCAAACTAGTCAAATAAATAAATAAATAAATAAATAAATAAATAAATAAATAAATAAATAAATAAATGAATGAATGAATGAATAAATAAATAAATAAATAAATAAATAAATAAAATGGACAATGGGAAGACACTACATTTGTAAAATCATTCTACCTCATTTAATTTTTTACTTTACATATTTTTAAAACATTCAAACTTTTTAACTTTCATATTTTAATTTTTTAAATCCGTTGAAACGGATTAAAACCACTTGTAAAGATTTAAAAGACGAATGACTGATGGAAAGTAAATTATGTTACTGTTATTCTGGAGACGGGTTTATATAAGCTTGCGGGTGTTTCGGAATCCAGTTTACAGTTCGTTGTACAGTTGTTCTGGAGACGGGTTTATATAAGCTTGCGGGTGTTTCGGAATCCAGTTTACAGTTCGTTGTACAGTTGTTCTGGAGACGAGTTTATATAAGCTTGCGGGTGTTTCGGAATCCAGTTTACAGTTTGTTTTGTTCTTTTGTTTGTAATTTACAAATTAATAAAATTTTGTTTGAGCTTAAACTAAATGTTGTACAAAAAAAAAAAAAAAAAAAAAAAAAAAAAAATAAAAAAAAAAAAAAATTCTGCAATATTCAAATTCAAATAAGTGCATCAAAGGATGATATATTAATTAATAAATTTTCATAACGCAAAGATTAGTTTATTTAAATTTGTATATGAAACAAAATTCTGGAATAATCTTACGCTGCCGCTACATCATAATTGTTTTATTTTTTCAGTAAAATCTTAAGAAGTAAATAAAATTTAGTAGAAAAAAATGTCAAAATAGCCAGCATAATCTTTGGAGAACTCGTAGATAAATTGCTAAGAAAATTGTAGGCAAACCCCTAAATCTTTGTACATTAGAATGTAATTAATATTTTCCACAGTTATATATTTAGTTTGTAATTTAAACGTAATTTTATTCATTGACATTGGACACGGACAGTGGATTGTTTCTAAAGGTTGATTCGTACCAGGCTTACCTAATCTTTAATGTGTGAAATTTCGTAATGTCTGAATAATAAATAAATAAATAAATAAATAAATAAATAAATAAATAAATAAATAAATGAATGAATGAATGAATGAATGAATGAATAAATAAATAAAAGAAAAGTAAGTAAGTAAATAAATAAATAAATAAGTTTATTGCGATTTCAAAAAACAAAGAAAAGTCCCAAATGAAGAGAGCAAAAGATTGCCAAATGATAGCTAGTTTCATAACAATAAAATGCTAAAATTAAAATTAGCTATATAGATGCATTTTCGTAACACTTTGCAGATAGATATGTTAATAATATCGATATTCTTACGAATACGCCGTCGGAAATCTTTTAAAGTTTTTACACATTGGGTAGCATTGTGTTTTCATCATTGCAATCTGTTGAGTGGCTATAGCATTAGGTCAACATAATTTTTAATGTTTTGTCATGTGTTCTGTTTTCAAGAATTCATTGTTTTAAGATTAAAAAACTCAGGTCCAAAGGGTAGCCTGACCTTCGCAGGATTTTCTGTTTTCTCCAAATTTCATACGGAAGTATTTGACAGAGGTATAAGGGAAAAATATATTCTTTCTTTTTTTTAATAAGAGAACTGGAAAATTGCTTAAATGTCATTATTTTAAATGCTTTTTTTGAATAATTGATTAAAATTAAAAAATATGGCAAATTCTAAAATCTATAAAAAGTGAAGATTTTCTTGTATTATATGTTCACATGTGTTGATTGTATAACTATAGTCACGTGACATACTTGTTAACGCATTCGGGAAACTAAAATGAAAAATGAATATTATAAATTATTTAAAACCATCTTTACTGTTTATATAAATAAGCCACGCCGGTGTTAAGATGAAAACGTTGTAGGAGGCTAATGGATTT
This sequence comes from Tegillarca granosa, assembly GCA_029721355.1. Taxonomy (NCBI): domain Eukaryota; kingdom Metazoa; phylum Mollusca; class Bivalvia; order Arcoida; family Arcidae; genus Tegillarca; species Tegillarca granosa. The sequence goes on from CM056601.1 coordinate 15,246,522, forward strand.
TTTTGCATTTCCAGGAAATCTGTTAAATACTCTTTAAACTGTCCATTTGTCAGGAAATACTCGCAATTAACCTTACGGCTTCCATAACATTGTGACTAATTCAAGGTATTTTATATGTTGTTTTAAACTTACAACAATGACGTCATCAATATTTTTACATATTCAAAAGCAGTGTTAAATGGCTATGGATAATTTGTATTATGCGAGAACTTCTTGATTCTTTTTGAATACCATGTCTGTTTTATTTGTAGCACTAAACGTCACTTAAAATTAACTTATAATTATAGAAATAATTGGACTTTGACGAAGACAATCATTGACACGAGTTGCTTTGTGTGTTTGTTGCTTGCTTGTTCAGTCAGAAATAGTAACAAAGGATTCTAAACAATAAAGCAGCTGATTAGCATGAACAATGCTTTCGAAGCAGCTAAGAACAAGAAAAAATTCCCAACAACAACGATAATTAAAATGATAATGAAGACGACGTTGATGAAGACGACAACGATGGTGTTGTTGTTGTTGATGATGATGATGATGATAATAATGATGATGACGATGGTGATAATTAGAAGTTTTAAATTATTACTTAAGATGAAATAATAATAATAATAATAATAATTATAAGTACACACTAAAACCAATAACATGACATAATGATTTCATCCGGCATTCAGAGCAACTTCAGTAATTTGTTAAAGCCATGTCTGAGCAGAATGTATTGTGTAAAATATAAACAAAAGATAACACAAAATACAAAACACAAAGCATAGGGTACAGCAACTGATTCATTTTGACGTTTACAGTGTTAATTGGTGCTGTTAATTTTTAAAGAAAGAACCGTACTATCTAACAATACTTTTTGTTGATTGGTTGGTTGGTTGATTGGTTGGTTGAGTTGGTTGGTTGGTTGGTTGATTGGTGGGTGGGTGGGTGGGTGGGTCGGTTGGTTGGTTGTTTGGTCGGTCGGTTGGTTGGTTGGTTGGTTGGTTGATTGGTTGGTTGGTTGATTGGTTGGTTGGTTGGTTGGTCGGTCGGTTGGTTGGTTGGTTGGTCGGTCGGTCGGTTGGTTGATTGGTTGATTGGTTGATTGGTTGGTTGGTTGGTTGATTGGTTGGTTAGTTGATTATTTGGTTGGGTTGGTTGGTTGGTTGGTTGATTGATTGGTTGATTGGTGGGTGGGTGGGTCGGTTGGTTGGTTGGTTGATTTGTTGGTTGGTTGATTGGTTGGTTGGTTGGTTGATTGGTTGATTGGTTGGTTGGTTGGTTGATTGGTTGATTGGTGGGTGGGAGTGTTGGTTGGTTTGTTGGTTGGTTGGTAAGTTGGTTGAGTGGGTTGGTTGGTTGGTGGGTGGGTTGGTTTGTTGGTTGGTTGGTTTAATGTTGTTTTACGTCGCATCAGTAATTTTTCAGCTACTTGTGATGAGACAATTTTTTTATTTATCTCAAGGGTTAACCTCAACACAAGGTAAGTGTGGTGTAATGTGAGTGTATGTGCAAGTGTTTCCAATCTGCACTATACTTAAGTGCATTAATGGCGACCTTTATATTGCTAGTACACTTGCACGCTATGTCACAGATAAATATCGTAGAATACTGAAGTATAAATTTATTTGTAAAAATCAGTAAAAGCCTGCGACAGAAACGATAGAAAGAAAAGTGATGTAACAGCAGAGTACCATGGTATCAATAATCTTTAACGCATCTGCATTGTCTGGTTTTTTTGTTTTTGTTTTTGTTTTTTTTTTTCTTTTTGGGATGATGATAGGTAAGGTGAATAAACATTGAAATGAATGGCTACTACCTCCATGAACTCATGAACTCCATGAAAAAAAAAACAAAACAAAAACAAAAAAAATATAAATAAATAAATAAATAAATAAATAAATAAATAAACAAAAAAAAGAAAAAAAACAAAAAAAAAAAAAACAAAACAAAACAAAACAAAACAAAAACAAAAAAAAACGCCCACATGTTAAGAAACTTCTTTTGAATACAAAATTGTTATTAGTTCATTAATATCAAAAGTATTATTAGTATGAAAATATTTTCATACTAATACGTAACCATAACAACTACACCCAAATGGGAGTAACAGGTTTTAGGCTTCAGCGATATTTTTCATGAATCCATCGTTTCGTATTAACATTTGGGTAATTTATATAGCATTCTAGCAACACTACATGGAAATACAATACATATTTTATTGTAACTGTGTCATATTTGGAAATTTTTATAAAATAAAGCATTCAAGGTTTTGCGAATAATAAAAGTGAAAAAAATTCAATATTTTGCATGTGACAACTATATAGAAGTATGCCAAAAGTTTGCCCTTTCATTGGCTTGAGATAATTGATATCACCGGTTACCCCGGTTTCCTCTACCAATTTAAAACTAATCGCCATGGTATACCAGTTATTTTGACTGTGACGTTAAATACAAACTCTTTCACTGGCTACATGTGGATAAAATGACAGGTCGCTCCGGTTTTCTACACCAAATTAAAACTGACTGCCTTGATGTTATCTTGACTGCTCCGTCAATTACAAACCCCTTAACCTATTTCCACTTACTCTATGACAAAATGCTAATTTCTAAACACAAATATATCTGTTCTGTATAAAATTTGACTGATTCGATATTTGCTATTTTAAGTATGATATAACAGATTGGCAAACACATTATACACGATTTAGTTATGTAACGATTGTCCGATTTTAACTTAGGTACATAAGTACTTAAGGCTCACCTTGGATATATATTTTCTGTGACATATTCATATTGTATCAATTACCAAGCAATTAATCAAAATGTGAACATAATGCCTAAAAATCGCTTAAAAATAGAAAAATCAAATTTGAGGTGGGTTTTAAATAATTGCGGCGATATAAACTACAATTTTTAGCATTTTTAATTCTCATGCCTTTGTGATTTTCATTCTTTTAGTAATATAATTTTATCTTTTTGGGAAATAAAACTGCAGTAGATTGTATCATATTCATAGCTAGCAGCTATTTGAATATTCACAAATATCAAATGTTGAAATGCAACCAAAAACCTGAACATTTGGAAAGCCTTGTTGTTTTTATAAAAACTACAATGACCAAGTTGAACTCTAATGTACATGTATTTTGTTATCTATCTATCTATCTATCTATCTATCTATCTATCTATCTATTTTTAAATAAATTAATTAAGTTTTGATAAATATACCAAGTAGGCATTCATTTATTTATTTATTTATTTATTTATTTATTTATTTATTTATGATTGTAATAATAGTAAATATATTGATTTTTGAATCATATTCGATTTTAGAGCAAAGTTTCAGTATATAGTTTTCAACCATTTAATATTACACAAAGGCTTTGTAATAAACCTGTTAGGGCCAAATTGGCATTATCGCTGCTTCGCTCCTTCGACCTGAACGCGAAGAAGCGAAGTTGCGAAGATACGATGGCGAAGAAGTGAGGTTGCGAAGATACGATGGCGAAGTAAGAAAGCTTTGGTAGCCGAAAAAGAAACATGGGGTCCAATAACAAAGAAAAGAGCTTGCACTAAAAACAGAGAGCATTGTCTCACCTATTTTTTTAAAGGTTATCGAATGCCAGAACATTCAAAGTGAGACTCAAAATGAGATTAACATTGACAACCACTGATTTACAGAGTCAAAACTAACTCAGCTTAACTCGAAAATAATTCCGTTTTAAAACCAAATTTGTTAGTACATTCAGACTACACTCAATAATTACCGCTTGGACTTCCATAGTAACTTTTGCCTCTGCCAAACTACTGAATAAGTGGAAATTAATATCAAAACATTCGAAGTGCAAAAGCTAAAGGATTCAGTAACGACCCCTCAAGAACTGTACGAATTAAACTTTAATAAATTATATATTTCTCTCATTACAGGCAAACACAAAAGAAATGATGATATAACACGTGTAAAGTATATCAAATAACACGTGCAATGTATATCAAATAACAGAATATAAAATCCTAGAAAGATTAAAGAGAAAGCTGTAGGCAATGAAATATCTGGCAAAAATGGCGGGAATCTGTTCAATATGGCGGAAATATAAATTAAATATTTGCAAAATGACGGGAATTTTCTGCAATATGGCGGGAATATAAATCAAATATCTATAAAATGGTAGGCTTCTGCTCCAATATGGTGGGAATATAAATCCCTATTTCAAACGATGATTATGATTTAAAATGAATAATAATGTATAATTTGGTTGATAGAAATATGGATTTTATTGTTCGTAAATGCCTAACGGAGAAGATTCAACACTGAAACGTGACAACTTAAGCCCTTTTAAAAATAAGAAAAAAAATCTAAGCAAATATATTAAAAATCATTTGAATAGAGCGCATGCTTATATACAGATATAACAACGTAACGCCAATGAAGTCGTTATATGTCTCTGGGATTGATTTGGCCGCTTCAGCTCATCAAAATTGTAAGCAAAGAATCACTATATAAGGCGTTTACATCTATTTGTTTTACATCAGGCAAAAACTCTACTTTTACTTTCAGTTCACCAAAAAGTTAAAACAATCATGCGAAAGAACCTTGAGCAATTGTACAATGTTGAGTTGAGTTATGTCAGGGCGAAAAACACCATAACTCAACTCAACTTGAGAAAATGTTAAAGGACCTTTAGTTAAAGGTAGTTGAATATTTGTAATAAAGTTTCGTTTTTATGGACCAAATGTTTTGAAATCAGTAAAAGTTATTATTAATTCAATAGTACTTAGTAAGTATAGCACTAAAAATTGACTTCAATGCCCGTCCGGAGTTTTATAATTAGTTGTTTCTATGTTGTCAGTTGTTTTTATCATTTGCATTTATTGATTTGTGATCTTTTTTGCTTTGTCTGTTGTTAAGTGCATGATTTTTAAAAAAAATATGTTTGAAATGCACATATCTCAAAATTACAAAAAATACAAAAATGTATGTCAGTTAAAGAATTGATGTAAAAGATGCTTTAAAAACAAGGAAACATTTGGACATCCTAAGCGGTTAGGCCAAAGGAGGGAGATTCATGTAGGTTACATAAATTCTGCGGTTATATTGTCGAAAAAGCAGGAAAAAAAGTGTTCATAAAGCATTTAAAAAATCTTTTTTATAAAAAAATAAACACGCCTTTTTTGAAAAAATAAATAATATGTTTATATATTTTAAATATTATTTATATGCAAATATAGTTATTGTTTGTTCGTTTTCCTGAGAAAATTCTTTATTTACAATAATTTATTAACATATGTCCATATTTTCATATTAAAAATATGTTAAAAATCACGTGTTCAGGCAAAAAACATCATTTTGTCACCTCTACTACCTAGCGTATTAATTTACCTCACAACATGAAAGAGTTTTGCTACATGATCACGTGACAAAGGCCAGAAATGATATATATTTCTGCCGACAGTTTTTCAGTTTTCAGCGAGAAATAATTATTAGTATTTTTTATGCCTTACAAACTTCCAGTAACGACAATTATAATGAACTAGCCCAGGCAATGAAACGACATGGACAAGTAAGATTTAACACAGGACATATTAATCAAATGTCTAGGTGTGTGGTCGAGAGAAAACACTAAATGTAAAGTGTAAAATACTTTGAAAAAAATAATACATGCATGTATGTAGCAACTGTTTCAGAATGAAATATAATATACACTGAACAGCAGTTGAATGATAATTTTTTGGCATTTGCCTGACAACTCACTACATTACACACCACAACAAAATCACGACATTACAATGAATAAACAGTACAATTTTATAAAGCTTCCGACTTTAAAAGGGATACATCCAACAAGAAGAAGTACTTATTTAGGGTCCAGAATTCACAGTTTGCCTAGGAGACTTACGTTAAGTACTACACTTTTTTATCTGTTGCCCAAATTACATTTTATTGCATTCTCTTTTCTGAATCAGCGCTATAACGCGCGCTTCGTTATTTAGCTTTAAGAAAAAAGCCCCTTTCACGCCTCAAATGCCCCAATCTTCACATGTCTGTATAAAAATGTTAGTGGACCATTGCCCTTTTTTGAGGTATTACTGTTAGACAAATGTATTCAGATATGCCATTAAACATTAACAATTGTGTTTATTTTTTCCCCACATATCTGCCTATCTTGCATGGCTATGGACGGTTAGTTCCTTTCCATTCTAGAATTAATGGTTTTCGAACATCTGGTAAAACCGTTGTTGTAATACCAAAATATTATACAAGCCAGCTAGTATTAATAATAATAATAATAATAAAATAATCATGATGATGATGATGATAACATTATGATGATGATGTTGATTACGATGATGATGATGATGATGATGATAATAATAATAATAATAATAATAATAATAATAATAATAATGATAATAATAATAATAATAATAATAATAATAATAATAATAATGTTATGATAATGTTGATGATGATGATGGTGATGATAATGATGATGATGATGATGATAATAATAATTATAATAATAATAATAATAATAATAATAATAATAATAAAACATCAAATGACTTGACATCCATTATAACACTGCAGCTTTTAGCGTCTTTTAAACACCAAAGTATTGTGAGGCAGTAACCAACACTTGATTGCACTCTGAGCTTAATGGTGTACATTTGCGTGATTCGAGTTCATTTGTACTAGAGCCTAAGCAATCCCATAGATTCATCAAGATATATATATTTATGCATTTCTATATCTGACATGAAAGACTGCGAACTAATTTATATCAGAATTCGTCTTTAAACCAGGAAGAAATTTGTTTCTTAAAAGTAGGCATTTTTTTGAAGTATGTGATTTTTTTTTATAAAAAGATTTTAAACAAAGCTGACTTGTCTATTATTTTTTGTATAATGTCAGTTTACCTAATCAGACTGTGAAAAATTGCCTTTTTTGAAAGTAGCCTAACAATAGCGAATCAAAGTAATGAAAGAGCTGAAAGCGTGTAAGCAACAAAGAGACTTGAATTAATTGCACGTTTGAAAACAAGTACAAGACGTTAAAAAAATCTCGTATAGGGTATTGCTCTTCCGACGCATCCAGTCTCATCCCCAGTTCTGTGTTGTATTCTTTATTAAGTTGTTTCGTTAAATATTTTGTTCGTTAACTTCTTTTATCTATCTCTTTGAATAATGACAGCTCTGGTTATTGCATAGGCCTAATTTAATTAGCATACATCTTTAGACATAGGAAGAAACCCCATGAAGGATAAAGGGAATTTGAAACAACCAAGATATTCCACCGTTAAAGCATAAAGAAGATGTATCAAATAGAAAATTATTTATTCGTCACAGCAAAGATTTGCGACGTTTTGTTAAGGTGCTAACTCATTTTGGTTAACATATTGCTGACAAGCATACCACCGCCCAATTCGTATTATTATGGCACCAACTGACCTTGCCAATGCTTCTAAGGCCGAGTGCCAAGAAAACATTAATTCAAATTTTATTCTTATGTATGATCCGAAATCGGTTGAAACCCACGATTTCCTTCTTTCAATGCAGCTGCTTTATCACTGGGCAACTGAGGTGGTTACCGAAAAAGAAAAGAAAGACAAGTAGATTACGGATGAAAAAGGCGAAACATTCTGTTTGCTGTTTGGAAAATGTTTGGAAAATAAGGTAGAGTCGAGTAATAGCGTTTTGTCCCAGTTATGATTCTTTCACGTTTATCAAGACGGCCCCTTGTGAGACGTTGGGGAGACAGGGGGATTGAATAGTCAGGGAAAAACCGATATTCAATAACCGAACAGACAAAAGTTCGTCCCTGTGATCTCCCCGAATGGGATCTAAATTCAGGTATTAAGGTCCCTAAGCGGACGCTTTTAATTAATCTTTTTTCTTGTCCCCTCATTATACGCGTCACGGGACTGTAATGTGCTGACAACTCATGGGCACGTGCTAATTTTGAATGCATTATTTTAATAGAAATCCAAAATCAGCACATGACAGGACTATAAAATTATCACAATTTAAAAATAGCTTTACATAAACAAAAAACAGAAGCTCAAAGAAGAAAAAAAATAAAGTTAACATGATAAGCAAATCCTGTATTTCGACTTATTGATCGCCAATATTCAAACAAAAATATTGCATAAATTTCGCTTTATTTATTTATCATAAAACGTGAATATGGAATACAGAGAGTGGGCAGTATCCATAGCAACAAAGATGTAATAAGACAAACATATTTTTAGAAACATCATGGCTTTGTATGGTGCAGTTCTAATGCATCTTTGGCCAAAAACATTTCGTTAAGTTGTAAAAATTAGATCATACCGAATCCTCTGTTAGTTTCTCCAGGTAATCTGGTTTTCACTCTGCCGTTTAAAAACTGACCGCCCCGATATGGGCAAAAAATCTTGACCTGGACTTGACAACACCATTTCGAATTCTTAACCCAGATCTGAGAATTGCTTATATTAATGCCTGTGAATGATATTATTCACATATACTGATAAATATGGCGATATGTTTAGTCTCTTGGTCTCTATAGAGATTATACTGTTATTACTACGTGTTGGTCGGTTGGTTTGGTTGTAATGTTGTTTAACGTCGCATCAGCATGTTTTTCGGCTTTTCGCGCGTTGAGAATAATTTTTATTCACCTTTAAAAATTAAGCATAAAAACAATTCAGTATCAGCGTAAGATAAAAGAGCGTGTATTATGGTCTGCCTTGTTCTAGCGCGAACTCAGGGTAACATTTTTGTTAAGGTACAAGCTTACCGATTAAGTTTACCTCAGACACGCATACGACTAACCCAGTCATATTATCCATGCACCAGGTAAACCAGTTGATACTCTATCCCCCTGATGCCGAGTGCCAGACGAGAAAGCAGTATCTCAAATTTAAGCTCGAAAGTTTCATGCATAACACGAATTCGAACCATGACCTCCTAACGTCCATACGGACGCTAATTACTAAATTTGAAATGCAAGCACTAATGATCACCTGTCCAAAAAGATCCCTGCATTAGTCTTAAAGACTTTGTTTTAAAAAGAACCAATAAAATAAAAGATAAATATTACCTGCTTGGCTTAATAACAGACCACTTGAATTAAACACAATATTTCAAATTCATCATGTTTCAGCAAGCAATGATGATCAATTAAAAACACCATACTACTTCATGTATATTAATTACCAGTGATAATCGTAGTCTTGATATCTTCTCAGGAAACACCTGGATTTGATTTTAGGGTCAGTTTACCTTTTTTAATCAAAAGGTGTTAAGACGGAATTTTTATAATTATTTATATAATAAAATAAAAAATATTATACCCGTGGGAAAACGGTACAATGTTGACGCAAGCAGACAGAAACGAGCATTGAGTGAAACACAGAGAGAAGAAAAAAATAACACAAAGCAAACGTTTATAATAATTAGAAACTTGCCAATCTAGCTAATTTTTAATTAAGATCATTAAGTTAATGGATTATTAATCAACATTACAGACGAAAAAAAAAATCATATTGCCTAGCCAAAAACAAAAACTTATTACCAAGTTCATTTCTGAAACTAGAAATTGACAATGAATTCTTTGAAACACCTGGACTTTCCCCTATTAAAGTTGGGAATAGGTTATGATATAATTAATGAACATCGAGAAATACATCTGACTGAAGATGATGAAATTTATGAATCTGCACAGTTAATTCTTGGGCGTAGCTGATATCAAATATGTTTGCTATGATACATTTAACTCAATTATTTTTATGTCATAGGACATTTAAGTGATTGCTTCTTTCTCTTATTGTTTAACTTTTTAAATATATATTTTTCACCTTGGTTAAAGATTTTTATAATTCTCTTGTACACACAAAACAGATATCTCTTTTTAACTTAAATTTAGCTTATTTGGGCTATCTTTTTTGGAATTATAAATACATATTTTTTGACAAAACTAACGTAGTTGTGATAATCTTGTAGTGGTCTTCAAAATGACTTCTTAAATCCCTGTATATCTTAACAATTGATAAAATATTTTAGATTTCAAAATTTCCGGATTTATGTTAAGAAAAATCTATAGTTAAGAAATGATTGTGAATCTTGGGCTTGCATAAAGACTATTTTATCGGCTGATATTTTTATTATTATTTAAGTTTTAGAGAGAGAGAGAGAGAGAGAGAGAGAGAGAGAGAGAGAGAGAGAGAGAGAGAGAGCTTATACTATTAGCTTTTGAAACAATATTTTGCAAAGAAATTCCTATAAGACCACAAAACCGACAAGAGACTATGCTTAAAAGCTCTGGTTTAAATTAAGAACAAGATATGTGTCAAAACGGAGTTATTTATAATCCATCACGGAAACAAGCCACATGTATTGTGTAAGCCCCTCTTTACAATTGTACAATGACTTTTCATGCCAATTTCTTGACCCATGAATAATTTTTTTCTTAAATTCCTTTTAAATGTATTAAATTATAAAAAGCTGGCTGTCTTCAGCACAAGATGTTATATCTTAATATTTGACAGTTGGTAAAATACCATGGAAAAAATGAATAATAAATTGAATTTTATGTGTGATGTAATCATATGCATGTTGGTGTTTTTTCTAATACTACGGTAAATTAGTTTAACACTAGCTGTAAAAATAAATTTTCTTGCTCGAATTATAAAAAGATTGTGAATTTAAAAATATATATGCGAATAGGTCAAAATCGGTAAAATATTGGCTAAAATGCAGTAGAAGAATATGTTTCTTGATGAGTTTTTCTTTATGGTTTTCTTTTAAAACGGAATATTGATCTTTATTTGCGAACAAAAGACTTGCAAGCTTCTAATCATTGTCTTCAAAAAGAAGACGATAATCTTTGAATCGAAATAAGCATGAATATTACGTCAGGTACATGCATACTTGTGATATTGGCTTGAATCATTTTTTTCAAAAAAAGGGACCTTGCTGTCTGAATCGTCTAATAAAGCACGCTTACGGATTACAGTGTATTTCACCGTTTAGGTTCGAAAACCCACTCAAGGACAGATCCTTATGTGCAAAAATAGTTTGCTTAAGAAAGTCGATGGTTTTCTCTGGGCACCCCTGTTTCCTCAACCATCCCCAGAAATGACCGTCTTGGTATAGCAGAAAGAATCTTGACTGGGGCTAAAAATCCATTACTCCACTCAACATTTTTATAACTGTTTTAAAAATACTAGTAGAAGTCATTAAAGTTTTTTTAATTAATTTATTTATTTATTATTACTTTTTTTTTTTTAATTTGCCAAAAATCAAAGCGTTTGCTAGAAATTGAATTGTGAATATTAAATCGAAGTATGAACTTGAATTCAACTATTAAAGTGCACAAAAGTAGGGTATGTGATAGGTTGATATTGAAACTCGATGCTTATAAACGTAATGACGAAGATTAGAGATCGGAATTGATCGGTGTTGATAAAAACCTGTGAAGTAAATCCATTGATTTTTTTTTAAATTGTAAAATAAACATTTTGGACATACTGAGGGTAAATTACGTAAATAAAAAATAAAATAAGTAATTAAATCCATCCTAAAGAGAATTGAATTATATTTTTGCTGCTAGCTCGGTGCTCTGTATTTGGAGAGATAGAATCGATTTGTTCACCATGTGTCAGTATATAATGTGACTGTGGGAGTGGTATGTTTTTCTGCAGTATACTGCCTCGGTGGGCTAGGACCTCAACAAAAAGTCGTTCTGGCTGTGCCCTAGTACAATACAGACCATAATACACTCACGCATGCAAAAACTTTGTTTAGATAATGGAATTCGCCAGTGTATCACGTGATACCTCATAGCGTTTGTGCGGGACAATTATTTCTACTGACAACGGAATCGCATAAAGTTACGTTTTCCCGTTTTTTTTTCGGGAATATTTGACGTAGACGTTATCCATTTCATTCCGCACAAACGTTAAGAGGTATTAATCACGTGGTACACTGGCGAATTCCATTCCTTACAGATGAATAATGTTTCGTAGCGAATAGTTGGAAAATTGCAGATGCGACGTTAAACAACATAATTCTGTAGACCCAGTAATTGAAAGCCTGATAAGTTTTATCCATTATTAACACAAATTTGAAACAGCAATGAAAATCAATATATCAATTATGAAATATCTATCTATCTATCTATCTATCTATCTATCTATCTATCTATCACCATTATGGTAGCTCAGTTGGTAGAGTGCTCGCTCCGTAAGTGGAAGGTCGTGGGTTCGAACCCCGACCGGGTCTGACAAGACTTGAAAGTTGGTAGTGACTGTTCTTTCGCCAAGCACTCGGCATTACGAAATGAAAGTCACTGTTCTTTCGGATGGAAACTTAAAATAAACGAGGTCCCGTGTCATGGCAGGCGTGGCACGATAAAGAACCCTGCTGTATAATGCCATTAGCGCAACACAGACGCACAATTTCTGCACTATCGCCTATAGCTGGTGACGTCTCGATATAAGTGAAATATTCTTGACCGGGACGTAAAACACCATTACTCAACTCTATCTATCTATCTATCTATCTATCTATCTATCTATCTATCTATCTATCTATTTCTGTGACGTTTATTCGGATATATTTAAATTATTTAAAAGTGCATACAAAGTCACTTTAACTTTTAATTTATTTAATTTTGCAGTGCACATTGAAGGAAATTGTACTGTTGGATTGTTTTGGTTTTTTTTCATGATGTGTACTTACATAAATAATCAGCGTTAAACTGTTTTTATCTTGGGTCGTTTATTTCAAGTAACAACGTATTGTTTACAATTCTTAAGCATAAAAACAAACATTTAAGTTAATATTAAAGCTCAGTTACATGGAGTATTATAGAACAAAAAAATGTAATCATAGTCAAGTATTTATTACGTAAAGAAGGGTGACCATGATGAATACATGTACTTCTAAATCCAAATTAACAAAATCACAAGAATAATATAGCCATAACAAAATTTGTAAGTCGTAGCCGTAGTCATAACCATACCCAATTTAATAGCCATAGCCACTGTCATAGTCTTAAATCGTAGACATAGCAAATAAACATAATCATAACCATAGGCATTTAATAGTCATAGTCATAGTCATAGCCATACTTTTTGGTCCTGGCCATATTTATTGCCATAATAATAGCCAAACTCATACGTCGTAGTCATAGATATAGTCATAGCCATACTTTTTTGGTCCTAGCCATAGTTATTGCCATAGTTATTGCCATAGTTATAGCCAAACTCATGCGTCGTAGTCATAGATATAGTCATAGCCATACTTTTAGCCATACTATTGCGTCCGAGCCATAGTTATAGTCATATCTTAGCCATAGTAATTTTCATAGTCATAGTCATATTTTTATGTCATAGACATAGTCATAGTCATAGACATAGTCATACCCATACTCTTTAGTCATAGCCATATATCCATGGTCAAAGCAATAACAATAGATCTAGTTATAGCCAAAGTCATATAATCATAGTTATAACCTAAATATATAGCTGTAGCCATAGCTATCAAGAAAACCCAGAAAGAAATTTACAAATCGCAGTATAAACACGTTATGTAATAATTGGTTACAAAACTTCCGGATTAGAAGAGGAAATATGTTTGTAATGAGTTAACAAGATTACTAATGCTGTAAATATTAATTTTTTATTTGGATAAAATAAATATATGATTCCAATACAAAACTGTTAGTATAAAAAGTTAATTTCACTGTAAAAATAATTCCACAATTTTACATACATGTATATACCATATATTACTGGAAATTTATTGTCTTTGTTTTGTTGAAATTTTTTGTAAAAACAAATTATTAAAAAACTATCAGATTTAGCAATATAAATTATTGCAAATAATTAGTGAAAAATTTAGAAATTGTGTTCTATTTTTAAGATTTTCAATTTTTAATCTTTAATTTTTATTATTTATTTATATATTTATTTACATAGTGATAAATTGGATTTTCTGTATTCAATATAAATATCACATTATGATACGGAATCTTTAAAATATGACACTGAACCAACTCATATTTATATTATTTAGGAATAAAAAATGCGTTAAGTATCAATAAAAAATATGAAACCACACATTTTAGTGAAATTTTATACTATTTGATATTTTAGTTAAATATATAGGCTGCACATAATCACGATTTTTAAGTATATAATAAATAAATAATAAATAAATAATATAATAATAATATAATAAATATATATATATATATATATATATATATATATATATATCTTATATATCTTATAATAAAACCGAAGACATTTTCCCCCTTTCGGATTCTATTGTTGTAAAAAATATATTTCTGATTTAGCACAGTAGAATTTTGTCAAAAAGTTAAATTCGAGTTTTTCTTACTAGTTTTATTATTATTATTATTATTATTATTATTATTATTATTATTATTATTATTATTATTATTATTATTTCTTTTTTGCTTTTTTAAAATATTTTTTGTTGGCGATTTCGATTATTAACTGTCACAGCTTGGATTTTGACAAAAACTCCAAATCGCGCTTAATTCTAAAAATTAGATTAGAATATATTTTGTTCTTAGTTCAGTTATCCGGAATGGGTACTGCTAATGGCAGATATTTTTCATTGTTATTTTCTAAAATTTTCGTTTGTAACAATTCCTAGAGTAAACCATCAATCTCGTTGGCATAAATACATTAAAATGCATCTTTGGAGAAACAGAATGCAATTATTTGAAAGTAACTTCAAATGGTTTTTACCATTTTTATAAAATAAATTTCCAATTGACACTGCCTAAAATGATTTTCTGCGTCGTTTGATAATTTTGGTAAACATGAAAAACGAAGTTAATCAAATACATTACAACTACGGTTGCTATTCATAAAATTTTTCGATTTCAATTTTTAAATATAAACGGATTATTTTTAATTGAAAAGTCTGATTTCTGCTTTAGGTTAACCCCGACTTAAAAATTTAACTTTTTGGAAGGTGACCAAGTACGAAAACACCTACTATTGATCAGAAAGAAATAAAAATATTCAAATTTTGAAAACATCAAATATATGCTGAAAAGGTTACAAAGATTTAAAAAACGGATTGATCTCTAACGTACAATTCTAAAATAAGCAACGCGAGTTACGGCTTAGAACAATACAAAAACCACTTTATAATTTCGAAAAATAATTTCAAAAAATGATAAATAAAGTCATGTGAAAATTCCGCCTCCTCACTGCTTAATTATTGAGAAAACAGAACAAATAGAATCAAAGATTTTTTTGCCATTCAAATAAGGATTAAATTTAGAGTGGTAAATACACATTCTATCTTTCCAATTTGAAAACTTCAAAATAATGTTTGATAATCTACTGGTGAAAAAATGTTCGTCATGCCATTGGAAAAATATTTTCGAAATATTTTCATGCACAAAAAATGTAAAAAAATGTTTATAGAGTTTATTTCGTCAATAATGTTTTTATTTCATATAGTCTAAGAATTTTGAAACACATTTTAATACCGGGTATGTTTAATTTTTTACATCGAAAAATATCATCGCATTAGTCTTGGCAACAATGTATGCAAAACACCTGTGATTTGAAAATTCTTACACTCTGATTCTAAAACGAAAATGTAAAAGAACTGTCATATACCATTTTTGAATTTCATCATTCAATACATTCAAAAATGGTATTATCTGGTATGTGACAGAGCCGTAAATAGAATAATGCAAACTTTTATAAAAGTTAAATAAATAAATAAATAAATAAATAAATAAATAAATAAATAAATAAATAATAAATAAATAAATAAATAAATATTATCCCCAAAATAATGTTTATTTATTTATTTTTGATTTAACATTTTGGTTACCTATGAGAAGAAATTATCCTATTGTTCAGAGAAATTTTGAAAATTGGTTATGAATTTCTATTTTTTTTTTTTTTCTAAAATATGACATTGAATTGAGGATTCATAAAAACTTATAAAGTATACAGGATTTATTTAAATCCCTTTTATTATAATTGTTTTTAAATTTTTATGTAATTAGGACGCAATACTTGAGAAAATTGTGAGATATTGCAATAAGGAAAATTATTCATTCGTGATCAGCATTCGCACTTCAAGAGAGTATTTTAACTTACATAAATATAAAAACCTTTTGTCACGAGTGATGATTTATAAATTTCAAGGACTAATTTTAAAAAATTAGCTCAAATTTGCAAAATTTTGATGACACCGACAAACAGCTTACAAACAAGTTCCATCAATAAATGATTTAAGATTCAGCTTTTAATGTAAATAAATTAAGACAAATATTTTAAAAATGAGAAATATTTAAAAATATTTTATGTCTTAGAGATGTAGACATCATTTATTTTGTTTAACCGATAATACAAAAATACGTATAAATTAATATAAGGGGTTAATGTTCATTCATTTCCGGCTTTGTGAAAATCAAATTCGTGTGTGCCTTTCGCGATATCGCCGATTTAAGAAAAATTCTAAATAAATAAATATTTTTATAAGCACCTTATTTTAAAAAGAAGAGTGTGATAAAGTGTTATAGCAATCTGTCAAGTAACAAATTGACAAATAATTGATAAATTGATCTATACATAAAAAAATATTTGAATAACATGCTTTAGGCAACTGAAAAAAGCCACAAAAAACATAGTGCTACAACACAACATAAACACAATGCAAGACCATTGTCCATAAACGTCCGACTGAAAGTTATCCAAGACAAAAATAATAAAAATTGGGAAAAGCTGTAAGAAACGCAGACATAAACAGAAAAAAAGAAAATAAAATGATTTTAAAAAATACCTCAAAGTCTACAATAGAGTTCATCCAGTATAGTGATATGTAAATACATATATCCATGCGTTCAGAAAATCACCAAAAATGAACCTATAGTTTCCACCCCAAAATTATATAACAGAAAATTATATTATGCAATCGTTTTTTCGGTCGATCGAAACCATTAAAAATTACGCAAAAATCTTAAAGCGAGGTTTAATTCACAGAAGCATTGATTTAATAGGAAACTATTTCTTAAACAAAGTCTCTTCCTTTCTTGTTTTACCCTTGAATCAGCACAATGGAACGCCATTTTGGGGTAATGAGACGAGAGCGGACGAAACACGCCCCCCTTATTGAAGATTACATATAAGATGCAGTGCAATCGCAGATAAAATGCATCATATCATGTGTGTGATATTTTTATGAGATATGGGTTGACTATAAAACATTATGATGCACTACCTCCGTCAAATTATTAAGTTGTTTCAAAAATCGACCATGTTTGTTTTTACATAATGCCATGAGAAACTGTTTCTAATATTTACTCTGTTATTTTACAACGCAATAGTTTTTTTTATAATAATTAAAAAAATCCAAAGTTAAAACAATTAAATTCAAATATGAACTTATTTTATACGAAAATAATGCTAAATAATGTTAAAAATAAATTAAAATTTATGGTATATTTGTGACAGGGAACCTGTCACAATAATTTGTTTAAAATGTTTTTTTTTTCATGATTTTTGAATTTTTTTTAAAATAACGTTTTATTTTAACTTTTTAAATAACGTTTTATTTTTTGTAAAATAATTACTAATAGTTTTTATAGGTTTTAGATATTTTGTAACTTTGATTTGAATTTAATAATTTTCATTCTTAATTTGAATTTTTACAAAACATTTTTGTTAAGTAATTTTATAAAGATAAAAGCGCTAATAGTCTTATGGTATATTATTTGCTCTCTAAATAAAGTGGACTTTTGGGACAAAGAATTAGAAATCCTTGGAATGTTATTCACAGTCCACATTTACTAGCTTATTAATCTGTCTTTGTTTCTCAG
This sequence comes from Tegillarca granosa, assembly GCA_029721355.1. Taxonomy (NCBI): domain Eukaryota; kingdom Metazoa; phylum Mollusca; class Bivalvia; order Arcoida; family Arcidae; genus Tegillarca; species Tegillarca granosa. The sequence continues at coordinate 15,264,370 of CM056601.1, forward strand.
GATAAGATATCCAAATATACGTACATGTTAATCCGGACTTCCCACTCGTATCAAAAGACAAAGTTTTAATCCACTATGTCAAATTACATAAGTATAAACAACTTGTTTGTATTACTAATACAGAGTCATGTCTATAAGTAATTAAGGTGACGCTTAACGAACATTGTGTTTATTTAGAAACTCTGACAACCCGAATTTGTTTAAGGGTTCAACATGGGGAAAACTTACGGTTTAACAATGTAATACGTTTAATATTTACCATGCGGGTCCTCACCTAATCACGTGACTTGCCGTGTCCTTAGCGGTCGCGTTGGCTTGATGGTCACTTCTGCATAGTGACAATAAAGAGCAAGCATCAAATTCAAGCCTCTGTTTTCATTTAGGTGAGTACTTGCATATATTTCATGTTTTTCACTCATTTTAAAGTTTTATTTTTTTACTATTTTAATTTTAATATTAATTCTTATTTTATTCCAATTTATTTAATTTTTAATGCAAAATATTTTGAGGTAAAAAGGACTTTGATTTATAATGAAGAGTGTGTTTCATTAAAGTCATTGTTTAAGTTCTCGCTATAATTTGAGATATTTAAATGATTATTTTAAATGCTTTTCAGATGGAAATGTTCATCTAATTTTATATGTGATAAGTGCGATTCACATTTATAATTTAATTTCACAACGAAAGTATTTTGATTTTAATTTTTCTTTAAAATTTCATTTAAATTATGTATGTGAGTAAAATGTGAGTTGCCGCATAGATGCCATATTATTTTTATATTAAGATTATGGGTTCATTGTAGTAATCAAACTATTTTTCCACAAATTTGATTTTTAATGTGTACAAGATTAGTTTTAAGTCTGGGAACGAGATCTCATATTAGAGTTGTTTCCCTTGACTATCAGTATTTATTTGCGGCATGAAATCTTGTTGTCAAAGAATGAAGTTTCTAAGCAATCTAAATCAGTTAAGAACTAACTGCCATGTGGGTACCTTGTCTGCTGAGCAGAACAAATTGAATCATACCCAGCATATTTTTCCTAGGTCAGTACACATGTTATTTTCTTGGTTTTTGCTGGCATGTAGCCCCGCTGCTCATCTGTTCACCTTGCCGGTGTACTGGATGAACAGTGCATTTGGTTTAAAGAGATTCCCTGCATATTTTTTGCCTTTTAATGGTTAAGGTTCATTTTAGGTTACTTTATAAGGTCACAGGAAATGCCCGTTACGTTAAAGTGCCAGCATATTTTTGTATAATTTATCTTGTTTTAGTTAATCCTCTCTGGGCGGAAGTTCCCTATTGTGTGACGTCACAACTGCAGCTGTTGTTCAATCAGAGTTCAGAATTTTAGAATTTCCCCAGGGAACATTTCCAAGATTGCTTCTATCATTTATATATAATTTATATATCAACTATCATTTATTTTTATAATTTAATAATGAGTTTTTAAAAAGTGTTGCACCTCATGTGGAACTTTCTTTTGAACTTTCCCTTGATATTTCCCCAAACCAATAATAAAGAACTTAGACAATTTTTCATATTTTTATCTTACATTTAAGTTTGAACTTAGCAAGTACATTAGTATGTATACTTTTATTTACTATGAAGTAAACAAACAGTCATGGTCATTTATACCAAATTTATTTTACTTTATTTTTACTAGACTTGATATGAAGTCTTTTTGTGTATATGTGTGTGTGTGTGTGTGTGTGTGTGTGTGTGTGTGAGGCAAGAGAGATTTTATCTGTAACAATGTCATATTACTATTAGACTTCTGCATAGTGACAATAAAGAGCAAGCATCAAATTCAAGCCTCTGTTTTCATTTAGTTTCAGAAAAAAATACAAGCCAAACTGCAGGCTCACAAGTGGAGGAGAACCTTAAGATCCCGTACTGAAAGGAATGAAAGGTGCAACACCAAGTAATTATAGATTAAGAAGCACTCTAGTCACACCACCACCACCGCCACCACCACCAACACAGACAGAAGTCAGTGGGCTGATACAGGAACTAGAAGAACCGCCAATTCTTATTGAACAAGAACCACCAGTTCAACAGCAACCAGTTCAACAACCTCTAGCTCAACAACCACCAATTCAACAGCCTCCAATTCAACAGCCACCACTTCAACAACCACCAGTTCATCAACCAGAAATAATGGCCCACCTCAATCTAATAAAATTCCAGGATGAAAGAACAGAACTTCCAGTCATTTGGTGGTCTCTGTTTGAAAGCTACAGACAGTGCCTTGGAATGAATGAAGATCGTGCTATAGGCAGCTTGCCCTTTCACTTGACTGGGCAGGCAAACCTTTGGTTTCACACATTGTCTAATGAAACAAAAGCATCACTAGATGCAATTAAAACAGCATTTCTTGAAAGGTTTCAAGACAACAATAGTGACAATAATATTGTTAACATTAGACAGCATGAACATGAATCGGGAAGTGATTTTTTTTATCGAGTACAGAAAATGTCCTTAGGTGTGTCAACAGTAAATGAGCTGGGGATGGTGAAACTAACCATCAATGGTTTAAATGACTCTTTAAAACCCCATGTTATAGGAGCCAAACCCAGTACATGGAAAGAATTAAAAGATGCTATTGAAACTGCAACGAGAATTGCAGAGTGCAGTTTCAAAGTACAACCAGTTCAGAATGTCACTGACATCTGTGACAAAATTTCACAGACTATTTTGACAAATATTGATTCAAAAATGAAACAACTTGATCAAGTGTTTGCTATTAATGCAGCAGCAACCAGTAATCCAAATAATATGCAACAGAAAAAGAAGTACAACAACCGATTCAAACAGCAGCAGTACAGTGCTCCATGGCAGCAACATCAACAACAACAGTGGCAACAACCACAACCCCAGTATCAACAACAACAACAGTGGCAACAACAACAATGGCAACAACAACCACATCAACAACAGTGGCAACAACAACAGTGGCAACAACAACCACAACAACAATGGCATCCACCACAACAACAGTGGAAACAACCAGCTCAACAAAATCAACAATGGTATGGACCCACTTCAAACACAGATGAACAACAGGCACCACCTACGCAGCGACAACGCAGACAACAGTCAACATGCAGAAAATGTGGTAAGATTCCAGCTTGTAATAATTTATCTCAATGTAATGGTATTAGACAATCTTGTACATACTGTCACAAATCTGGTCATATTGAAAAAGTGTGTATCACAAAATTTTTGGATAATGTAAATCAAACTGCTTAGGGAATCGCGCCTATCCATCATTCAGTGGATAGGCATTCAAATAACAGTGTTAAAAACACAACTAAAAATCTAAAACCTAGTGCTCAAATTTTAAATTCTCTAAATAAAAAGTCAACACAAGCTTCTGACTATAAAAACAAACCTTTCATTGGTCAAGTTTCAAAATTAAATAAAAATACAGTTTCAGTCACACTTTTTAATCATAACTTCCAAGCTTTAGTGGACACTGGTGCTACAGTAAGTTGTTGTTCCCTTCAACTCCTACAGCTTCTGCAGATTCAGGAACATATTAAACCATCCTCAACTGGAGATGCTATTGGCGCGGGAGGTGAACTACATCAAATCATTGGTGAAATTGATTTACCTGTCACTATTGGTGACTTAGTTTTTAATCAGGTTTTCCATGTTTTCCCTAAATTATACCAGTCACTCATTTTAGGCGTTGACTTTATGACAAAAAACAGAGTTGTTTTAGACCTTGAAAAGAAAACAATTGTATTTCCAGATAAATCAAATAAGGAACAAGTTCACTTATTTGACATTGAGACTGGCTTAGTGCGTGTGCGTGAATCTGTCACTGTTCCTCCTAATAGTCATGGAGATATTAAAATCCGTATCTCCAACCTAAAACATGATCAGACAGTAATCATAGAACCCCAGTCAGTACTGCCTGATCATGGTTTAGCAGGTGCAAAAAGTGTTATGTATAATAGTGCTACTGATCTGATGGTTATGCATGTCATGAACCCGGGAGAAAAAGCTGTATTTCTACCAGCTAATTTAGTTGTAGCAACAGCATCTTATGTACAGCCTGAGTCAATCTTTGTGTTGGATACCAATCAGTCAGTCTCTGCATCAAATTCAAGTGCTGACAATCAGAATGATACACCACTTGACTTTGATTTTAGTGAATCTGATTTATCAGAAAATGAAAAAAAATTGCTACAAGCATTTTTGCAGAAAAACAGAAAAGTTTTCGCTAAGGACCTTAGTGAACTTGGCTGTACTCACTTGTACCAACACAGAATTGAAACAGGTGATGCATATCCTGTACGTAAACGTTTTTACAGACAATCTCCTCCGGTTCTTGACGAAATGAACCGTCAGATCAGTGAAATGCTCCAACATAATATTATAGAGGAATCTGATAGTCAATGGCAAAGTCCTGTGGTTATGGTAAAAAAGAAAGGGGGAGAACTACGCTTTTGCGTGGATTATAGATCGCTCAATTCCATAACAGTCCCTCAGTTTTTCCCTTTACCTCGCCTTGAGGATGTATTTGATTCTCTTGGTCGAGCCAATGCCCAGTACTTAAGCACACTTGACCTCCTTTCAGGATATTGGCAAATAGGCATGGACTCTGAAACAGCACATAAGTCTGCATTTGTAACACCAGGTGGTGTTTACCAATGGAGAAAAATGCCATTTGGTCTCGTAAATAGTCCGGCATCTTTTCAGCAGTTGCTAACTAAAGTGCTAACCGGTCTCACTTACAAGACAGCATTAGTCTATGTTGATGACATCCTGGTGTTTAGCAGCTCATTTGAGTCACATATTCGAGACTTACAAATGGTGTTTGATAGACTGATAACAGCAGGTTTGACACTAAAACCAAGCAAATGCAAATTTGCAAGGAAACAGGTAAATTACTTAGGTCATACCTTATCTAAAGATGGTGTGCAAGTTGACATCTCCAAAACTGATGCAGTCAGATCATTTCCTATCCCAAAAACCCAACGACAGGTAAGATCTTTCCTCGGACTCTGTAACTATTACAGAAAATTTGTTCAAGGCTACAGTCATATTTGTGCACCCCTCAATAGGTTATTAAGAAATGATGTGAAGTTCAAATGGGATGCAGCATGTAATGAAGCATTTCAGAAACTGAAAGATGCCCTCACATCACCCCCTGTGCTCATTTACCCTGACTTAAACAAACCCTTTATACTAACAACAGATGCCAGTAAAACTGCTATTGGCTATATCTTAGGTCAGCGTGACTCTCAGAACAGAGAACATGTCATAGCATATGGAGGTAGGTCACTGAATGATGCTGAGAGAAAGTGGGGTATACCTGAGTTAGAATGCTTAGCAGTCCTTGAAGGCATAAAACAATATCATGTATATCTTGCAAATAACAAATTTCAAGTATACACAGATCATCGTGCTCTCACATGGCTAAGTAATATCAAACAAGCTACAGGTAGGTTAGCCAGATGGTCAGTACTTTTACAAGGGTATAACTTTGAGATCTGCTACAGAAAAGGTGAGAAAAATAAAAATGCTGACTCACTCTCCAGACGTAATTATCCAGCTGAACTGGATAATGACAAGGAACCAGAGGATGATATCCCATCGATTGATGTCAATGAGGTAAGTGCTCTAGACAAAGCTACTCCACTAGAGGTAACTTTCTTATATGCTGACAGTCCACCAGTACCAAAAGCTTCAATAAATGAGTTATCTACCATTGACCCTGGTGATGACTTAATTTCAGATGATATTGGTAAGTTGCAAAGTGAATGTCCTGACTTCAAAGACATTTATCAGTATTTAACTGATGGCACTTTGCCTGCAGACAAAAAGCAAGCTAACAAAGTACTTGCAGAATCTAACCATTATGGCTTGCTAGATAATGTACTGTACCACTTCTTCCAACCCAGAGCTAAAGGTAAGAGAAAAGATGAGCGGTTCATTAGGCAGCTAGCATGTCCTAGGTCACTGCGTAATGATCTGCTCCGTGCTTATCATGACATAGGCCACTTAGGGTTTGACAGAACTTATAGAGCCATGCAGCTCAAGTACTTCTTTCCAGGTATGTATCAGATAGTAGCTGATTACATCAAAGGATGTGATCCGTGTCAGAGGGCCAAACAGCCCACACATCTCAAACGTGTGCCTTTGACACCAATGCCAATAACTGATACTTTCTCTAAATGGCACATTGATATCATTGGGCCATTTAAGAAAGTAACAGAAGAAGGTTACAAGTATATACTTATAGTGGTTGATTCTTTCAGCAAATGGACTGAGGCTTTTCCATTAAAATCTGAAAAATCAGAAGAAATAGCCAAGATCTTGTATAGGGAGATATTTGCTAGGTACGGGGCACCCCACATCTTAGTAAGTGATCGTGGTCAACCATTTATGAGCAAGTTAGTATCTGCTGTAACGCATGTATTTAATGTTAAGCAGCACTTCACAAGCTCATACCACCCACAGACCAATTCAGTAGCTGAGCGCACAAATAAAACTATTATTCAGTGTCTGAGAACCCTAGTGGATGTCAATCAGTCTAACTGGCCAACACTTTTACCAGGCGTTCTGATGGCATTTAGAATGACACCTTCAGCCACATCAGAATATTCTCCATATTACCTTGTGTTTGCTAAAGAAATGAACATCCCACTTGATTGTGCTTTAATCCCACGTCAAGATCTCCCAAAAGATGCTAGAAGTCATATACATGGTTTACTAGATAACTTGAAAGTAGCTAATACCATTGCTAAAGCTAATATTCAGAAAGCACAAGAAAGGCAAAAGCTGCACTATAACCAAAACACTGAGCTTCCTAAATTTAAAGTAAATGATCTTGTTTTGCTGTACTCTCCACATGTACCAGTAGGTTTATCTGCCAAACTGCACTGCAAGTATGATGGACCATTCTACATTGCTGCAGAAGGTAGTAATCACACTTATAAACTGCGGAGATGCTCTAATAATGCTGCACTTAAAAGCATGATTAATGCAAATAGGCTTAAACCATATCATTCGCCTAACCTTAGAAGGGATACTGACCCCCCGGCTCAAGGAAATCAGCAAGACTTGAACTTGCAACCCAGAAATCCACCTAACTTTGCCATTCCCCCAGATTCTCAAATCAGTCAAAACACTCGGACTGATTTAAACAGCCAAAATGCCAGTCAGGTACAAGCACAGGCTTCTAATATGCCAGTTAACACGCAATCAAATAATAATGAAAATAGATATTATGTTGAAGAAATATTGAAAATGAAAAAAATAAACAAAAAAAATCATTATTTAATTAAATGGCAGGATTATTCAGAGAGAACATGGGAACCTAGTTCTAATATTCCAGAATCTCTTATCCGTGACTTTCACAGCCGCAGAACTAACACGGGTAGGAGACGAAAAAGGAATAAACATAGATATTTTCAGTAAACTGTTACAATCCCACTGGCCTAGATGTGTTTAATGATAAATGACGTCATTTGTTTTCTATTTTTCTCTTTAGTTATCATAATCATTGTCTAATCATCAATCATCAATTCATCAACTTGATGAAATCCATTCATCAACTTGATGAAATCTATTCATCAACTTGATGTATTTTATCATCACAAGAAGATATATGTCTTCTGATTAATAGTGCTAAAGGGAATGATCAACCCTTCATCATCATCATCCTCATCATCATCATCATTTTTTTTTTTCTTTTTCTCTATATCTGTAGGATTCTTTGTGCACCTCTTTGCCATGTGGATATTGTTAACAAATACTTTGACGATAGCTGCAGATGTCCAACGGACAAATTACGGAATAGTATTCCAACACCAAGGTCAGATTCATCTTGGTCAAGAAAACTGGATACACACATATGAAATACGATTACCCAAAAAGGTACAAGTACCAGTATTTCATCAATGTCCAATACAGAGAAGTTGCTACGTAATAAATTCTCTCCTTAATGAAATAAATGTTTTAAAAACTGAAGTTGCAACTAATATAAATGAAACTGTATCAAGTATCAGACACTTAATTCAGCAAACAGAAATATTAAACTATGATTCGAATAGTTCAAGTCGGTCACGACGAGGTCTTCTTGATTTCATTGGTAAAATTTCAAGATCACTGTTTGGCACTGCCACAGTGGATGATGTCAGGAATCTGGCTCGTCATATGAACACCATGATTAAACATGAAAATAAATTAGCTCATGCCATGACCCATCATGAGCAACAATTATCATCATTCATGCTAAACACTGATGAAAGATTTGAAAATTTAATGTTAGCTGTTAATAATACTGTTATTTTTCTTAACAATACTTCTGAGGCTTATGAAGCTGAACTTAAAAATGTTAAAGATTTAAATCTTCATATTTCACAGTTAATTGTTAAGCAAATTAATTCATCTACAATCGTCAATAGACAATTGGAAAGTCTCAAAACAGCTATTCATGAACTTGTCCAAGGTAAAATATCACCATATTTGATATCTCCAAAAATTATTTCAAAAACAATATACCAAATTCAATCTTTGTTAGATAACAAATTTAAAGGTTTTAAAGTACTTCATTCTGATCCAGATTTTTATTATTCAACATCTCAATATTTTTATGCTCGAAATCATTCAAAATTGTATATTAGTGTTAAATTTCCAATCTCAACTACCCCAGAACCATTCAGTTTATACAAAGTACTGTCTTTTCCTGTTCCGATCAATGACACTTCAAAACATGCGACTCAAATCTTGAGTCACCATTCATATTTTGTAACTATGACAAACAATCAGTATTTCAGCACAGTCAGTACAGACCTGTTAACTAGATGTAGTGGTACAACAACCAAGATGTGTCCATTTACAGTACCACTGACCTCTAGAGCATCTCATATATGTTTATCTGCCATCTTCTTTAACCAGAAAGACTTGGTACATGAATTATGTGATTTTAGGTTCTTAATGAATGCTTTAAAATCATCAATCACTGAGCTAACTCCATCATCAATTATATTATACCGCACTAAGATGTTGGCTCTTAACTGCCCAAGTGGTCAACATATAGTAAAAGGATGTGCGTTTTGTGTTGTACAGCTGCCATGTATGTGTTCTGCATCAACAGACACACAATTTCTCCCTGCTCGTATGGGAGCTTGTGAAAATAAAACTGACCAGATTACCATACTACACCCTGTTAACTTGGCACTGCTGCAGCACTTTTTCTCAAGTGAGACCTATGGCTCCATAATGGGTGATACAACTTTCTCAAAGCCAATTGACATTACAATTCCCCAGTTCAAGATTTTCAACCATGTATTTTCAAAAGTAGTTGCCCAAGACCAACAGTCTCATTTAAGCTTGAAAAGAATGGCTAAAGCAGCAGCTAAAGACCAGACCATCTTTTCAACCTTATCTGATTCCTTATTGGATGGACAAATTACTATTAATTCTACATGGCCTTCATTGAGTGAACTCCTTACCATCATTTCATGTGCTATTTCTGTAATAGCTACAGCAACTTGTTTGCTATTATTTTGTAAGCTAAAAAAACTAACTGCCATTGTTCTCATGCTACAAAAATCTTCCTCATCATATAGTATGCCACTTGACTCATCAGTACCAAGTTTTCATTATAAGAACCTACTAACCACAACAGAGTCCCCTACCAGTGTGTACCCATTCCAATGTACCCAATTACCATACATTATTGTGACTGCATTTGTGTCTGTATTAACTGTTGCCTTGATTTATCACATTTGGACCAAGATCAATAACAGAAAGACAGTACTTTTACTAGAAATAACTGATGGAATTTCATGTTTTACTATTCCTTTATTAAAGCTTCCACTTTGTCCTTCACACTGGGATATCACAACACCATGTGATATCACAGATTTAAAAATCTCAGGAAATTTTTATACTCATTTACACGTATTTTGGCCAGATTTTGTTGTTCGTAATAAAAACAATAAACATGAACTTCCTGTCCCTGATATGTTTAAAATTTCACCCTTTAAAGCTAAGAAGTTGAGAAACATTTTTAAAAAGTCATTTAACTGTTACATTTTGCTAACCCATCAAGGTTATTACAGTGTTTTGCAGTAAGAATAGCATCTTATTTTATTTTATTATTTTTTTACAAAATTTATGTGGTTAGAATGTAAAACTAAAATCTGTATTTGTTACAGATAACATATACCTAATACAGGTATAAATGATGTATATACATATATTATCAGTGTACATCAAGTTGCTCATTGTTATGTAAGCAGCAACCAAAAGTTGATTTTAAATTTGAGTGTATATAGTTGTACAACAATATTTTGCCATGACATTGTTAAGTCATGAAAGTATTACATGTAGTTTCCATTTGTCATTATTTTTGTATCTGCATTACAATTGTTTATGCAAATGTTGTGTAAATAGAAGTATTTTTTTTTATATCATGATAGAACATTATATTCTTTGGGCCAAAGAATTACTGAGTGCGAAGGGTATTTGTGACAGGGAACCTGTCACAATAATTTGTTTAAAATGTTTTTTTTTTCATGATTTTTGAATTTTTTTTAAAATAACGTTTTATTTTAACTTTTTAAATAACGTTTTATTTTTTGTAAAATAATTACTAATAGTTTTTATAGGTTTTAGATATTTTGTAACTTTGATTTGAATTTAATAATTTTCATTCTTAATTTGAATTTTTACAAAACATTTTTGTTAAGTAATTTTATAAAGATAAAAGCGCTAATAGTCTTATGGTATATTATTTGCTCTCTAAATAAAGTGGACTTTTGGGACAAAGAATTAGAAATCCTTGGAATGTTATTCACAGTCCACATTTACTAGCTTATTAATCTGTCTTTGTTTCTCAGGATAAGATATCCAAATATACGTACATGTTAATCCGGACTTCCCACTCGTATCAAAAGACAAAGTTTTAATCCACTATGTCAAATTACATAAGTATAAACAACTTGTTTGTATTACTAATACAGAGTCATGTCTATAAGTAATTAAGGTGACGCTTAACGAACATTGTGTTTATTTAGAAACTCTGACAACCCGAATTTGTTTAAGGGTTCAACATGGGGAAAACTTACGGTTTAACAATGTAATACGTTTAATATTTACCATGCGGGTCCTCACCTAATCACGTGACTTGCCGTGTCCTTAGCGGTCGCGTTGGCTTGATGGTCACTTCTGCATAGTGACAATAAAGAGCAAGCATCAAATTCAAGCCTCTGTTTTCATTTAGGTGAGTACTTGCATATATTTCATGTTTTTCACTCATTTTAAAGTTTTATTTTTTTACTATTTTAATTTTAATATTAATTCTTATTTTATTCCAATTTATTTAATTTTTAATGCAAAATATTTTGAGGTAAAAAGGACTTTGATTTATAATGAAGAGTGTGTTTCATTAAAGTCATTGTTTAAGTTCTCGCTATAATTTGAGATATTTAAATGATTATTTTAAATGCTTTTCAGATGGAAATGTTCATCTAATTTTATATGTGATAAGTGCGATTCACATTTATAATTTAATTTCACAACGAAAGTATTTTGATTTTAATTTTTCTTTAAAATTTCATTTAAATTATGTATGTGAGTAAAATGTGAGTTGCCGCATAGATGCCATATTATTTTTATATTAAGATTATGGGTTCATTGTAGTAATCAAACTATTTTTCCACAAATTTGATTTTTAATGTGTACAAGATTAGTTTTAAGTCTGGGAACGAGATCTCATATTAGAGTTGTTTCCCTTGACTATCAGTATTTATTTGCGGCATGAAATCTTGTTGTCAAAGAATGAAGTTTCTAAGCAATCTAAATCAGTTAAGAACTAACTGCCATGTGGGTACCTTGTCTGCTGAGCAGAACAAATTGAATCATACCCAGCATATTTTTCCTAGGTCAGTACACATGTTATTTTCTTGGTTTTTGCTGGCATGTAGCCCCGCTGCTCATCTGTTCACCTTGCCGGTGTACTGGATGAACAGTGCATTTGGTTTAAAGAGATTCCCTGCATATTTTTTGCCTTTTAATGGTTAAGGTTCATTTTAGGTTACTTTATAAGGTCACAGGAAATGCCCGTTACGTTAAAGTGCCAGCATATTTTTGTATAATTTATCTTGTTTTAGTTAATCCTCTCTGGGCGGAAGTTCCCTATTGTGTGACGTCACAACTGCAGCTGTTGTTCAATCAGAGTTCAGAATTTTAGAATTTCCCCAGGGAACATTTCCAAGATTGCTTCTATCATTTATATATAATTTATATATCAACTATCATTTATTTTTATAATTTAATAATGAGTTTTTAAAAAGTGTTGCACCTCATGTGGAACTTTCTTTTGAACTTTCCCTTGATATTTCCCCAAACCAATAATAAAGAACTTAGACAATTTTTCATATTTTTATCTTACATTTAAGTTTGAACTTAGCAAGTACATTAGTATGTATACTTTTATTTACTATGAAGTAAACAAACAGTCATGGTCATTTATACCAAATTTATTTTACTTTATTTTTACTAGACTTGATATGAAGTCTTTTTGTGTATATGTGTGTGTGTGTGTGTGTGTGTGTGTGTGTGTGTGTGAGGCAAGAGAGATTTTATCTGTAACAATGTCATATTACTATTAGACTTCTGCATAGTGACAATAAAGAGCAAGCATCAAATTCAAGCCTCTGTTTTCATTTAGTTTCAGAAAAAAATACAAGCCAAACTGCAGGCTCACATAAATATAAATTTTTAAACTTTGGTATAATAAAAAAAATTAATTTCAAGAACTATTCAAAATTTTTTATTATCTATTTACATATATACTGGTATGTTTCAATATTTTCCCTCGGACTTTTTACTAATCCGCGATTCTTTTTTCCGTCACCTGTAGCACGTAACACAATATGGGGTCAATAAGGAAGTTCACGTACGTGAGCCAAGACAGGAACCATTATTATTGTTATGTAATCTTAATTCAGTGGTTATCTCTCTTGAGTCGATACCTGAATCAGTTATGTAATGTTACCAATGAAACACACATTTAAATGACAATGGTTTCTTATGCACTAGTCAAGAATATTTTAGAAGCGTTCAGTTTAGCAATGCTATAGAGATTCAGGATTTCCCGAGAAAACCATCGAAAAGCAAACATACATTTAAACCTTGATATTTTATAGTACCAAAGAAATGTGGAATTTTGTTAAAAAAAAAAAACCCTTTGATCTACAATGTATTCTCAAGTTCACATATGGAAAGTAATTGGTTTCTGAACCTGTGTTTAAAGTGATGCCGTGCCAACAATGCAATCGATGCTTCGAAATATATACAGGCGGTTTCATCAAAAAGCTTGACAGATGGCGGAGACGCTATTAACATGCAACAGAAGAAGGAATAGTAATAGCGTGTTGAGAACCCTAATGATAAAACGTCTTACTTGAAATGGACACCGGAAATAAAATGGAAAAGAGTATTTAGTGTTGTGGTTAAACACTCTGTTGAACCTAATTGTAACACCAGAGCTTAATGGTAGTAACATGATGTCCGGCGCTGTGGTTAAATTATATGGGACATTACAATGTCACTAGACATAATGGCAAATCGGTGCCCAACGGTGTAGTAATAACACTCTATTAGACATAATAATGACACCAGAACATAATGGTGACATGATGTCCAGCGTTGTGGTTAAATTTTATGGGACATTATAATAACACCATACATAATGGTAAATCAGTGCCCAATGGTGTAATTATAACACTCTTTTAAACTTAATAATAACATCAGACATAACGGTGTCCAATTGTGTGGCTAACACTCTAGTGAACCTATTAATGACACCAGGAATAAAAGTATAATGGTGTCCAGAAATGTGGTAAAACTGTATTGCATCCTAAAAATCACACTAAATATTTTTGGAAAGTTGTAGCCATTTGTATGGTAAGACACTCTATGGGACCTAATGATGACACCAGTCATAATAGTAAAATTATGTCCAGTGATGTGGTTAGAATAATTTACGGGACCTTAAAATGATACCAGAGACATAATGGTAAATTGTGCCCAATGGTATGGTAAAAACACTCTATGGGACCAAATGATGACACTGGATGAAATTATTTATATTGGTTCTTTATATGACATGCCTATTCAAAGAACGTGATAAAATTTTCGGCTTAGAAGCAGATATTCCGTTGTAAAGAGTTTGTTCAAATGTTGTCACTGTTAAGCAATATGAACCCCTACTTGTTTAAATTGAGCACTTTGTTGAAACATTTATAAAGATAACGGAGACCACAAAAACTTAATTCACTATAACTGTTAAAATCGCTTGCTTTTTGGACATTTTGAAATTAAAAAAAAATTAATTAGTTGTATTGTTCTTTAACGTTGTAATAGCAATTTTCATCTATTCCTTACGAAAAATTTTTTATTTATCTCTTAAGTTTAATCAACACTGCGGCAGCTCAGTTGGAAGAGTGCTCGCTCCGTAAGTGGGATGTCGTGGGTCGAATTACGACCGGGTCTGACCCAAGACTTGAAAGTAGGTAATGACTGTTCTTTCGCCAAGCACTCGGCATTACTTAATAAAAGTCACGGTTCTTTCAGATGGGAACTAAAAATAAACAAGGTCCCGTGTCACGGTAGACGTAACACAATAAAGAAGCCTGCTGTATAATACAATCAGCGCAACGAACAGGCAAAATTTATTTCTACACTTTCGCCTATAGCTGGCGACGTCTCAATACAAGTGAAGTAATCTTGACTGGGACGCTAGACACCATTACTCATTCAACTTTAATGATTAATCTATACACAAATTCTTGTATTCGTGATTTCTGTATTGGGATCTGTCTTAAACTACTGCGCACGCAGGTCAACTATTGGCGAAGTGCTAGTTCACCGAGTCAGTATGCCACAGACAAGTATAACTTCATCAAATCGCATTATTCTGAACCCAAGTGAACCAGTCCATAATTTTTTTTCTTCTAAGCGCTAAGCGCTAGGCAAGCGAGCTAACGCGTCGCCACTAAAACTAAATTTGCGACGGTAAAATCACCCATACACTTCATCAAATCGAAAATTATCACTTATATTCATAGTTGTATGTTATTTTACATAAGCTTCGGCATGGGATTGTATCAAATTGTCTACACATAGGTAATCTATTCCCATAACAAATTAAAGATAAAAACGAATCTTTTATTTATTTATTTATTTAATTTTTTTTTTACAATACTACTACTATTACTACTACTACTGCTACTACTACTAATGATAATAATAATATAGGGTTATTGAAATAATATTATGAAATATTGTCAGTTGTTGACTCGACATAATAATAATAATTATTATTGTTATTATTATTATACCATCGGCCACCATATAATGAAACCGGACAACGGAAAGAAATATCACAATCTGAGAAATCAGACTCGTGTTTAAAAGTGCTAGCCTCTTGCCTCGGACGTAAAGCGCCGTTATTCCATTTGACTTTTGCAGTTTTTTTTTTTTTTTTTTTTTTTGTTTTTTTTTTAAAATTCAAATGGTTACCAATGCAGGTTATAAAATGATTGAAAATGATAGAAAAGAACATATTGTTCAAATATACCGGCAATATCCCTGTAATAGATTGCTTTAAACTCAGAGTATGTGCTTTGTAAGTTCAAAATATATGGTTCGGCAATGCAAATTTATGGTCAAAATAGAAAAGATTAAAGCCAAATATAGGTTACCGTTAATATCTCCAGGTAATTTTAGCTGTTTATCTAGTCGTTCAATGCACCAAACTAATGCTTTACAAGTCCAGGACTAGACACTCGTTAACCTTGCAAATTAAGTTGTATTATTTTTCAAAATATGAAAAAATCATACACGTTTAATAACTTACAGACAAGATAAAAAACATTTGAAGAAGAACAGCGGTGGATGTGTAGAGCAGAGTGAAATGTAGGACCTGACAAGAAGAAGTACAGTAACACTGGTTGTATAGGACCAAGTGAAATGTACAACCCGACAAGAAGCAGTACAGTAACACTGGTTGTATAGGACCAAGTGAAATGTACAACCCGACAAGAAGTAGTACACTTACACTGGTTGTATGGGACCAAGTGAAATGTACAACCTGACAAGAAGTAGTACACTAACATTGGTTGTAATGGGCCAAGAAAAATGAACAACCCGACAAGAAGTACAGTAACACTGGTTGTATGTAGCCAAGTGAAATGTACAACGTGACAACAAGTAGTATACTAACACTGGTTGTAATGGGCTAAGTGAAATGAACAACCCGACAAGAAGAAGTACACTAACACTGGTTGTAATGGGCCGAGTGAAATGCACAACCTATTAAATACAAGTGCACAACTTGTGACAAATAGACAAGAAGTAGTATATATGTTAACTATGGTTGCATAGGGACAAGTTAATAACTTACAACAATTGCATTATGTTTTGTCAAAAGAATTCATCAGTAGTTCCAAAAAAGATTGCCCAGCTTTGTTAAAGTTGAATTAAGGAAAATTTCAGTTAAGTAATGATTGTGAAACTGGAGCCAGGTGAAATGTACAAGCTGAAAGGAAGTAGCGCGTTAGGACCAAGTGAAATGTACAACCCGACAAGTAAGCTAAATTGATAGCATAGGGCTAAGTGAAATGTACAACTTGGCAAGAAGTAGTACGCTCGCATTGGATGTATAGGGCCGATTGAAATGTACAACCTGAAAAGAAGTTGTGAGCAAAAATTGATGTATAGGACTAAGGAAATGCACAGTCTGTCAAGAGTAGTCCGCCAGCACTAGTTGTTTAGGGCAATAAGAAATATACAACTTGAGTGGTACACTAACACAGGTCGTATAGAACAAAGTGAGATTTATAGACTAACAAGACGTACTGTAGAACGAAGTGAAATGTACTATCAGACAAAAGTAGATTGCTAAAAACCTGCTGCATAGTGAAATATCCATTTGAAGAGCCTGCCAAGAAGTAGGACGCTTATACTGGTTGTGTAGAACCAAATGAAATGTACATGTTCACATGTACCGCCATGTAAATCAAATTAAATCTGAAGTGTGAACATCATACTATTCAAACAAAAATAAAATAATTTTGGAATCAGCTACTTGTATACTGCTGATCAACCAAAATAAATAAGTCTTCTTTAAAACGAAGCTTATTCGGTTGCTTTTTCCATGCGTCCAAGTTAAGGGTTTTGATTGATGGTATACTGTCTAACCAAATAACGTCTGTATAGCATTTCTGATTGGTAAAGCTGTAAAACATTAAGTGTTTGTAGCTAACAAGAGAGTGAGGTTGAGTGGAGTAATATCTTTTTAGCCCCAGTCAAGATTCTTTAACTGACATCAAGGTGGTCAGTTCTGGGAAAATGGAGGAAACCGGAAGTTCTGGAGAAAACCTCCGTTCTTTATGCAAGCACACATGCAAACTTTCTCACACTAGGATCTGACCAAGCGGGATTGAAACCTAGGCGATGATAGACACTGTAAGCGCGCACTTTTGACAACTTGACAACCGAGGCCTCCCATTAACTTTTAATAGTCCTATATTAAAAACGTTGCAATTGTTATCAAAGAAATACTTGTGCAACAGTCAGGACCACCCACAAATTTGGAAAAATAAGAAAAATGGAAATTGAAATAATAGTCTTTTAGAATCCAGTCAGGATTCTTAATTTATCGAGTGGAGTGAAATGAAAGAGTTTTCATTCTCGTGCCAAATTCCTTCACTGCTTCAGACGCGCTTTTTTAAGTTGGGGATACCGGAGTAGTCTGAGAAAATTATCTTTCATTGCAAGCAAATTTCCAACTTTGTTTTTATTGTAGTTTATGCACGAGTGGTGGCATTCAAATCTAAATCGACGACAAAAGACGCCCTAAAAAAACCAGCGCAGGAAATTACTTGATTAATTAGACCCTTATGTGTTTCTCAAATAAGTTTCTGGTATGCTTTGGTAAGTTAAATTTTATTCTGGAAGTAGTGTCTGTTAAATAGTAAACAGTAATATCAGCAGTTTCAAACCTGGGAGCAAAGTTGCATTCTTTAAAAATGGACTACCATGTAACAGGTATCGCTATTGAAATTCGTTGATATGAAAAATAAATAGAGAAATACATATTCTGCCTTTGAATTATCCGGGGTTCATGTTTGTAATGTTAGCTTTTATCTGATATTTAAAATTTGAATAATAATAATAATAATAATAATAATAATAATAATAATAATAATAATAATAATAATAATTGTTTTCAACAACATTTTACTTCAGCTTGACTCCAACAAACAGTCCTACATGTGCTTATCAACTCTTTGAACTTACCTTTTAGGACGGATGTTCTGACACAACTATATTTTCTTTATCTATTTTCTTCTCTAGTTTGAACAGCTGTATATTCTGATTATCTTTCAGAACCCTTTTGTTATCAATATTCTTATTATTTGAGTTTCACTTTCAATTTTTATGTTTCATTTGGCATATTGAAAAAATGATATATATTGTATTAATGAACAAACTAGTGCATGAAATATTTGAGGTCAAATGTACATTCGGTTTAATATACTTTCAAAATGTTTCTCTCTGATGATTTAGTTCTTCGTTTCAGTGAATTTTTCTTTCATTTGGCACTTCCAAGCCGCTGTACTCTGTTTATGAAATGAAAGAAAGAGAGAAATATTTGTTATATGAAAAATAACTTTAAGGCAACCCCGTCTTTTAAAATAAAGGTTTTAGAAAATACCCCCCCCCCCCCAAAAAAAAAAAAAAAAAAAAAAAAAAAAAAAAAATAAAAAAAAAAATAAAAAAAAAAAATAAAATAAAAAAATAAAAAGATAAAAAAGTAAATTAATAAATAATAACAAGAATAAAAATAAATTAAAAAAATGAAAACTTTGAAATTGTATGTGTTTAAGTGTGTAACAATTCATTTATCAAAATTACTGAAAGGCAACTCCTGTTATAGTAATGTTGCTAGAAAAAAGGCAACGACCTTTATGGAATTTAAAAATTATCAATGAAAAAAATATTAAAAATTAAAAAGTAAGAGTTTTTGATGTATTCATGCGCTTGACTAGGTAAGAATCCGCCTATCGAACCCATAATTTTTTTTATAAGATTATAAGATTTCTTAAATTTGGCGAAGATTTTTAGACCCATGGTAATCGCTTGAACCCGTCTTTAACAATTGAATAAATTAACCAGGTCTTTGATGTACACTTATCAATAGAGTTACAGACTTGTATTAATCTTTTTAATATAAAAAATTATCTTTTTAAGAAATTAAGAATAAGATCTGTCCAGAAGTGCGTCTAAGTGGAAAAAGATTGAAAAATAATTTTCATATGAACGATAGTTCATAAGGCTTCGTTTACTGAAAATACGCCGGAGAATTAGAAAACCATAATGAATGTGCACCATTCCGAAAAAAGCGATTAGCACTTACAACGGAAAGAGGAAATATTTGAATATCAACTTTTATCATAATCTTCCATTTAAGATGGTAAAACGTATCAAAGTATGGTGATATGATTACTTAAAATTCAATTCAATGGAATTTAAATGAGTAACATTCGCAAATTTGCGAGGCAAAGCGCGTGCAGTCACCAGGTGGCGATAGTTCGGTGCAACATACACATGTATTATATTAAAATCAAATGTGCATCGCACGTGCATTTTACATTAATACCCAAAAGAAGGGTGTCAATGTTAATTTTTGTTTTTAATATATTGTATTATGGAACCACAAATTTAGTAGTGTTAAAGAGACCAAACACAAGGGTCTTTGTTTTCATTTTGTGCATAACGAGATGAGCAAACAATGTTCTTCACAATGTGTGGACTTTGTGCAACATAGAAAAAACCAAATAAAAAATGAAGAAAAATGATGTCTTAACCAAAATTCCATAATTAACTACACACAATTTCCTGTGTTAATAATTTATGTTTACTTGATAGCTAATTTATGTTTACCCAGAAATGTATTACTAATCCATGAATTATAATTGTTTTCTTGGCCACTCATGAATCACCCATTTTTTCTCGACCATTTATAACTAACAATTTCCTGGGACCTTTCAAAGTTCTTTTTGAGAGAGAGAGAGAGAGAGAGAGAGAGAGAGAGAGAGAGAGAGAGAGAGAGTATCTACATTTGTATCGTTATCGGAGTGCATTCATTAACCCTCATACTGCTATAATTGTTAGGACAATGTCTTGTCCCCCACATTTCCGGTTCATGTTATTAAGTTTTAGGATTCATTTTATTATAATTATTATTATTATTATTGTTCTTGTTGTTGTTGTTGTTAATGTAGAAGGGGGGGGGCAGGCTATATCATTATAGTCACATGTGTTCTCACATGAATATTATCTAGATTTTAATTACAGGATAATGAATGACGAATCTCTATATCTTCCTCATAGAGAGAGAGAGAGAGAGAGAGAGAGAGAGAGAGAGAGAGAGAGAGCATGTCTACTTTGTGTCCACAAATACAAAAATGATTTCTAAACCCCCCCCCCCAAGTTTCCGCAATCTAAATTAAAAATCTGGTTTCATTGAGTCGAAACCCAGATTAGTACGGAGTGTTGTCAATGTATTGTGCCGAATAAAAACAAGTTAAAACAAAATGCACTCAGATGATATCATTCTGAATTTTTTCTTATAATAACCTATGTTCTTTTTTGAGGAAATAAAGATCATTTACCCGTGAAATTAAAGGGTTGTGCCTATTACGTAATTCACAACAAATACTTATTACATAAGTGCATTCAACACATGTTTCGGAAAAAAAGTTATTGCGTAAAGGCATTTTCAAATACTTCTATTAAAAATTATTTTGACCTGACAAAGATGATATAAATATGTAATTTTAGCCAAAATTCAATAAAATTTAATTGAAATGGATTACAATATTTCATTATTTGGATTTTTTAACATAGAGAGGTAAGCAGTGAAATTTTTGATATTATATAGGGCTTTTTTGTCTTGAAATTATTTATAAAAATAAATCAGTGTGCTAAACGAAAAAAATAGAGTTGAAAAGTAAGTATATAATATGCAATTCAATATTGTTTTCATGTAACAAATGAAGCATTTCTTAAAAATATGTTGGTAAATATAGGTCCCCAGAAACAATTGTTTGGTAAACCGTCTTTTAACGAAACCCCTATTACTGAAGTGAATGCGAAACACTATATATTTAAAACCAAATTAATTCCAATATTTCAGTTGCCTTACGAACAAATCCTGATATACAATTTTTTGAATTATTTCGTTATTAACTCTGTCTAAAAAAGTTTACAAGCAATTGCAAAGAATAATTGAAGTAACAGCAACTGTTTACGAACGGAACATTTAATTTACATAAACTCTTTTAAGTAGGAATACATTCGATTCAAACTTAAAAATAAACGTTATGCATTTTATGGGACATTATGTTCTCAGAGTATCTCTTAAGCTTTTGCAGAATTGTCATATACCATTTTTGTATGTATTTTATTATCAAATTCAAAATTGGCATATGACAGAATGAACTTATTTCTCATTTTTTGAAATATACCATTTAAACCATGCATTTAGAATATTTTTTAAAAAGAATTTCCTTTCGATAACTATTTATTAGCGGTCAAAATAATAGTTTTTATTTTCTATGTATAGTTTAGTTTTGTATAGCTGTTTTTATCATAAACTCACTTTGTTTTGTGTTCTTCGTTGAGTTGCAATTAGCTGTTGTCCAGTACATAATTTTCAGTCGCAATTTTTTCTTCTCCTTCTTTCTTTCTTTTTTACTTTCGTTTCTTTTTTGTTTTAATTTCGTAGAAATAAACAAAAGCAATTCGCGTTAAACGTAAAATTTATCCAGAATATAAACTAGAAGACGCTAAAATTATCCGAAATTTTATGTGTAAAAGCAATTTTGAAATTCCAATGTTTATTGTTTATATAAATAAACGTTTAAACGTTTAAACGGTTTAAAAAACTATTTATCTATTAGGTTAGTTTAAACAATACTTTATTCAATAAATAAAAATCAACAAATAGATAATATATATATATATATATATATATATATATATATATATATATATATAATATATATATATATATATATATATATATATATATTTAATATATTCTGCTACTAAAGCTTTTGGAACAAGCGAAATGTTTGTCTATTTCTTTCAAAGCCTGCTGGCTTGCACATGATTCATACGAAGTGTTTTTTCTAATGTTGTGTTGTTGCCAACATACAACATAACTTCAATTTTAATTGCATATCATTTTGTTGAAATAAATATGTCTTGAAAATCAATGTTGCTTACATAGTCTTTCGTATTTGGAAACTTGAAACAAAACTGGAAATGTTATCTTTTCACAGAATAAATGGAGTTACAAATGAATTTATTTCTGTTTAGTATCGCTGAAAATAAATTTTTATATTTAGATAAAGTAATTTTTTCAAAAGGAAATATAAAAATCAATTTTCATTGTCTTAAAAGCAGACAAAACGAAAACGATGCAAATGTTAAATAAGAAGAATTATTACACAAATTGTTATAATTATAATTATTATTATTATTATTATTATTATTATTATTATTATTATTTCTTTTCTAATATCTGATTTACAAAAAGATTATCTTGATATTTTTTTATATTTCTTTCTCGGTTTTTCTTTAAGCCTTTGGTATCATAGCCTAATGGAAGTTCACGTGTGTAACTAAATTTGCCAGCTTTCAAAGTTTTTACTTTGTTTTTGGAGATTGTGATTTGGACAAGGACTGGTGTGTTTGTTTTTTATTTAAGCTAGAAGTTTTCATATTTCATTTTAAAACAGGTCGGCATTTCATAAACAAGACCATACTCATGTAATTGTAGCTGAGCTTAACCCAAAATGAAATGGATTTTCAGCAATATTTGAAATAAAAAAACCGCATAGTTCTCGTTTTTATACGTTAAATAAGGACAAAATTGTTTTATTTCATATCAAGCACATAATGTTATAATGAATTCGAAAAAAAAATATCTCAAAGAAAATTCTGATTTGCATTGTACTACTCAAAGATAGTCAAAATAGCTTTAATTGGAATAAAATACTTCTCATTGTTGAGAACACAATATCCTTTATCTTAGTTTCGTACTGTTTGATTCGGCATCATTAGCGAAAAAATGTATTTTGAGCTCGAAATTATTTTTTATCCAAATTTATTTTAGAAACCTTGAGTCTGAAATCGAACGAACAATTGACTCATTTGATTTATCATTCACGTGTAGTTTTCTTACAGTGTTGTTTCTCTTGTTGCTTTTGGCTTCTGCAAAGTCTATGTTCCAGTCTTTAATTACAAATTTACAAATAAACAGTCCGTTTTACCATCATATATATATATATATATATATATATATATTTCAAAACAAAACGAATTTCATAAGACAAATTTTAAATGTTAAAGCCTACCTTGAGCTAGACGGGAGCTTGCAATATTTGTGTTGATTACAGGTAAAATCATAACCAAGACTACAACCACAATAAACTTGATACCATTTTTTTAACTTAAAATTTTGAAAAAAATGGAAATAGCTATATATCCGACGGGGATAGTAAACAAAAACATTTCCCATCTGGAATCGTTTATAAAAGCAGAAGTCTCCACAATGTGTTTATATAGCTTTGTTTTTGTTTTGTGTCACATTATAAATTTTTGAATTTTCTGAATGAAATATTCAAAAATTTATAATATGACATTTGTTTATTTGTTGTTATTTGCTTTTCGTTGTACTTGTCGTAGTCAAATCTTTCTTATTTACAAATATCTATTTTAAAAAAAATCATCATGCATTTTTGATTCACGTGTTTTTTAAATCCCTTCTCTTTAACAATTTTTATTTCATTTGCCGGACACAGCAAGATAATAACATAAAAACCACTTATCTCTAGATAGGGTCTATGTTCAGTTTTAGTTTAAATACTTTTTCAAAAAATTAAAAAATCATAATGTTACAATAGAACAGCATTAATTGTAGGAAAAATATTGTTTTTAACTTTGGAGAGGTATTAGGAATTAACTATTATTCGAATAATCATTTCCGTGAATCTCTTTAAAATTTAACATGTTGTGGTTTTTTAATCAATTTATAAACATTTGTTTACAATTCCAAAAGTATGTATGGATATTAATTAAAATGATAAAAAAAAAAAAAAAAAACTCTAGTATTATTAAAAAATGTACAATTTCTTTGCCTAAAGTACCTCTTTAACCTTTTTTTTCAATAATATGTTTTTTGGTTTTTGAATCTATCTACATATGTTTGGTTTTGATCCCTGTATACAACAGATAAAAAATTGAAGCCTCCTGTTTCCTTAAGAAAATATATTTTGTCAACCATTCCACTTCTTGATTTTTACAGACAGAATTAGTATTGTGTATTTTTATTCATCATAAATATTTATTTTTAAATTGTATATCAAATTGAATCAATTCAATAAACTAATCGTGTTTCACGTGTAAGTTGTTTTACGTAAATTTGTAAACTGCAAAACATAGAAGTTTACTTAAACATTTATCAATATGTTCAGTTCTTTATATGTGCTAAAGTGAATAAATAAATAAATAAATAAATAAATAAATAAATAAATAAATAAATAAATACAAGGGGATCGTTTACGGTGTAAAACCTTTAATGCGATTTTCTTTTTCTCTGCTAAAACTTCATACTCGCAAAAACCCTTTTGATCTTTACTTTACTGTGCAACACATTTTGTGAGAATCCGATCCAACAATGTTTTGAAAAATTTAAATATTTTTAGCTTCAAGAAAAGACCTCAAGAACCATTAAATGAAACGGTTCTTTTTTTGTTAACAATAGTTGTTTACAATTTTTACCGATGCCATTGAAATTTGAATTTTTTTTTCGAAACGTATAATTAGATTCTGACAAAATGTCACGAAATAAATAAATAAATAAATAAATAAATGAAAAAAAAAATAAGTAAATAATATCTTACTATTTATAATAATAATAATAATAATAATAATAAATAGTAATTTATTATACTTTAACATCAGTTTTCCTTTTTTAAATCGGAAAAACCTTAATCCGTAATTTATCGGATATATTCTCTGTTTCCAATAACGAAAACATTTAAAGCAACAACAGTTTTTGAATCCGTCTTTTTAAAGCTTTTAAAGGATTTAGGAAACATGTACTTTTACCATTCAAAGTCCTTTTGTATACAGAGATTTGTTCTAACAAACATATGAATTTGTCTCCTAGCAGTCTCGCTTAGAAGACCAGAAATTACACAATAAATTTGTTTAAACAGTTTTGTTTGCCAATAGTTATAAAAGCAGTGACGTTCGTTTGATGTTTAGTAATCATTTAATAAACATCTTTTGCCAACAAGTTTATGTTCAAAGCACTCATTATCAATAGCAATTGGCAATTAACCTAATTCAGGAAAGGTTTACTTCAAATGAAATATATGCTTTATACTTCCTTATAAAGCTTAATTGCAAATTAATGAATGGTTGCTTTTACTGAAATTTGAAAAACAGTTATAGTCATTTATAAATTTATTTTGTTGAATCTTTAGATGCTTTCCTTCAGAATTGATAGAAAGGCAACAGGGAACTATCCAATTTATATTAAATATATATACAACACGGATTATATTTGAGGATAGCATATTTTGTGTTCTGAATAATTTGAGTAAGATTTTTTTTACAATAATAATTACTTCCTAAAATACACATTATAACTTTGAAGAACATAATGTTTTAACAAACGGGATTTTATCTTGGAATGAATTTCTAAAAAATGGTGGACTCTTTGTGTTTGAGGGTATATATGCATGTATATCGTAAAGGTTAGTATCCACTCGGATGACATCAAGTTGGTGTATTAAGTAGCCACTCCCCCCCCCCCGCGCGCCAAGAACCAGAAGGGTTGATGGGTTGGTAGAATAATGATTCCCGCCCTAGGAAACGATTTTTTAAAAATTATATTAAGGAAGTCAGTCCAGAGCACATATAAGCTTTTAAACCTCTCCCAAGTGGGACTAGAGGCGAACAATCAAGGGTATTGTAATCTGTAACGCGTAAATAGACAGCCAAGGTTTCTTCATAATAAGGGCAGATGTTTGTATAGTGTTTTAACATGCATTGTATCTCAGTATGCTTGCTATTGTGATTGGCGTATTTTTGGTGACTCTAGCTTTTGCAAAGTACATCTTTCCACCACGGCTGATATTTATCTGCATTTTTCAATAGAACGGAACGAGCGCTATGCAATTTAAATACGAGGTAAATTGAATGACAAACACAAAGAAAGGGATTGAAGTAATGGCGTTTTACGCCCATGTTTAGAATATTCCATTTGAATATACATACTGGAAGTCACGTAAGGGGTTGTGGATAAAACTGATGTACCAAAGAGATACCAACCACCGTTGGCAAGCAAACTTTTAATCTTTTTCACACTTTTTTCTGCTGGTGTGAGATAAGAACATAAGCGATTCGTTACACCGTCATCCTTAAAGGCGTCTGAACAACTGAACGTCTGAACCAGGAACCCTAAAACACGTTGCACCATTGAAACGAACACCCCGAAGTTTATATATATATATATAATGTTGCCGCTAAAGCAAACCAAAGAAATGTGTAATGAAACAATGATGGCAGATGTGTTTATGAAATCAACACCGACACGTCAATCACGTGACAGATGAATTACGTAATCAACAACAACATGTCAATCACGTGACAAAAAATCTATTCCCCTTGTCCAATTGGATAATATCCAATGATAATGATTATGCAACTAATTGGTAATTTATTACTTTAAACTTGTTTAAAATGTTTTGAGAAAATTGACATGTATGCTTTTGTTAATCACGGTTAATGATTCATAATGCGTGTTAGATTATTTTGCATGTTTATTTTGTCTGGATAACCTTTTTACTATCAAATAACAATTTGCATTTCAAAAGGTAGTTGTTGTTAGAATTTTGGTAAAATTTCAGTTATTTTTAATTTGACGTGAACCAAATATAATTATATACATGTAGTGCTATCTTGAATGAAAGGTCAGCATGGTATATACCAATGCTATAATATTAATTAGTTTTATATGATTTATTTCTAATTCGACTGTGTAATTGTGTTTCGATTATGATCAATACAAACAACTGTCATTTTCCTTGAAATTCTATTTAACTGTCAAAAGGTGATATTTTTAACTCTCTTGTTTCCAATATGTTGTAATTATACCAAGAACTATTAAGTTTAAAATACCTCCATAGGGGATAATTCAGGAAACTCTTCTTTTCAAAATGTAATATTAAATCGTAAATTTAAAATGAAAAAAATAGAAGAAAAAAATTCAAAAGCAATATATGAAAAAGTAGGAGCCAAAGGAACAAAAATAACAATGGAATATTAATAATATGGGGTTTTATTCAAAAAGCCAAAATGAAAAGAATTATACGGAAAAAAGAGAAAAAAAGCTACTCAATACACAATTATACAATGTAAGTAATGCAACTAAAGGGGTGTCGTACAGAATAATCATTTAATTTTTATTGACTTCAGAAAAAAAAAACATATTTTATAATCAGTCTTATTTCGTTTAGTCACAATCTGATGACTCGACAATATTGCAAAACTCGACGTATCAAGGCCCTCAAAAAGTTTAATCTCCGTTAAAACAGTATTGTTTATAATTTTGATGTCGCTGTGTTTAAAATTATCCTTGATATGCTAGTATCTCACGTTCCATAGTTCTATGTTCCTTGCATTTATTTTGATTTCACTCGTGCCGGACGTAGCTAGTTAAACGGGATCCTGAGTATGCTTACCTTTTGCTCCGTGACCGAGTGGTCTAAAGCGCGCGCTTACGGATCACAGGGCCTTTCACCGCCTGGGCTCGAATCCCACTCGTGACAGATCCCAATGTGATAAGGTGTGTCAGTTGGCTTGCTGAAGGTAGGTGGTTTTCTCCGGGCACTCCGACTTCCTCCACCATCCCAGAACTGACCGCCTCGATAAAAGTGAAAGAGTCTTGACTGGGGCGTAAAGCACGAATACTCTACTTCTCTCCACTTTCCGGAGCACCCGACCCCACACGTCTAAACTTTTTTGTTTTATAGTTTTTACAATGCTTTTAGAATTATGATTTGAACATAAAACGATATGTTTGTCTTGATTAACTAAGACTTATTCAACTATTTTTTCTTGTTTTCATAAAATTTACAGTTTGTATTTCGTATGAGAGATATTTTGATTTGTATAAGGTAAGAGTTGTTACAAGAGCGCGCTTTAGACCACTCACTCCCGAAGCCCCTGAAAGAACTTAGAAATTAATTAACATATGTCAAAGTATAGATGTCTTCGTTAAAGACCATCAATTGTCCATTGCCATAAGCGCCTTTTTCTTTCATATGTAGGTGATCAAGTGGTACGATGTTTGTTGCTATTTCCTCTAAACAATTTAACCCTGGTTCGATTCTTGAAGTCTTATGCGCGAAGGTATGGAGTGGAAAAATTACGTTTTAAGCCCACGCAAAATCTTAAACTTTTATTGAGGCGGTCAATTCAGGCAGGATTCGAACTTACGTGATGAGAGATACTGTAGTAGGTTTAGAGTGCAACACGTATGCCTTCCATTTTGTCTTAGTTTGTAGAGTTCTCGCTCCGTATATTATATGTAAATGGTCGGAGTTCATAACCGAAGATGTACTCATATATAAGAAAATATTCATGAATGGAAAACAAATCCCAATTCATTCAAATAATGTGACTTGCATGCAGTGGATAATGAGAAAACCTAGATCGACAAGCAACATGCCTTATTTGTACTATTATTATTATTATTATTATTATTATTATTATTATTATTATTATTATTATTATTATTATTATAATAATAATAATAATAATAATAATAATAATAATAATAATAATAATAAATCTGATGATGATGATGATGATGATGATAATAATAATAATAATAATTATCTAATGATGATGATTATGATGATGATAATAATAATAATGATAATAATAATCTAATGATGATGATTATGATGATGATAATAATTATAAACCCGTTTAAACAAAGTCTAAACTGACAACATACTTTTGTTGCAGATGTTTAGTTTTACCATCATTTTAAAAATTATAAAACGGAAACAATAAAATTACGACAATTCACATTTTTTTATGAATGGAAAATAAAGTTTGCATGTTACACTGCTGACATCATACATGTGGGAATTTTGTAAAATTAATTAATCCTTTTATACTTAACTCAGGATCACACACGTTTTAAATGTAGACCTTGACCTACAATTTATCAAAGTCGTGCATTTTTGGTGTCAAAATGAAACACAATGTGTAATAAGTTTATCTGTACGTTAATATAATACGTTCTTAACTAATTAAGAATTTCTGCATTAATAATTGCATCATTAATTTTGCAGGCAGAGGTATGCAAATTAACAGAATTTTTTAAAAACCAAATAATTGTCCTTGCTAATTGAAAATTCCTACACAGGATATAGAGACATTAATTTTGCTGTCAGTGGTATGCGAACTGAAATATTTTTCAACCGAATCATAATGTTTATTATGCTTTTAAAGATATCTGCCATTTGACAAAGACAATTTATTTCACAGCAAAAGTTGAGTGGAGTCATTGTGTGTTACGTCACTTTAAAAATTCTTTAATTTTACACGGAAGCTGTAAGTTTTGAAATTGTGGAAAAAAAACAGGAATCACCTAAAGAACTATCGACTTTCTGCAAACAAATTTAGAAACTTTCTCACACAAGAATCTGTTCGAGAGGGATTTGAATCTTAGCACTGTGATTTGTAAGAGTACGCTATGGAACACTAGCGTTGTTTTCAAGATAAAGCTTTGCAATCAATATATATAGATATATCATAACAATCGGAAAGAAATTTAGAAACAAACGTCTCTTGCCTTTCGGAAAATACTTTTTAACTGATTTCTAGTGAAATGGTATACGTAACATTGCCTTTAGTGCACTACAAAATTTACACTTTCTGTCTCATCGTAAACCGATGTTCTGTGCCTCGAGCGGCGTTTTGTAATAATGAAACCTTGCATATTTCCGTGAGTCCGCTGCAAAAGTAAAATTTTCTGCTTCTTCGTAAAACCCGAGTGGTTATGTTACAATAACGGAACCTCCTTGTGTATTATTTTGATTCGACTGCAAAATTTAAATTTCCTGTCTGAACCGATTGGATACATTTGAAAAAAAGCAAAAGACATAGCTGCACTTGTCTCTTATTATTCCTACATAGACTTAGGACAGCCAATCGAGAAAAGAAGAAGAAGAAGACATATATATATATATATATATATATATATATATATATATATATATATATATATATATATATATATATATATATATATATATCACACCTTTGTTAAAATTGATGTCTTGAGTTAGGAAATGCTGCGAACGCTTAAGCATCCTTTTTACCTGGTGCTCTTATTGCACTGCCTGCAAAGGCAATAATTTCTGCCACCCAGATACAGCTTGTGCTATAAGCGAGCATTTGGCGGAAAACAGAAAACAGTTTCTACCCTTGTCAAGTCTTTGTTAGACAAATCCATTGTCTGAATTCTAACCTTCTACATACGCAGTTAGCGACATTTCTACCGTTGCTATCCATAATTTAACGTATGTATAGGAATTTGATTCAGAGTAAATTTTAAATTTAAAAATTTCAATTTCAAGCTACGTGTATTATTTGTGGTAAAAATGCTTGTTTTTTTTCTAGTGCCATAATTTCTTCATTCCTTCCTGTGTTTTGTCGTTTATTTTTTTTTTGTCCTAGCTATACGATACGGCAACTAGACGCCACTAGTCTACCACAATAAACAGCTATTCAGGTAAAAAATACAACCATAGTCATTTTTTGTATATTCTATTGTTAAAGTTTACAAATAGTTTTTCATGATAATGTTATGCTTTTAGATTTATCTTAATTTAAACACTTAAGAAAGTCAAATATCCCGAAAAATTGTTTGTTTTCAGCCGACACCAGGTCTACAATTGATTTCAAAATAAAATTTTGAACACCCACGATATTGTTTTCAATTTCAAATACAATATTTAATATTTACATAATGCGTTCAATGTTATGTGTTATCATTATACACCCCAATGCCATTGCAGAATTAAAGAATAATTGTTCAAGTACTGCATGCTAGATCTATGTTATAACATAAGTGTAATGAAGTATGGAAGTGATATTGTAATAAATGAAAATTAAGATAACCTTACCCAAAGAGGAAAAAAAAGAATTGTTGAAAAAAAACACATTTAACATAAAGCAACCCAATGGCAATTTTATTATTATATGTAATTATAAAACAATAAGGCCTTATAATGATAATAATAATAATAATAATAATAATAATAATAATAATAATAATAATAATAATGACGAAATATATTTATAAGGTAGTTAACACGTAACAATGTTTTGTATGATAGTTTTATATATTGATTGCCTTTGGCTTGGTACCATGACAATGGACTGACTTTGGCTTGGTACCAGTATAATGGACTGACTTTGGCTTGGTACCAGTATAATGGACTGACTTTGGCTTGTATCCAGTATAATGGACTGACTTTGCTTGGTGTCAGTATAATGGACTGACTTTGGCATGTATCCAGTATAATGAACTGACTTTGGCCTGTATCCAGTATTATGGACTGACTTTGGCTTGTATCCAGTATAATGGACTGACTTTGGCTTGTATCCAGTATTATGGACTGACTTTGACTTGTATCCAGTATAATAGACTGACTTTGACTTGTATCCAGTATAA
Source organism: Tegillarca granosa (assembly GCA_029721355.1). NCBI lineage: Eukaryota > Metazoa > Mollusca > Bivalvia > Arcoida > Arcidae > Tegillarca > Tegillarca granosa. Next base: position 15,296,241 of record CM056601.1, read on the forward strand.
TGGACAGACTTTGGCTTGTATCCTGTATAATGGACTGACTTTGCTTGGTGTCAGTATAATTGACTGACTTTGGCTTGTATCCAGTATAATGAACTGACTTTGGCCTGTATCCAGTATTATGGACTGACTTTGCTTGCTACCAGTATAATGGACTGACTTTGGCTTGTATCCAGTATAATGAACTGACTTTGGCTTGTATCCAGTATAATGGACTGACTTTGGCTTGTATCCAGTATAATGAACCAACTTTGCTTGGTACCAGTATAATGGACTGACTTTGGCTTGTATCCAGTATAATGGACTGACTTTGGCTTGTATCCAGTATAATGGACTGACTTTGGCTTGTATCCAGTATAATGGACTGACTTTGATTGGTACCAGTATAATGGACTGACTTTGGCTTGTATCCAGTATAATGGACTGACTTTGATTGGTACCAGTATAATGGACTGACTTTGGCTTGTACCCAGTATAATGGACTGACTTTGGCTTGTATCCAGTATAATGGACTAACTTTGCTTGGTACCAGTAAAATGGACTGACTTTGGCTTGTATCCAGTATAATGGACTGACCTTGGCTTGTATCCAGTATAATAGACTGACATTGCTTGGTACCAGTATTATGGACTGACTTTGGCTTGTATCCAGTATAATGGACTGACTTTGACTTGTATCCAGTATAATGGACTGACTTTGGCTTTTATACAGTATAATTGACTGACTTTGGCTTGTATCCAGTATTATGGACTGACTTTGACTTGTATCCAGTATAATAGACTGACTTTGACTTGGTACCAGTAAAATGGACTGACTTTGGCTTGTATCCAGTATAATGGACTGACTTTGACTTGTATCCAGTATAATGGACTGACTTTGGCTTGTATCCAGTATAATGGACTGACTTTGGCTTGTATCCAGTATTATGGACTGACTTTGACTTGTATCCAGTATAATAGACTGACTTTGACTTGTATCCAGTATAATGGACAGACTTTGGCTTGTATCCAGTATAATGGACTGACTTTGCTTGGTACCAGTATAATGAACTGACTTTGGCCTGTATCAAGTATTATGGACTGACTTTGCTTGCTACCAGTATAATGGACTGACTTTGGCTTGTATCCAGTATAATGGACTAACTTTGCTTGGTACCAGTATAATGGATTGACTTTGGCTTGTATCCAGTATAATGGACTGACTTTGGCTTGTCTCCAGTATAATGGACTGGCTTTGGCTTGTATCCAGTATAATGGACTGACTTTGCTTGGTACCAGTATAATGGACTGACTTTGGCTTGTATCCAGTATAATGGACTAACTTTGCTTGGTACCAGTATAATGGATTGACTTTGGCTTGTATCCAGTATAATGGACTGACATTGCTTGGTACCAGTATAATGGACTGACTTTGGTTTGGTACCAGTATAATGTTTGTGACATAATTATAATGTAGTATTGAATACGAATAAGGCCACTGTGACCTAATTATGGTCAACTATCATTTAATTCTTTAAAACAACCAAAACACACACACCCACACACAAGCTTGGTATCATAATGATTTATAAAGCGGAGTAATGCTGTTTGATGCTTCTTCCAAGATTATTCAACCGAAGCAGTAATTTTTGGGAATGTGAAAAGAAAGGAAAATCACTGATCGATACCATGCAGATCATAATACTTTTTAACATAAGGATCCAAATGTAGATGCAGACAAAAGGATAATGTTCATTTTAATCCAAGGCCGCCGCCTTGGTAGAGGAAAACCAGAAAAGAGAAAAAATCATTACTTGGTTTGCTAAAAAAAGGAGTCGAATAGAGGAATGGTGTTTTACGCCCCCTGGCAAGATTGTTTTCATTTATTTCAAAGCGATCAGTTATTTAAAAGTTGAGGAGACCAAAGCAACCAGAGAAAATAATCAATCTTCCGCAAGCGAACAAATACTCTTATTGTAGGAGCTGCCCACATACATATATATAACAAAAACACTGGTTGTTTTTCCTCATCGTTTTGTAGGGAACTTAAGCAATCATTCATTGTTTTGATTATAAATCTACTGTCGGTCATTCAACTGTTCTACTTTACAACCAGAAGTCCACCTTTGAGAAAAACAAAAAAGACAATACACAATAAAAAATAAAAAAAAAACAAACAAACAAAAAAGTACAAACGGTAAAATTCAAAGGAAGATATAATGAGGAAAAACACAAATAAAAGCACATCATTATAGTCTTTAAGAAGATGAGATACCAGGTGTCAAAAACAGTAAATGTATCTTAGTTTACTCTGCAACAGCTGTTATTTTAGTGAAATATATCGGCATTGAAGCATTAAAAGAACAATAAAGATTACTCCACAACGAGAACAACACATGGTAAAAAAATAATAATAATAGGCGTAGTTATCTTTGAATACATAATGTGGTGTCCAAAAAATCACGAGCTGTAACTTCATCGATTCTATTTAGATTAGAAACATTGTTTTGATCATTTATTGAATTTCTAGTTTTGAATAAAATCAGTATTTTACATTATACAACTCTTTTTCCAATATATACTGACCATTCATTTTCGGCAAACTTCGACAAAACTCGTAATTCTCATTCCAGAATCCACCAAGTTTCAGTGAGTAGAAACATTGAATGTTGAATTAGTAGAATAGGTAGGGACTTTAAAAACACACCAATCACTGAACACACAACGAGGAACATTTTTTTCTTCCATTCAATCCCTAAAAACAAATACGTCATTGTAAATAAAACACGTCTTACCGCGGGTACCGCTGCTGGTGGAGTAAAACTCCCCGAGGGTATCCATAACTCAGTAGGCAGTACATTGTGCTGTCAGAAAATATACCATTTAGCAAAATTTTCAGGCGTCTAATTTTTTAAATTAATTTAAAACTAAGGTCTGTTCCCTCATCCAAAGCATTCCTTAGCATGATTTGGTTTCATATGATTTTGGAACTTTAGATTCATTATTTTTCCACTGTTTGGCATATGTTTTTACCTATCAAACATTTTGGCCCCTAGTGTCACTGATGAGGAATGATTTTCCTAAATGTGCACACATCAACATTTAGCAGGTATTTGTTATATATATATATATATATATATATATATATATATATATATATATATATATATATATATATATATATTATATATATATATATATATATATATATATATATATATATATATATATATATATATAGTTTTAGTGATTGTATATTTTATAACGATGTTAACTATTTCTAACAAAAAATGTGTATGTCTGAATAAAAAGACAGACGATTGGATGGATTCACCTGTACTTTTTACTGTATGATGGACACTTTTTTAAATTTTCTTAATAATCGAAAAATAATGTTCTGTTTAGCAGTATTTTATAAATATCTACCAGTTTGTTTTTTTAAAATTATGTACACTTACGTCACAACTTTAGAGACGTATATATATCGAGGTTTAGCAACGCCAAACAAACAACCTTTAAACTAAAAAACTTGAAATCAAAAGATAATGTATCTTGTACCTGAATAATACAAATAAAACTAAACGTGTTGTCAAACCTTTTTGCAGTTGACTAGATCTGTGACAAAACTTGTTTGCAATAAGCAATTGGATGTGACGAGGTAGGCAAAAACCTAAACCAAAAAAGGAAACAATAAGTTTTTTCTCTACATGAAAACCCGCTATAAAAATACATCTTTTAATCAAGACTACTGTTTTAACTTTTATTTAGTCTGGAAGCAGTATCCATCATTGACAACAAAATTCTTATAATTCTTTAAAATTAAAACTTGGATTTTTTTTACAGTGACACAGTATGAGTACATAAAATCAAAACAATAAAAATCGTTTCGTACCTTTGAGTAGATTAAAAAAAAACAGATGTATTATTATCTAAGCATAGAAATTTGACATGACTACGTACGTGATTTCTCTTTGCAAAAAAGAAAAAAAAAACCAAAAAAGAATCAAATAATTATAGAAGACAAAAGTACGAAACTATCAAGTTTTACTTCCTATGACGTCAGTGACTTAGGAGTTTGTACATGAACTCTGACCCGTTAATAAATTACAAGTAGGTCTTAAATTTACTTCAAACAATAGTAAAATAAGCATTTAGTTTTTTAGAAACTATTACATTTATGATTACTATTTGTTTCTAAAATACGCTAGTAATGAATATTGGGTTCTAAAGTCTCTTTCTATGAAATAACAATGTTATTCCAAGTGATTACCGCCTTTAACTATTTCATTGGCTATTGGCCACTTAAGGTAAAAAATCTATCTGAAATAGTAATTAAGGGGATATGATTTTTAAATACAACAACAAAGAAACAAAAAAGGTACCTATCCAAATATATATACATATATATATATATATATATAATTTATTATTATTATTATTATTGTTATTATTTTTATTATTAGTATTATTATTATTAAAACTACCAAAATTATAAGGTAATGTAATAAATGTAATAAATCTGTCTGTAGATGAAGAACATGTGCTTGTCTATAACCGATACCACAAAGACACGACACTACAAATACACGAGGAATGAAATATCAAGTTAATAATAAATTAATGACTAAGAGGGTCATGAAAGTTTTAAGACATATATGTAGCAATATTCTTTGATGTTGTTTGCTATATTAAAGCTAATAAGAGTACTAAGTTTTGATTCATAGATTGACCAACATATTTGTCCAAAGGGTATGTTTGGCTTAAAATCCAACTCTCACAGAATAGATTGTTTTAAAAATTTTCAAGATAAAACAAGGAATAAGATTATTTTTTTACCCATTGCAATATTGTTTTTTACGAAACTTCAGGAGTTAAAAATTAGTGTTATCTTTTAAAATTAAAGTAGTTATTAGCTGTGAAAAATACTTTATGTTAAGCGAATATAACAAAAGAAAATGACAAAACAAAGCAAAAATAAAGAAAGTAGTGAAAAAAAAACAATGTAAGGTCCGAATTAATATGAAAAACTAGATTGAAATATATTTAGATATCATAAATCTTCAAATGTTTAGATTTAATAATTTTTTTATCTATCAACTTTTTGGCATTTAGTGTCACTGATAAGGAATAAATTTCCGAAATGTGCACATATTGCACAGCAAAATTAAAAAGGTATTTTTGTTAAATATTCAATGATCAAATCTTTACCCGATTAATCCTTTGTTAGATAATAAAAAAAAACATCAGTTCTGAGTGTCATTACAGTCCTGCTAACTTGTTTTCTAGGTTAATTATGCTGTGAAAAATTATAGTTTTTGATTACCTATTACACAGAGGGAAAAAATATAATCAGTAAATGTTTGTTCTACTCCGATTTATGTTAATTTTGTATATTTCCTAAAACCAAGGTAATATATTTACAAAAAGGAATTTTAATAACAAACGAGTTTAAGGTACATACACTAATTCACTTAGGACAATATTTCTAACATAAAAATATATTCTGTAAAGAAAATACAAATCCATCGGCAAAACGGAATTTTACAAGAATATTCTTTTATCTTCTGTCCTTTTAATTACACAAACTATTGCATTTTATGATAATTTCTGTTTTCTTCCTATAAAAGGTAAATAACTAAATATCATTTAAAATCAAAATAAGGATGTCTCAGAAATTAAAATTTTTCGAATGCGTGTGCTGGATCGATCCCATCTAGCTTTGAGGAGGGTACAGATTCGGATTAAAATCACTGCCATTTTGATAGTTAACGATTACATTTTCAAGTACCTAAACTGGTGAAGAAAAAAGGAGTAACCATTTTCTAAATCATACCAATTTTGTTTCCTAAACACTTAAAGTAAGGTTTATTACCTAAATAATAATTTTTCTTTTATATAAACATTGTAAAAATACGTTCATATTAATTTTAGTTTAATATAACTTATTTCTTCTTTACAGAAAGCACTGTGAATTTATTATTGTTATTATTGTTTCTTTTACAACAATGAAAAAATATAATTTTTCAGCTAAATCAGTTTGTTTAACTTTATTTTAAAGTTTGGAAAAATGGTTTGCCATCTTTCGATTGATCGCTATATTGAGATTTTCACAGATAATTTTTAAATTTATTCAAAACCAAGGTTTGTTCCCACATGCAAAGCATTTCTTTGCAGGATTTGGATTTATATAATTTTGAAACTTTGGATCCATTTTTTTTAACTTGGTTTGCTTATGTTTTTTACCTATCAAACTTTTCGGCCCATAGAGTCACTAAAGAGGAATGATTTTCCGAAATGTGCAAAACTTAACAGGTATTGTTATATATTTAGCAGCAACGATACATTAGTTCTTAAATGCATATCTTTTAAATATTTTCTTAAAATTTGAAAACATCAATGAAAAATAAATTTGCCGCTTTTCTGATTTGTTCTTATTTTTCTAAAACAGTCTGTTAAGTTAAACCTAAACTAAAACTATCTATAGACATTGAAAATGTTCCTTAAAACTAATATTTTGTTTAATTTATGTGAATCGAATGTTACAAAATTAACTTACATTCCTTAGCTTAAGCATTCATTAGCTGGATTAGGATTTGAATAATTTTGGAACTTTAGATTCATAAATTTTCAAAATTTTCGCTTATGTTTTTTAATTATCAAACTTTTCGGTCTTAGTGTCACTGATGAGGAATGAATTTCCGAAATGTGCACATCTGGCACATCAAAATTTAACTGGTATTTGTGTTATATATTTACACATAAAATGTAAGAGGAACACCGATAATAAAAATTCCAACCTTAAGCATTTACAGGTAAAGTTAAAAAACATTGTCGAAACTTGTGTCTAAAGTACAAATAATTAAATATTTTACCCCAAAAATCTAAAAGCAACATTATAACTATTTTATTGATTTTTACTACTACTACGACTACTACTACTACTACTACTACTACTACTAATAATAATATTAATGCATGCCTTGATAGCTTTTCCCCCGTTTGTTTCTACATACATTTCTAATTTATTATTTTCTACACTAAATGTCATTTATTCATTACATAACTGTACAGAAAGCCTTGCAAATTTATTTGTTGTGATTGTTCTGTCGCTGTTTTGTCTTGTAAGCTTTGTTTATTATAAACTTGTATAATTTTCGTTCCTAATTGCATTACATGTTTTCAAGAACAAAAGGTATTTTCAGTTGCATTTGTCTTCTTCTTCTGTAACAGTAAATATTTATGTTTTAGATATTGCCATTAATGCCTTAATTCAATTAAATATAAAAACAGACATGTATTTGTTTTAAATCCATTTTGTTTTTCAAATGTTTTAAGAATTAAAGAAAGAAGCGTATTGTTTATGAGTTATCATTTAAAATGAAGAATTGGCTCTTTTTTCGAAATAAATAGAATTTAAAAAAGTACATATTAGTTTTTTCTAAACCATTGTTATTTGTAGACAGTATGCTGTTTTTTAAAAATTCATATCGACAAATTTAAAACGTTTACTAAAACCTTTCTCTAGCCAGTGGAGAAAGTAACGTAAAACAACAAACGATTAAATAATTCAAAAAATGTGTTACGCTGTACCTTAAGTTTAAATAATCCCAAGATTTTTATTTATTTATTTTTAAAAATAATAATTACCTAAGCAAAACAAAGCGATTTTAAAACATCGTAAAACATGGTTTTATATTTTTTACATTTTGGCTACCAACAAACAAATTTCAGTTGACTAATTTCCATTTTATAAACATAAGACCAAAGAAAATGTTTTATTGTTCTCAATTAAAATTGTTTTTTAAGATGACTTTCGGACATATTTGCAAACTTCACCTAACATGTAGGCCAAAAAAAATGTGCAAACTATGACTTCAAAGCCATTGAATTAAACAGATAACAAATAACAGTCGATGTTTTTTCTTTTTTTATTTTTTTGTAAAATGTTTAAATTATCTTAAAAGCAAAGATATTTTGTTATAATTTATTATTGAAAATGATGAATTTATTTCTTTCTGATTTTAATTTCTTTTCAAAGAAATGCTGTCAATTATATTACAAACAATTTGAAAATTTTACTCCGAGAAAGTTTATATACTAAGTATATATATATATATATATATATATATATATATATATATATATATATATATATATATATATATATATATATATATATATATGGACAAAGAAGGAACAGTTCAGTTTAAACAAAACAGCAATAAACTGAACAAAATGTGCTCGTGATAAATGATTGGACAATACGTTAAAATACTTACACATAAAACTAACATTTATCTGTATTCTTTACTATTTTAAAAACAAAGTGTATCCAACAAATAACAAATTAACATCCTTTTTTTCTAAAACCAAATGTATTTCTTTTTCCAACTACTAACAATGGTACATTACTTCCTTCCAGTGGTCATATATATCATTTTTATAATAAAATGATTTACGAGGGTTAAAAGTCAAAATTCAAATTATGCTATTGGATAACTTTTTAAAAAAATATTCCTAAATGATTTTCTGTTTCTTATTGGTCAATCTTTGTTTGTTTTGGAGAGTTGAGCTTATAAACAAGGGTTGTAAAATTTAGTTCACTTCGCTATTGTTTATTTATTTGTTTGATAATAATAATAATAATAATAATAATAATAATAATAATAGTTTTATTATTGATTCCAGAAATAGCATCTTTTAAAAAGATAATAGATATGTGACCAAATTTTTTTAACGTTAGTCTATTATTATTATTATAATTATTATTATTATTATTATTATTATTATGTCTGCCCTTGATAAATGCTTCAAACTGTTATATATATTATAAACACAACTAAAATACTTTTCGTACCACGGTGTGTCTATGTCCTGTTTTTTATTTATCTGTTAGAGAATTAAAGGCAAATTTTAAGCTATTCTTTATCAAATATCCTATGATTTTTTGCACATTGTTGATTTTGTAATTTTGGATTTTTAGAAGGGCTATAAATGATCTCAGAAACTGTTTGCTTTGTGATACTTTGTTGAGTTTTGGTGACTTGAGTTTATTTTTCATATAAACATTATAAATATAAGTTAAAAGAAAAAGCCAAAAATTTGTTTATAATTTAGGAACATAATTTCTTTAAACAACTACCAACGAACAAATTACAAATAGCATGCTTTTTAATCATATATATATATATATATATATATATATATATATATATATATATATATATATATATATATATATATATATATATATATATATATATGCAGCGGTTTAAGGACTCGTTATAGAGGATTCCTAAAACTTGAACTTATTTTTCCATCATTGCACTTACGGTAAAACACTTTTAACAAAAAACAACATTTTATTACATAAAAGCAAATTGTTTGTCCTCGTTCAGATTCATTTGTTAAACTTTAAGTTAGTTTGTCAGAAATGTTTGGCTCCATTTGTTTCACGTACGGTAAAATCTTACAAATGAACAATACTTAAAGAAAAAAGTATGAGCTGATTCAAAAGTTTGATAGAGGTAACATGATTTAATCGCATACCTTCAATGTACATTTGATAGCTAGATGCAAGTGTAAGCCTTCAAACAGACGTGAATTTGATATGGCGTTTCTGGTAGGCAATTGTCATAAAATTAGTTTTGAAAACTTGCTCCTTTGCATAAAATATCAAATGTATCTGTAATACAATTTCGTGCTTATAAAAATTGCACGCACATTATTGTAATTGATTCCTTACAATTATCCAGATGTTTGGAAATATTGCAAAATGAAACTTAAGAGAGTAAACCCTAAATTATAATTCCTCTTTGGGTTTTTTAAAATTTAAATATCACCATTAATAATTAAACTGATATCTATAAAAACAATACCGACAATATGGATTTTCAACATTATTTCAAAAAACTTGAAAGGTAAGATGCAAAAGATTTTGATTTTTGAAAACGTGATGTTTTCTCCTACAATCGATTGGTATCCATAAACAACTGGGTTTGTTCTGGTATAAGCATGTACAAAATTAAGATGTTAACAAAACGCTTTCCTTAAGAAGAGATGATTATGAGAATTTTTGAACATAAAGGATAGGAAACAATTATCTAAGGCTGGTGGCATCAACTAAACTGTTACGTTGTCTAAGGCGTTTCAAATAAAGTCGCATAATTATTAGCTGATTATTTCCTGAAAAAGCGACTACACTAAATTTTACAATCATACAGCTTAGAAAAAGCTTTTGAAATGTTCAAAATCAGCTAAATAAATCTCGTCCACATTTATCAACTCTCAATTCTTTTTAATTGCTTTTAAACTTGTACATGCATTTCATTTGCGTCACATCAATTTTTATTGGCATTTAGTTTATAGTTCAAGCTTCTGGTGATGAGCTACATAAGTGACTTGTCAAACATATGGCATGCATGAATATTGATATTATAGTGTTTAAAGGTTGCTTAAGATTTATTTTAGCAATTACAATATTCTTTTGCAACAGAATTATCAATTAGGGAGCAATGAAGCAAATATTTTATAGAACCCTACAACAGCCTCACAACATTTTAATCACTTTTACCTTGAAACATACCGAACTACAGGGCAAAAGTTACATATGACAATAGGTTCTAGACAAAAATACAATAAAAATATGACCAAAGCTTACATAAACTTGCATTAAGTTTTCTTGTGTATAATATATAAACGGCGCGATTTTCTTAACTATGCCTCTCATAAAAATATAAGAAAACAAACATACCAGTCCTTGTACATATCACAATCCCAAAAACAAAGTAAAAACTTTGCAAACTGGGAAAATATGTTATACACGTGAACTTCCATCAAGGAAGTGAGGCCGGGTTCTCCGGTAAGGACCTCCTGTCTAGCTAGCTACACCCGTCACGTGCAAGTCAATTTTGAGAATGAAAGGATCAAAGATCTATCGTAAGTCAAACATATGCAGTATAAGTTGGGATACAGTGACTACATACTTATCATCAATATTGTGATGATGACCATAATCCTTTTTAAGCTTCAGATGTAACCATCATGGGTGTCATAATTGAGGTATAAGTCCAAATATGAAGCAGAACATGGAGAATCTGTCGTGTACTTAGTTCCATGATAAAACCTTTATACGTTGATATTTAAGGGGGAACCTATTTCTTGTTCGATCTACCATAACATTGATCGCGTGATTCTTTATCGAAAACAAGGCAACGTCAACAAACACAATAGAAAGCATATAAGCATGTCTTCAAAAGCAATGCTGCAACTTTGTCGTGCGTGTCCGAGCCAAACTGCTGTTTTATTTACAGTCATTGAGCCTTGCCGATTTGAATCCTTGGAGTCAGTTTGTCCCAGTTGGCCCTTGTTCTTTTCTTTGCAGAATCTGTTGGCGTTCTCGCACGTTTTCTTTCTGTCGACGCCATTGTTCACATACATGTAGAACTTCCGCGATGCTCCAAGCTGATAAATACCATTTTATCGAGTGGCCAAAAGCTTTTAATATTTCCATTTATTATTGGCCGAAAAACTTTAGAAAATGAATCAAACAGATCGAAATAACAACCAATTTATATTGTTTTGTTCTGTTTTTATTAACTAAATACATTTATTTAACAACACTGCGGTGCTTATTATCCTTGTCTAGTACACCAGTGTCAAGCATCATACGCTTGATGCATCACGTGACTCAAATCAAAAGCTGTTTATAATGACGTCTTTTGTTAACTTTATACATTTTTTCATTTGGCATCGTTTACCAGCGTTTACAAGATAAAAAAATCATGTATCATTTTTAAATCTTTTGACTTTATAGATGCCAATCACATTTCATTCTAAAGCAAAAATATAATGTTTAGCCCTTCCTTCTTGGTACTCAAAGTGGAAATGTCTTATTTATATGTAGTCTGTGCCTATCTACCAATTAAAAATTTATTCAACGCAAATTATTATTTCTTAGACAGAGACACCTCTGATCTTGACCAAAAAATAACTTGTAAATGCCGTGAAGGCATTGTTGTCCCAATCCAATAAAACACAAACTAAAAAGAAATGCCTAAATACGAAATAGTATGCCAACAACGGTTAAATACGATCAAGTGCAAAAACTTTCAAATGGTGAGCTGATTTAAAAGTGAATGCATATTCAATACTTGAAACGCAGTGGTTGTACGATTTACACACCAGAAACAAAATTAAACCAAGTAACATTAACATTTGTTTTCCTTTTCTTTCAGACACTGAGAAAAAGAATGCGATGAAGACAACGTAACCTTCCTAACGTTCATTTAGTTACGATTAATCTTAGTGCTTCATGTTGCAAGAATTTGTAAACTGCAATAAATAAAACGGTATATTAAATGCTCTTAAATATCGAAATGGTTCTTATATCTTTTTAGCGGCTTAACATTATTCATTTTCTTACCTAACCAGAGCATCCCGCCTTACTTTTCATCCTCACTTCGCAGGTGAAAGTTCACGAATTTACTTATTACCTAAATTAGCTAGTTTTCAAAGTTAAAACTTGTGATTTGGACATGGACTGGTTTGTTTGTGTTTGATTAGATCATAGCGTCATAGTTAGAGAACCAGCCAGGAGGCCTGAAGATACTTGTCTTATCCAAGGGGGAATTTTTAAAGAAGTACTTTTGTAAAAACACAAACGAGATTGTCACAATGATGCCACATTCATTGAACATTTGAATGTACATAAGAGATAAAATAAATACGTGTGTTGTTTTCTTGAACATACAGTATAATTCCTGTTATTTCTTAAAGCTTTCTCACGTTGTTTGTAATTAACTGAAACTGAATGAATGGTATTTAATCAATTACTGAACAAACGGTATTCGTGTCTTCTCAAATATGAAATTGTTAATAAAATTATATATATTTATAAAACGCATCAACATGTTAGAGTTTATGATTCTTTGATCAAATTTTAAAAGTGTGCATTCGTGTTTTAATATGCTACTGGTCGTAAAACAGACAGGTCGGGGTCCTCAAGTAGCATTTTGACACCCTACAAGATAATTATTCCAAAGTTAAATATGATTAAAAAATGATAATAATAATAATAATAATAATAGACAAGAACAAAATATAGGTAAAAAAGAATGCATGATTTAACCACGTAAGAAACCTGAAAATAATTCTTTTAAACACATCGTTTATAAAATCGTTTGGTTGGGAGGTTTGTTAAATGTTGTCACATCAGCAATTTTCAGCTGTTCGTGAAGGTTACAATTTCTAATAATCTCGAAGATAAATATTACGACAAGTTAATATAGAGCTTGCGTGTGTAAAGTACTAATAAAATCGTCAGCAATGTCTCTGATAAACGTGGCAGACTACTTCGTACCAACCAATGGTACTGAACAATCAGTCAGGGCCTACTGCCTTTTTTAGTTGCGATCGACGTGGATGGATCAAACGGCGGCGAGATGTCTATTGTTTAAAGGATAAAACCACTTGGTCCTGTAAATAAAGATGATGCTATAATTGAAAGTTTTATAAGTCCATTTAAATATCCTATCTAAATAATTAAAAAAAAGAATTAGGAATCTGTACAACATACAGATAATATCAGAGATATCGAAAACAATTGGCATTGCATGTATACGATTTGCGGGACACTACCAAACTATTGAATTAAATTCTGATTTACATCTTTGCATAAGAAACCATAACAAAGACATGATGGCGACGATTGTCTTTTGCTCACTAACAATTAACTTTAAAAGAATCCAATGTTACCAATAGTGTTACCACGTGATTGGTGTTACCAGGAAACTAAGACAAAACATAACATATTTAATTTCCTGACATAAATGTTGTGGCCAAAACAACTATAAAATCATTCAATTCTGTGGTGTATTAAATTGCATTCTTGTTGTTGACACGATCAACAACGACAAAAAATAATACCAAAAAGTAAATAAATAAATAAATAAATAAATAAATAAATAAATAAATAAACTAATTAATTAATTAATTAATTAATTAATTAATTAATAATAATAATAACCTAGGCATTTGTGGTATTTTGAAACAATTATTTGTAAATATCAATATATAATATTATTTCATTGTTAGTTAATTGGTTAGCTCTAATATCTTATGTTCTGACCAATTAATCATTTGTCAATTTTTTTTAGTTTCATTTTAATTTGTTTTCTGTTTTTACCATTTATTTGTAGTTTGCTGGATTCCAAGGAAATGATATTTAGCAACAAAAATCTAGTATATATTTCAGATCTTTGTAAGATTGTACAGATTTGACCGTCTGCTACACTTTAGTTTTGAGTTTTAAAAATCTCTACTATGCATTTGTAGATATTGAATTTCTTTAGCTCTATGGATTTGAAGCACCCTTTTTTAGTTATTTTTTTCCATTTTAAGGAACATCTGTTTACAATGATAATGTATATAAAGAACAACTAAGTGGGAAAAAATAAACAACTTGGCTTTGGAAGGATGTGTACGCACACTTGTTTTACCGGAAGTCAAAAGACAACGAATGACATGAAGTTGAACTTTGTGTGCCTGACAAAGGCTTTCAAATGAACCATGAATTTAAATTTTTGGATAAGAAATACCTACTCGTTTTGAATTGATTCGTATTCTACTTCTATTGCATACTTTTTATATTGTCAGAAAGGGTGAAACTGCAACTTTCTAGCCAAAGAAATAAAAATGGTTGTTGTTCAAATTTATTAAAGAATGTTGATAATCAACTTTATATAAGATGGACTTTAACCAAATCGGACAACATGCTAATACGGTCAGTAAAATTAACACTCATAAAATTATTTTTAAAGAACATGTTTAAAAAAGCGGGAATATTTCATTTTAATTTACAGAATAATGTACCAACATTTTAAATAGCAATATAGATATTTGATTGGTACAAACTTAAATTTTCCTAAAATATTACTTATTAAATAAAAATAGCTGTTTTCAATATGTTTTATGACTCGCATTTTCATCACAAGGTGTTCTTCGTGGTTTTGTTCATAAAAAGCTTTAAAAAATAAGCGCATTTATGAACAAATTTTATGTAATAAGTGCTTTAGGCCTCACCAAAAGCACTATAACATGAACAATAATGTTAGAGCTAATATGAAGAACATGTTTCATTATCACTGATCCAAATAATTGATATTTGCTAGCGGCATCTAACTTGCAAGGTTTTGCGTTCTCGGATGTGTTTGCAGGTACCTAGTGCAAGTCTGTAGTAACAAATTAAATTCTTTTTCTATCTCGTTTCTGCCTTAGTATACATTTTCGATTTTTTTGACTAAATAAATCAGGCATGTAAAGTTCTCAAATGGATAATAATATTTGAAATACTTTCGGGGTATAATAAATGAATTTTTTAAAGTTTTATTTGAAATCTGGAAAAAAATACTGATCACCAAGGGGATATAAGTCTAAATTGTTTTGTTTTGTTCTGTTTTTTTTTCTGGTTTTATTATTATTATTATTACTATTATTTTAATTTGTAATAAATAAATATCAACGTTCTGTAAGTAGCGGCTTATTTCGGAAGCGTATGTTATAAATTTTGTTCATACTGATAATTGTGTCATACACTTTTGTGCATATTTTATATAACCAATATCATCCAGTGTCTAAAAAGTTAAGAGAGAATATGTAATTTTGTGACATTCTTTATTGACTTTAGCAACTCGTCATATGGTACAATTATCTTAGAACTTCCTCTACTTGGGATGTACATTCTTTAATTTGAGACAAATAAAAGTTAAATGTAAATTTTCAACATTATTATTATGATTTAAAAAAAAATAAAGCATCGTTTTCAGACAAAAATGAAATAGAATAACTTTGACGCAAGGGAAATTACAAATCTTTGATCAGAAATTGTAAAAAATAAGTGTGTATGACACTGGATTAGTGAGGGAAGATAATATAGAAGAAAGTCATTTGCAACGGTAGAGCATGTACTTGGTAGTACAATGAAACAAGATAAAACTCACATATTTCGACCACTGATTATGCAGAAGCAGAATTTGTTTTCAGAGAAAGTTTCAACCTGATCAACACTGTTTTTTTTAGAATATTATGAAGTACATATCATTTTAAATAAAATTGTATTGATATAAGGATTCAACAAATTGTAATTAAAGGAAAAATTGTGACAATTCGTCAATGTTTAACTTTCTTCTTTAAACATACTTTCTTTTTTCCTTTTAAAAATATTAGATGTGCAAAAATGAAAATAAAACCTTTTTAAAAAAATATTCGTTTGCAATTTGCAAATATTTTTTTAAGAAATAAAACAACAGATACCTATTAGTTTTTCACTTTTGTCGGTTCTTTTATTTGGAAAAAGGGTAGTTTTTACTAATATACCTTTTTTTGAAGTTTACGGCTACTGATACTTAATGAAGTTACAATATCTTCGAAACAAATATTTGTGTAAACCCATTTTTTTAAAAAAAAAAAAAAAAAAAAAAAGAAAGTTACTAAATAAAATGCGTTGATAAGGGTTGTTTCGCAATTAGACGCAACGAAATGTGATTTAAAATAAAATCATTGATTGATGCAAGTGTATTAGGTTAACTAGATATAATTGTATATTTAAATGCTTTTCGATGGAATAGTTTTATAACAGAAATTGTGATTCTTCAAAAATTTGTATGTAAAAAGTTATTGTAATTGATTTGTAATCAACATTAATCAAAATGATTGCCGAGCTGCACAGACCAATTTAAAGTTTTCTTTCTCTTATTTAAAAGGTAAAAGCCAATTTTAATAACATTTAGTATTTTTTGTGCTCAAAAAATAACTACCCATCTTATATTTCTTTTGCACTCAAAACAAATATATTTTTATGTAACACTCGCGCCAGTTCGAGCTGGCACCAACCATTCTTAACAGTGTCGTTTACATTTGGATATAATTAATGAATATGGAATTTATTCTTATCAAAATGTTTTTCTGATTAGATAAAGAATAAATGCAAAAGAGTTTGAGAAAAACATTTGTCACCTGTTTAAAAGTCTGCAAATATCAATATCTCACTCCATAACGTCTGCCAAGATTTCTATGTAGGCCACAATTTCGTTTTTAAAAATATCAAAATTTTATAATCAGTTATTATAATGTTACTATTGAATAATGTGATTACTATTGAAAGGTGTGCGAGGAAACCAAATTTCTAGCGCGAAAGATAATTTTTAAAAGAGGAAAAATTATATTTGGCCCTTTGCAGATTTAAATATTTGGTATTTAGAACAGCTATAAAACTATTTATATTTCTAAAGATATATGTTACTTGTATAATTATTAATTAACCTTTTAATACAAATGTAAATATTTAACAGAATGTTTAAGGAGATAATATGAAGTAGAAAAGAAAATTAAGAAAAATTATTACACAAAAATGGTTAAAATAACGAGTTAAAATTCAATAAATGTTGTTATGTTAAGATTACTACAATGGCAAAAACTTCTTTGAAAAGGTACATTAAAGATGTTTGCAAACATGACTTAACGTTTGACACAAATCAGCAACCGTTTCTTATAAAAGATCAATTTTGAGAGATACTGCCAGATTATACTACCGCGTACAACTATCATAAAAACCAACAGTTTAATAGTTTTTTATTGGTAATTGTTGTGGCACTTTCCGCACCCACACATTCAATCTCCCTTTCTTTCTCTTTCTTCTTGCAAAGAGATTATAAATAAAAACAATTAGATTTCTTTTCATATTTTAGGAGTAAGATTCAGAAACTAACAGAAACATACCAATCCATGTCCATATCACAATCCCAAAAGCAAACCGCAAAATCTTTAAAAATATCTGTTAACAAGTAAACTTCCACTCTGGAAGTAAGCAAAATTAGTTAATTTTAAGATTTCTTCATTAGAATCATTAGATCGCATGTAATATTAATAAACTTTATGTCCATATAGTGTTGATTTTGTGTCTGGTTCCAATTTGCTACTGTGAAGCATATATGCATGCTTGCCAACTACTACTTCTGTTCTCCATTTTTAAAATAGCTTTTTTATTTTCATTTTCAACAAAAGTACTAAGGTATGTTTGATAACACGACACGAACAAAAAGAATTAAAGCTCCAAACAGCCGCCACATTTATAATCTTTTCGACTTTCGAAATGCGGAGAAATGCAGAGGTAGAAGATAGGATTTATTTCGGATCTTCATACATCGTGTTGTACGTTTAATTTTTATGACTGGTGGAATAACGATATTTTGTTCAATTAAATCAAAATAAATATAGCATTTGCAGCCGAAAAACATTGACAATAGCTAGAGTAATTAAACGAGGAACAGAAATAGGTGCATAAAATTCGCTGAAATATTGCATAGGTAATTGCAGACAAGAGAAATTTACAAATTAAGAATGTGAAAATTTTAAAAACAAAATATACTTTTGATCCGAGATTTTCCGGACGCAAAAAAAGTTACGGACGCAATAAATAAAAATGAAACCCTGTATTTAAAAAAAATCTGTAATCTGTATTAAAAGTTTATTCAACAGTTCAATTGTATATAAAATAACCAAACTAATAATAATTTTTTAGAGGATGTTAAAATTTGCGAATTTTTTTTCAAATAAATAAATAAAAATTAATTAATTAGTTTTCTGTCTTATAGATACAGCTTTTATATCCATTTCACTGCAGCATAAAGAATCTTAAAAAAAACACATTTTAATTTATATACATAATTTTAAAATACTTCAACTTAATTATTGAACAGAGTTTCTTGATTAAAATTGATAATATTCTCAATACAGAATGAAAAATAGTTTTAATTTCCCATTAGTCTTATATAATGTTATCAAATAAAGTAAGGAAAAAGTTTAATCGGAATTTGAACGCAACGATTCCGAGACGTAATTTTGGATTTGTCATAATGATGGATCCTTGTCTAAACAAATATTACACAAACATACCAGTCCATGTCCAAATTACAAGCTCAAAAAAGTCTAAATAAATAAAACACAAACATACCAGTCCATGTCCAAATCACAAACCTCAAAAAAAAAAAAAAAAAAAAAAAAAAAAAAAAAAAAAAAAAAAAAAAAAAAAAAAAAAAAAAACCAAACAAACAATTAAACAAACAAAGTTAAAGTATTAAAAACTGGCCCAATTTAGTTATACACGTGAAATTCCGTCAAAGAAATGAGACCTAATGCTTCGAAAGGGTAAGAACCTTCTATCTATCTAGCTAAATTAGTCAAGTGTCAAAATTAAAAATGAAAGGAACATAGAACTATTGGACGTCAAATTATCCAGTAAGAGGTTATATACAGCAACATTATAAGTGGTATGAAAGTGGTGTCATTATCCAGATAAATTAAACTTATATGTATTTTTTCTTTGTTTTATTAAAAACGCATTGACAAAAACACCTGTTTAATTTTGATGTGCCGTATGTTCACATTTCGGAAATGCATTCCTAGTGACACTAGAGGCCGAAAAAGTTGATAAATAAAAAAGATAAAATTTAATGCATTCAAAGTTTCAAAATCATATAAATTCAAATCCAGCTTAGGAATACTTTGTATCAGAAAACAAACCTTAGTTTTTATTAAATTTAAAAAAATTAAGACAGCTTAAAATTTTGCTCCATGGTACATTTTTAAACAGCACACAGTACTGCCTACTGAGATATGGAAATCCAAAGGTAGATCATTCTATTTTAAAGTTCTACTTTTTTACTGTAAATATAATTAACTGATGGTTATAAAATGATAAGAAAGGGGCTAATATCAAATAACTAAATTTTATTGTCATTAAATTAACATTTTTGGTTGCAGAAATGTCTGAATTTCTGACCAAAGTTATCAGTTGTAGTATACGTAATAAACACAGGTTTTTTTAAAAGTCTTCCACCCAGAAAAGTGAGGGAGATATTGTTTTGTACTGTTTCTTCTTTTTATTAGTAATATTAACTTGAAACTTTCTGTAGATAACTAGCATCATCTAAAGGTGCGTTAACAATCCTTTTTCGCAATTCGCATACAAGAGCTTTATTCATCAGAGTTTAGTGCCCCTCCAAACAAAATTTGATTAAAAAATGTGCCGGCGGTGGGAGACTTGTTCGTCAATGAGCCTGCATACTGGCAATGTCTTATTGTTAGATTGTTAATGTTTCGATTTTTATTGCATTATCTGTGCATCTCTCCTTCTTCTTTCATTAATCATAACTGTATGTAATATAATTATAATTTTCATTTTTTTGAAGTTTTTTATGTTTTCATTATTTGAATGTGACAGATCTAAATTCAGTATGCTTTTTAATAAAATTCTATAAAACAGTCAGCATTGTTTACACTCAAATGCTTAATCAAACAACCTTGTATTACTTAAAATGTAAAAATCAAGTTTGTAATACTATTTTTCTATCTTTATTTCCCTTAAGTGTTTCCTCTTTCCCTTTGTTTGAAGGATTTGTTTTTTCTTTTTTTTCATTACAAATGCCATTGACCAATAACTGCGCATGAATAATATACCCTATCTATGACGTCATTTGCTACCAATCAAACTTAATGATTTTATTCTTTTAAAAAACAGTGTTATTAGCAAAACTGTACCTCATTGTGCAAAGCGAAAGTAATCTCTGAATTTTAATAATTGCAAAATGACGAATGAAATAATTTTTAAAAAAATATTTAAGAGAACAAAAAACTATTGAACTTGTTTAAATGACGTTAATAGTTAAGATAAACCTTATTATTTAGTTTGGCGTGCAGAGATGTGACATTCAAATTGACTATTAACGCCATGTAAAATCAGTTCAGTTGTTCAATATTCAGTGTTTCTTAAATCATTTGTTCAGCCAAGGGATTTAATTTAAAAATCAGGCGCCTATAATGATAGTCATCTGTGGCGATGTAGTCAAAGCGCTTTCATATGGATCATCGTTCAACTATGGCCTTGGTTTGAATCACGCTAGGGTCAATTTAAAAATAATAATGTTTGTCAGTTAGCTTACCAATGGTCCATGCATTTTCATTTTGTGCATTCCAGTTTCCTCCAACATCTTAGGACTGACCCCCCGAATACAAGTGTAAGCATCTTTAATTGAACGTATAACCTTGCAAATCTGCTCAACCGTACTCTTTCTATGATGTGGTAATATCACCATAACACTTATGCATTTTTTATCCATTGATTTCTATGCTTACATTAAAGCATAGTGCATTTGTGTTGTAAAAATACACCAAATACATTTTTCTTATCAAATATCGAGGATAATTTTATTGTAATTATATGTTTGGGTATATCTTGTTTGTTTGGTTTTAATATTGTTTCGTGTTATTGGTTCGATTTGCTAATATCTAAAACTTGATTATTAAAGAATAGAATAAAACCGAAGTTTTTGTAATAAGAATGCTTTGTCTCAATGATAGTTGTCGGCATTTATTAGGCCATACTTTTTAAAATCATGCTTTACAAAAATTGATTAAAATATGTATTGTTATTATTGTATTTATCGAATTAGGAAAGCGGGAAGTTAGGCCACTCAGACTTTTTTAAAATAATACTACGATGATGAAATTTTTTTCTTTTTCTTTCTTTCCTCTTTTTAATTTTTTTTTAAAATTTTTTGTATAATATAGCTTTTTAAGGTCAAGTTTTATGTAATGTATCTTAATTGAAAAGTTGGTCTGACCCAATTATGAATCAAAGCGACTGTAACCGTTTCATTTTTCGGTAAGATCCTAGTGTGAGAAAGTAAGTTCTTTTTTCGAAGGTGTTTGGTTTTCTTTTTGTACTCGGGTTTTTTCACAATCCCAGAACTGGCATTCTTGCACCCAAGATAGAAATCTCCATATAAAAAGCGGTGCAAGATATTTCAGTATTGCACACCCTGTACAAAATAGCTTACACGCTCTTTTTCCCGCTAAAATTTATCAATGAAATCAGAGGTGTATCGATACTTTGAGAACCCTTTTAACCCAAGAATCTGGCATATCTTCGCACAAGCAAATAAACGGAACAGGTAATACTACAGTTTAAATTTAAAATGTAATTATAAAAACTTTTTTTCTAAATCAATAACAAGTTTATTTCATATTACATTAATTTTTATATGACGTAATGTTAACATGAATTATGACGTCAAGCTTGTTCCTGTCTTTTGTATTCACACACCACTTCCATCATATGTTGAATTTTGATTTTTAATAATACTTGTATATTTTGTGGTGCAAGAAATAGAATCAATCACTACTTATTGTGTCAGATAGGGAAATCTCAACCCTCGTTCTAATATATCTGTTCCAGAACTCGGCAAGCCTCGTTCCGGACCAGAAATATTAGAACTATGGTTAAGATTTCACTATCTGGCACCACAAGCAGTGATAGATTCTTTTAATCTTGATCGAAATGCTGGTATAAATCTTGAAAGGTATATAGATAACTTATATTACTACTCTATTCAACTTTATAAATATAATGCCATTTTAACTGGCTAAATTATGAAAAACTAGATAACGGAATATTCGATACGTCTTACATGTACTTCGTGAAATGATTGCTTATATTTGTAACAACATTTGTAATTATTGTTGTTTTTAATTAGTGAACTAGTAATAAGTTTAAGCATACACAGATAAAATAAAATTTAATTTCTAAAAACATTAAACAACTTTGATCTTTTTTATAATAATTTCTAAAAATATTAAACAACTTTGATCTTTTTTATAATAATTTCTAAAAACATTAAACAACTTTGATTTTTTTATTATTAAATTGCAATGAATAGAAAAAAATCTCTATTTTCTGGGATCTAAACTTGAATGTCAAATTTTTATTGAAGTACATAATTTGTATCTATAGATAATTAGTATCTAGAATAAGACCTTTGATCATAATTGTGCGTTTTTATATTTGATTGGCTATGTCTGACATAATCTATATTCTGAAGAAAGAAGACTATTCACCGTAATTTGATAAAAATAGTATTCTATTTCTAGTCAAGTGTCTCTTTCACTTATGTTGTGGAGGACAATTCAGGAATGGTGAAGATAATGCATAAGAGGAACGCAGCTTTCGCTATTTTTGACTAGCGCTGTAGTTAATGTTCGTTGCTGTTATTAAAATACTGTTTTGGTGTTCCTGACCTATTTCCTATTTAAGACTAACGATAGGTACCAATATAGGCAAAAAATTGAAAAGAAGAATTTCATTTCAATATATGGTCTGCTGCTCAAATATATATATATATATATATATATATATATATATATATATATATATATATATATATATATTTAAAAAATATATACTATCCCCTTCTCTCTCTGTGTGTGTGTGTGTGTGTGTGTGTGTGTGTGTGTGTGTGTGTGTGTGTGTGTTCGAAGACGACTCGGTATGCATAGACTTTACTGAGGCGGTAGTAGTGGTGGTGTTGTTGTGGTTTAAGAACATTAAGAATTTTGTAGGCAACATGACACTGCTTTGCTCTGATTGAAATGGAAACAATCTGACATTTAATATTCTTACGACTAAAATTGTATTTAAAACGAGGTCTAAGTTCTGTCAACTCAACCATGTTCAGTGTTTGGAAATTCTGCGTAAAACAATTTTCAGAATTTGAACAATTATTTAATTACTTTTATGATAAGCGTTTTAGTTGAACAATTATGTATACGGCTTGGAGCACAGGTTGGAATATGAATTAATAAGTTTAAAACAAACGGAGAACCTTGGGGAGCGCTAGTTATGTAATCCATTTTACGATGTAATTTACAACCAAATAATTATAATTATCAAAATAAAATCGCGCGTATTACATTACGGTGCATATGGCTTTATTTCAATGAAGACAACTTGAGCAGAAATTGGTCAAAAGTCTAAAATTTATCAATGTTAAAATACAACAAAATGCTTGTCATGTCCTTGCGGTGCCGTAAACAATCAATTTGATTGATATATTTAAAGTTCCCATGATATTGACAAACTGATGTTAATCCAATAATCCTAATGATTTATTAATAACGCTGTACAGGTCATTGATTCATTGAATGATATTATTAAATATGATTTCTATATACGACGAACTTATTATCAATGTGACAATCTTGTTGTAATTTGTACCCAATAACTTTGTTGCACTCTTTACCCAATACACCGTACAGTTTTGTGACTGATCGTTTAATACATAGTAAAAAAAAAAGGAAGGTTGTACCACGCCATATCAACAATTTTTTTTAGCAATTTCTGACTAACATTTTTATGGTGTTGATTAATTCGCTTCCCATGTCACGGAAAAACATCGTAGACCACTAAGCCCATAAACACGATACTAAGCCAACAAATGAGGGACCAATGACAAGAAAAAATATTTCGTCGAAACGCCTTTAAATTAACGTCTATCGCTCAAAATCACTTAGGAGCCAACCTTGCGTCCCCTAATTAAGAAATAATTAAAGCCGTTTATGTCTGATAAACGCATGAGCCAAGAAGATTTCATTCCGAAGTAGTCTGATGCAGACACTATCCAACAAATTGCAAGACTTGCGTATACAATGTGAAAAAAGTTCTAAAAAGAAAAGTAGTAGTAGTATTAGTAGTAGTAGTAGTAGTATATATATATATATATATATATATATATATATATATATATATATATATATATATATATATATATATAATTGCACTCTTATTGCATACTAAAGAAAACGTTCAAGCATGGTCAGATTTTTAAATAAAACGTTATATGTTCACTAGCGCTTTCATGTTTTAAAATCTTCGAATGCGAACGTAAATTGAAGGTTGATAAAACATGAAATCGCAAGTGAATACACTTCGCTTTATTTAATATCTGACCGTGTATAAACTTTTGTTTAGCACACACACACACACACACACACATAATATAATGTTATAATTTCTAAAACAGTGACCCATTAACTTGTGTTTTAAGGCTTTATACCCTATATCCTAGAAACTAATATTACATCGGAGTGACGAAAATGTAAGCTGTTTAACGGTCTGTCTTCTTCAACATTTACAAACAATTTAATAAATTAAAACAATTTTCTCGAGCACATTTGTTAACCAAAACTTTTTCCTTATTATCGCCATTTGGTCTTGTCACATAACGTGTGAAAGTGCACCTATCTTATTAAAAATTTATATTCTTACTTATTGAACGTAAGCAAAAATATGTTAAAAAAGCACAAGTAGTTTGGTACAAGTATTTGGAATTTTTCCGAGGTGATTTTTATTTCTCTGCTCAATATAAAATTTGTTGTTTGAATAACACAATAAATCGTTTATTTAAATAAGAAAAAAACGCAAAACAGAATTTTTTTTATTCATATGATTATTATTTATTTTTTAATTTATTTTAATTTTTTATTTTTGAAATATGTGAATACCATAAAAATGAAAGCGAGTATAACAAAATGAGGTATACTATTAGGGACATATGGTAAGTTTTGGTTGCCGAGTACCATATATAACAAAAATACCTTTTTATTTGCCGTATGTGCACATTTAGAAAAATCATTCCTCATCAATGACACTAGGGGCCGAAAAGTTTGATAGATAAAAAACATTAGCCAGGCAATTGGAAATTAATGAATTCAAAGTTCCAAAATTAAATGAATCCAAACCCAGCTAAGAAGTGCTTTGCATGAGGGACCACAAACCTTATTGTAAATAATTTTAAAGAAATGAGACGTCTGAAATTGTGCTAAATGGTATATTTTCTGCTGAATTGTGCATTCGAGAAGGTAATTGGTATTTCTGCTAAATTACTCAGCAGCTTCGTCTCAATTAGGATTGATCTGTGAGCATTTAGTACCATTTAAATAAGACCGATCAAGAAGCACCAGAGCTAAATCATCAGTGCCATTTCCATTTTCACTGTTGATCTTGGCTAAAAAGAAATAACACCATTACTGTACTAAACTCCTGTATTTTTTTGTTGTTTTGTTTGTTTGTTTGTTTTTTTTATTTATTGTTATCTGGCACAGCAAAATTTAACTGGTATTTGTGTTATATATTTACTACCCAGGAGCGGGTATCGCTGCTGGTGGAGTAAAACTCCCCGAAGGTATCCATTACTCAGTAGGCAGTACTTTGTGCTGTCAGAAAATGCATCGTTTAGCAAAATTTTCAGGTGTCTTAAATTTTGAAATTTGTTTAAAACTAAGGTTTGTTTTCTCATGCAAGCATTCCCTAGGTGGATTTGGGTTTATATAATTTTGGAACTTTAGATTCATTAATTTTCAACTGTTTGGCTTAAGTTTTATCAAAATATCAAACTTTTTGGTCTTAGTGTCACTAATGAGGAATAAATTTCCGAAATGTGCACATCTGGCACAGCAAAATTTACCTGGTATTTGTAATATATATTTATAACATATCATGTTAAATATAACAAGACCTAAAACTATGCAAATTATTTTAAAATTGTTGCATTTTTTTGGTAGAATCTTTTGATTAACGTATAATGAAAATTCGCCTTAATAATAATCTAAATGCGCCTTTTACACAAAGACGGAAAATATAGAAATACAGCGTTGTGCTTATAGATGCAGCACCATTTTTCTCGAGATCAACCTACGAGCATTGAGGCCTAGTTTGTCTGTATTACAATTTCTATTTGGACTTATCGATGGACATCGAGCTTGGAGGCCTACTTTAGTCTGTTGTTATCATATTTAGAGCTATTGATAAGCATCGAAGCTCAAGTAAGGCTGCAGGCCTTTTCAGTTTTCAAGCTATCGGCTAATGTGGACAGTTTGTTTGTTTGTTTGTTTTTGTTTTTTGTTTTGTTTTTTTTTTTTGGTTTTGTTTTGTTTTTTTTTTTTTTTTTTTTTTTTTTTTTTTTTTTTTTTTTTTTGGCAGTAATATTATTTTATGAAGCGATTATTTATTTAATCAATATAGATCTTCGTATATAATGGCTTTTCATACTTTATACAGATTATGAACCATTAATACGAAAATAAATCGGATGGTTTGGGCCATCAAATAATAATTTAGGGGTCACGTTGACCGAGGGGTGTAAAGAGCGTACTTAACGAAAACAGTGCTTCACCTGTCCTAGGTTCCTATTCGGGCAGATTCTAATGCAAGTTACCATATCGATATAGGTGGTTATCTCTGGGCGCTTCGGTTTCTTTTTCTTTCATCTCTGAATTGAAAAAGTGGAGTGAAAAAATCCTGACTGAGGCATAAAGCAACACAAAACCGATCTAATCCAGTCCAAGATATTTATAAGCAAACCAACGGACATTTACCCCAGTGACTACCTTATGTAGGGAGCTTTATAATCTGTGACCCAAATTTGTGTTCTCGTTTCTTGTCTAGTTTTGCTGTTTCTAGCATTGTTTTGTGTTTCTGGTTCCGTTGGTCGTTATTCATCACAATTTTTTTTTTTCGGTTACATAGTTTTGTCTTCTTTTTAATCCTCTGTGATTTTACAACGTTTGTTATGTTTAAATGGAAATACTAAAAATGCTTAAATGGGTCATGTGACCCTTCATGTGACCTTTTTGCGCTGGTAACTATAAAAGTCACGTGGCAGTTTTCATAATAGATTGAAATATTTTTTGCGGAAATTGACCTTTGACTAAAGAAAAGGATTTTAAATGTTTAACAGCAAATTAAATTAATTTTAAAATTTTAAATTCCATTCAAAACCGGACGTGCATGTCACGCGCTTTATATTAATTAGCATATTACAACCATGTTCATAATTGCAATTTGCAGTTTATAAACTCGAAACAGTTAATTGCACATAATATACGGTAATATTCTCTTATATAAGTTTCAGGTAATATAAACATATTTGTTATGGTCAGTTAAAGAGGAAACAGCCTAACTTGGCATAACATATACGTATTAAATCAACTCCAGACACATGTGATAAAAATTCAACATATGACTTTACTGACACATTTTTCCTCACCTCAACTTCTTGATTTGTGAAGATGATTCTAAAAATTGCATTACAACTCTCTCATTAGCCTACAAGTTTCCCACGGTCAAAATGTATGAATCAGGGCTTTTAACATATTTTTATATGCAAAAAGAGTAATCACTTTCGTTATAACAATTATACATCACTTATATTAAAACGATTTCAATGTAACTCATAATATTAAGGAGGCTCGTTATACTTCTTTACGGCGTGTCCGGTGGTACCCTATGTTTGTATTGTTTTATACTTCTGTAAATGTGTAGTACAGAAGAAAAAAATGAGCTGTTTGGTGGCTGAAGGTGGTGCAACTCTTATATAATTTTTTGCTTATAAGTTAAATGAGTGAAAGTGTGCCGACTTTTTTTAAAAGCGGAAAAGAAAAAAAAAAATGCGGAAAGCTTTTGTTGTAAACCTACATTAATAACAACGGAGTGGAGAAATGGTGTTTTATGCCCCAGTCAAGACTCTAGGATTTGTCCCGAGTGGGATTCAGCCACTGAGGCCCCTAAACAACAACGGAACGAAACATTTAGGACAACACGGCGCATGAGAACCACGTGTTGAGAAAACTGGTTAATGGAATACTCAACTCTGATTGTGTACTAAATTTATTCAGTCTTGCATTTAGAAAGAGGTCCAGTTAATAACCCCCCCCCCCCCCCAAAAAAAAAAAAAAAAAAAAAAAAAAAAAAAAAAAAAAAAAAAAAAATGCTGTAAATTTTAGAAACAAAGGGATATCGGGTACAACTTACAAAAATATGGTGGATAAAGAAATTGGGGTGGATCTTGATTACTATTCCCCTTGTGTATCGGTCGAAATTATTCGGTAACTAGCTTCTTTTTCATATACCGTTTTTAAAATTTTTTATAACTTGAATAATACAATTAAAAAGAGATTTATGACATCTTAAAAACATAGTTATTCTCTGTTTTATATTCTCCAACTCATACTCATCCATTAAAAATATATAATAAAAAAATATATTTCCTAAATATGTTTTTGATTTCAAATACATGCATTGGTTGTCGATTTATTGGTAAAAGACCATTCAATAGAATTTCAACCACAGCACTGGACATTTACTTCAGTGCCAATCTAAATTCTGACAAGTATTTGTTTGCATTTTTTGAGTTTCGTTTTTCAAGTTACAAAAGCCAAAGAGATAAAAAAAACAACACAAAAAAGTAATCAGCAAAACAAAAGAAAAAAATATGAACAAATGACGAAATTCTGTGAAACAGAAAAGTGTAGATTTAACTTCTAATGAAACAAGAAAGATTTTTTTCACTAATGTCGATGCGGTCAGTTCTAAGTTGATGGAGAAAACCAGAGTGCCTGACTTCATAGTTAAGTTTAAACATATATTATTTTGTCATATAATAACAATATCTTGAAACAAATGAATGTCAAAAACGATACAGAAACAAGTGTGTAACCACTTATATCAACCGCTTGCTATAATTAGAGATACGTTTCATGGTTTATTTATAAAAATATATAATTGATGGGAATTCCACAGATAATAATTCCGTATACAAGAAACCAATTTTTGTGATGTATGTAGTAATTTCAACAGGGATTATGTTTTATCATCAATGAATTTCAATTGTGACGTCAGATTCAAGGTAAAGTATAATATACTGTGTAATTAAATACCTGTGTTTTTGACAAAATGAAACACGAATTCTTTAGTGAGTTGGGCGTTCGAGGTCTGTGGGTAAATCAATTCGAGATTGTTGACGGAATCAATGCGTATTTTTTTTTATCTTGGTGATGAGTTGCAAAAATCTTTCCATCCCACGTTCAACATTTTTTGGTTGAAAAACTGAAAAAAAACTTTTTTTTACACTAGACTAGGCAAAAACTAGGAACTGAACCTAGGTGATAAAAAAGCTTGGTGGCAAAAGTTTCTTTAAGGCCGCATGGGCACTGAGCCCACGTAACTACATGCACCTTGGAAGAACAACTCTGTATAATTAGTAATTATCATAATCACCAATTTTCCAATTACATTCGTTTTCTATTACTCTTCAATCTAAGGTGGTCGAAAATCTAAAGGGGCGTATTTTGCCTGCCATATCATTTAAGCCAATGAGAATGCTTTCAGCTGTGTTAATTGAATGCATCTTTTACAAATATAATGTAATAATTTAATTGTTTTCATCAGCTGTTACCGTCTTACAAAGGTCATTTTTTTTGAAATATTTATTATTTAAATATGGAGACACTTTTAATTGTTTGAGAGAGCATCGAACATAGAAATGATACCAATGTACTTTCTTTTTAAAATCTTTTATATAAATGTTCTGTATTTCAAGGACAGCGTTAAATGAAGGAAAAACATATGTTACAAATTTTTATTGCAAAGGAAAAACGATTAAAATAAATTTATATATGTCTTTTGTAACTATTTTGCTTTCTTTGAAACATTTTATGTCGCAAAAAATCCAAAATATCGCTAAAAAATCAAACTTCAAAGAAGATAATTAATGAATATTGCGTAAATCAATTTAATAATAGGAGTTTTAAAATCTTATTTCAAATAAGTGTCACTCGATTTTTTTTTTCAATTTAATATTCAAAATATTAGAATTACGTTTATAACGTTTTATCAAAACGTTAGTTACAAAAAGTTAGTTATGGATGAAAACATCTTACATGTAATTCTAGAAAAAAAAAAGACAAATAGGAGAAAAAACCTTTATATTATTTTTTAACTAAATTAAATTTATTTGCAATTTTCAAGAAATTTTCATAAAAAAAAAAGAATTGAAGTTTAAAATATTACTTAAAGCACTACAAAAGTTTTAATACCTAATTAAAAAAATAGATGACTTCGACATATTTTAAAAAATCGATTAATTAGCCAAGCAAACAATTAGAAAAGATGTAGCGTGAAATTTTATACAATGAAAATATGCTGTGAAACACGTGTTATTTGACTTTCTCCATATTGGTAAGGTCCCATGCACTTTAGGTCATTTGCACAGAGGTGACATGAAATATATTTTTCCTATTACGTGCCCACGTATTACCTATTACGTGCGCACGTAGTAACTAAAACGTGCGCACGTATTAACTTTTACGTGCGCACGTATTACTAATAAGTAATACGTGCGCACGTATTGGTTAACCTATTACGTGCGCACGTATTACTTTTAGGTAATACGTGCGCACGTAATAGGTTAATACGTGTGCACGTAAAGAGTTATACGTGCGCACGTAATATGAAAAATATATTTCATGTCACCTCTGTGCCATCGTACATTTCAGTGTAAAAAGGGCATCCACGAAGATGGTGATGAAAATTATTGTGACGATTTTACTACTACTACTACTACTAATAATAATAATATTTATAAAATAATAATAATAAATATATTAATTTAAAAATATTATATCAAAAGAAATTTGCATTTTGATCAGTTTTTTGCTTATGACGGAAATACCGGTTGCGAAAATTTCACGAAACCAGTCACATGTATTTGTAAACAGTGTCCTTTGAAAATGGCGGTCGCAGTTGCCTAGAGGTTAAAGCGTTAGCTTTTTAACAACACCGTTTTGGGTTCGACCCCAATCTAGAAGTGAAAAGGGGTTTTCCTAATTTAAAGTATTGACTGGATGAATACCAGTAAAATGAACTGAGTGGTCTACGACGTTTTTCAGCGAAATTACAGGACAGACCTGTCGAAAGTGATACACTTAGTAAACGATAAGGAGTCGAGCTATCTCTGTCTCGGCCCGTCGGCAGCTCAGCCTGTCAAGGACTTGTTGGTAGCTTATTCTGCCCCTCGGCAGCTCATTCGACCACTAGCTAATAAGGGGTCGAGAAAGCTAACGAGTTGTCTAGCAGTCGATCACTCGTTAGCTAATGGTCGAGTACTGGATTCCTCGTTAGTTAGTAGTCGTGCGCCGGATCAGAATGGCATTGTAAATAAATCAGGTAAATCAGTCAATGGCAATTAGATGTCGCTGAGTTGATGGATAAAACTAGGAAAAAAACAAATAAATCATTCAAGAATGACTTATAAATATGTTTTTGGAAACATTGTTTTTTCATTCTTATTTCGAATAAACAATATTATCAACGATATATTATTATTTTTATTTAAAGTCATATCGAAGCTTTCGTTATCGTGTCCCATCAATAATTATTCAAGTTTTATCAATTTTAAAATATGGATATAAACCATTCAACTGAATGAGCTTTCGAGGGCTCGAGTGGCTGAAAAGCTGTCGAAAGTTGGATAGCTGCTGTCGAGATAAAGCTAACCAAAGGCCGAGATAAAGCTAACCAGGGGTCGAGATGAGCTGCCGATTAGGCACTTACTGGTTAGCTTAGTGTTCAACTTTCGACAGGTTTGTGGCGATACATATTGTCGCCCCGACAACAATATGTACCTTCACTGACTGTACATATTGTCGCCGGCGTCAATATGTACTAATGGGCGACAATATGTACCTTCACAAGGTCTTTACTGTACGAAAAAAAAGAGGGGGGGGGGTACTAGTACTTTAAAGGTCTTCATATAGGCGCACACTTGTACCTTGCAAAACAGAAACACTTGCATACTCGCGCACCACACACGTTTTGTTAAGATTCTTTTCTTTGATATCTAATATTCTTTTGTTTATGTGATTTGGTTTGCTTGATGTGTTGCCTTGTATTTACTTGTTTTAATGTTCACGTTTACTTTTCATTTTGTATGTTGCTTGTGTGACGTTATAAATTTCTTCAGTTTTGTTTCTCAAATAATGATATATTCGTCACAAATGCAATGTCTGATGCAAATATTTTGATATCTACGGAAATTCGTACACGTTAAGATTACAGACCCACGTGGCAACTGATTACATTATAAAGTGCTTGTGAAACTAAAATACCTATCCCTAAAATCTATCACTGCAAACCGACATATTTTCATCACCACTGCGGTAGCTTAGTTGCTCCGGAATTAGGGGGTCGTGGGTTCGAACCATGACCTGCTCTGACCCAAGACTTGAAAGTGGGTAGTGACTGTTCTTTACGGCAATACGGCATTACGAAATGAATGTCAATGTTCTATCGGATTGGAACTTAAAAGAGGCCCCGTGTCACGGTAGGTGTGGCACGATAAAGAACCCTGCTGTATAATGCCATTAGCGCAACGCGAAGGGAAAATTTCTGCACTTTCGCCTATAGCTGGCGACGTCTCGATATAAAGGGAATATTCCTGACTGGGACGTTAAACACCAAAACTCAACTCAACATGTTTTTTTCCTATTAAGACCATAGCTTTCACAATGTATATTTTTCCTATTACGTGCGCACGTATTACTCTTTACGTGCGCACGTATTAACCTATTACGTGCGCACGTATTACCTTTTACGTGCGCACGTAGTAACTAATACATGCGCACGTATTACCTATTAGTGATACGTGCGCACGTAATAGGTTAATCAATATGTGCGCACGTATTACCTATAAGTAATACGTGCGCACGTGAAAGGTAATACGTGCGCACGTAATATGAAAAATATATTTCATGTCACCTCTGTGCCACCGTACTATACCCTTTGGATAAAATGTTCAATTTTTTAAAAAAGTTTTTATTTATTTATTATTATTTTTTTTTTTGTGGGGCGGGTGGGTTAAAACGACATGTGACATCTGATTTTTAACTGATTCGTTAAATTTAAAGTTAAAGTTAATTTTGTAATTATTCAAGCAATTTTAAACGCATAAGACTTCTTTAAAAAAAACAATTAATAAGCCATGCAAAATGAGATATAGTGCGAAATTTTATAAAATTAGAATGAGCTGTGAAACACGTGTTACATGACAGATTAAATTCTTTTCTCCATATTGGTAAGGTCCCATGCACTTAAGATCATTTCAATGTAAAAAGTTTCAGGCATAATAATAATTATAATAATCATAATTATTATTATTATGACTTTTTTATTAAAATAATAATAATTGATTTTTAAAACTATCAAAAGAAATTTGCAACTATAACCGTTATTTATATCAAGTGAAAATGGAGGCCGCGGTCACTAAGTGGTGACGGCGTTAACCTTCTAACCAGATGCGTCTCACCACTCAGTATGGATTCGACTCAGGTCGAAAAGTGAGAAAAATTTTTCTTCTTTTTAATTTGGTCTTTACCTAGTTGAATACTAGTAAAATGAAATGAGTGGTCTTGCGACATTTAACCGTGTTATTGCGGGCGGGTATACTAGCTAGCACCCTAAAGGTTGTTTTCAAGGGGCACACTTGTACCATGCAAATCTCAAACACTTGCACACTCGCGCACCAAACACAGTTGTGTTTAGTATTGATTTTTTTCTATTTATTTCTTGCTTATCTGATTTTTATTTGCTTGATGTATACCATTAACGTATTAAAGTTGCATTAAGTTTTTCTAGGAAAATATAAAAACGGTGCTGATCTAATTAATGATGTTCCTAATGAACAACGTAATGTTACATTTGGTTCACCGATAAAAGCTCGAATAAATACAGAAATAACAAAAATTTCCCAGCGAGATGTAGCCTGTGGGATCTAATTTTAGAACATAGTTACGTCATAAAAAACGGGTCATTTAAAGCTGCATTAAGTTTACCAAAGAAAAAATTAAAACGGTGCTAATCTAATTAATGATGTTCCTAATGAACAATGTTACATTTGGTTCAACGATAAAAGCTCGAATAAATACAGAAATTACAGTATTTACCCAGTGAGATACAGCATTTTGGATCTAATATTAGAACATGGTTACGTCATCAAAACCCGAGTCATTTAAACGCAACTTTCAAAACGGTGAAATACGATAAATTAAACACAGAACTTCGTTGAATTTGTCATTTGTGACTTAGTAAGGGATACATTACACCATTTCAAATACATCTGGATATTATTGAAGGACAATTAATGCAATCTGTCATGTTTCACCTTCGATTCTAGGGTTTTCGGTATATCCGTGCGCATGCTCCAAGCTCATAATTACCATCGTACAACACTGACCAACCGGTTTATTTACAGCTAAAAGAAATGAAATTTTAGAAAATGAATGCCACAGATCGTGGTTAGAAGATATCTTTTTTTTTTTTAAAAAATATATATATGTTTAGAAAATCAAAAAAAAAAAAAAAAAAAAAAAAAAAAAAAAAAATTCAGAAAATTGAAAAACTTAATGCAGCTTTAAACACAACTTACAAAACGGCGAAATACGATAAACACAGAATTTCATTAAATTTGTCCTATGTGACCTTGTAAGGGATATATAACACCATTGCGAATACATTTGGATATTAATGACGGACAATTAATACAATTTGTCAGGTTTCACCTTAGATTCATTAGAATTTCCGTACATACGTGCGCATGCTCCAAGCAAATAATTATCATCGTCAAACATTGATCAACCGGTTAGAGAATTCCATTTATATACAGCTAAAAGAAATGAAATTTTAGAAAATGAATCTCACGGTAGATAAGAAGTTAATTTTTTTTTTTTTTTAAATATATTTTAAGAAAATCAAAAAAAAAAAAAAAAAAAAAAAAAAAAAAAAAAAAAAAAAAAAAAAAAAAAAAAAAAAAAAAAGTCTCCGAACCACAAAAGTTGATGGAGATTGGTTGTTTTTGTACTGTATCTTTTTAAATCTTCTGCCAAAATTTTGTCCAATATTTTTCTCAGAAATGGAAAGTTATAGCAACTTGAAACTTGCTGCAGATAACTAGCATCATCTTAAGATGTGTTAACATTAATTTTTTTTCACAATTCGTAAACACGAGCTATATTAATAACGCTCGAACACCAATTTTTTTTTTATTAAACAGTTATTTCTCCGTTAAAACTCGGCAGTGGGAGACTTGTTCGTCGGTTTGCCTGCCCACTGACAACGTCTAGTTTTTGTTTATTATTGTTTCTCAAGACACAAATGAATTATTGTCACAAATGCAATGCCTGATGCAGATTTTAGGAAACTACGAAATTGTATACATACACGTTGGATTTACAAAATCACGTGACAACTGCTGACTTTATGATATGTCTTGAGAAGCAAAAGAATCTGCTTTGTCCTATAAACCGATATATTTCAACCCGGTCGTAAAAACTTTCTAACACCACAGATTTTATATTGTAATTTTTTTGATCACTTAATAAATAAAGTACCAGGTTCTGCCAACAAACTAATTTTGAAACTTTATTTTAATTTTCTATATAATTTTTTTTATTGAAGAGCTATTTTATTTTAGACAATCATTTTTGTTTATATAGTGGCATGTGCTGATTTTGAATTACTATTAAAATAATGCATTCAAAATCAGCACATGACAACAGCACATGATTTTTGAATGCATTATTTTAATAGAAATTCAAAATCAGCACACGGCATTAGGATAAAAAGTTGAAAACATTACAAGAGTCCCATTTTCTGTGAAATTTGTCTTGTACATAAAACCTAATTTTATTGCATTTTCTATATTATTAAGTGAAAACAGTTTTTATATGCTACTAATATTTTGTAACATCTGACTGATGAAAAGTTTTGCCATTTATTTAGGAGACTCCTGGGTAAAATATATTTATAATTTCTTTTTCATAGATATTTACGGAACCTTTGTGAGTCAGGGGTAATTCGATTTGGAGTGGGTTTAAAGATTATTTCAGTGGATATATGATATAACGCCACACGTGCGCACAGAAGGTTGAAACAGTATGACAAATATAAAAAAAATAACAATCAAGAGAATTAATGATAATTGAACAAATTGAAAAAATATGCCTCTTCTGAAATATCGATGACAAAAATACATAAATAAATAAATAAATAAATAAATAAATAAATAAATAAATAGATACTTGCAATCGAATTTTAGGGGTGTTCAAATCCCTTACGGTGGGACGCTGTTGGTTTGCAAAGTTCTTAATCTCTTAAAAAAGTTGTGGCTTCCTGGCTGAGAAAAATTTCTATTTTGATTTTTGAGCCATTATTTTATATCTTTCTAACTTAACGAGTTATTCTGATTCTAAGCAAAAATAAAAATTAAATAGATAAAATAAAAGTCGTATACCGAAATTTATTAATATTTTGTAATTTAGCTTGATAAAATAGGTTGTTTTCTCAGGGCTCTCCGATTTTCTCCACCATTCTTGAATTGAGTTACTCGGTATAAGTAACAGGCACTATGTAATCAGGCGTAAAAAAATAATAAAAAGACCTAGCGATAGGTGAAGTGGCAGAATTGTTTTACCTTTGCAGTGTGCCAAGGGCAATGTGCAGTGAGGGTTCTTTAACAAACCGCGCCTACCCTGACACGGGGTTACGGTTTTTAAGTGACTTTTATTTCTAAATGCCAATTGCTTGGCGGAAGAACAAACACTGCCTTTTATTAAATCATGGTCAGACCCGGCTAGGGTTCGAACCCTCGACCTTCTAAATATGAAACGAGCACTAAGTTTTAAGATTGATTGGTTGTTTTAATTGGGTTTTACGTCTCGGTTAAAAATATTTCACTTTTATCGAGACACCCCCAGCTATAGGGGAATTGGCTGAAATTTTTATTTCAGTTCTTTAACATGCTGTACTTGCTGTGAAATGGGGCATCGGTTTTAAGGTCCACTCCGAAGGTCACCGTAATTTTCATTTCTACATGTGAGTGCTTGTCGAAAGAACAGTCACTACCTATTTTCAAGTCTTGGTATGTCCTGGCCAGGGTTCGAACTCTCGCTCGACCTTTCAAATACGAGAGCACTTAGTTTAGAGAGAATTTATATCAGAAAACTTGGAGTGACCTTCCCTTCTTGCCGGTAAAATAATCAAAGATTCTTTTCAGTTTCAACCACTCTTAAATAATAGAATGAATTCAGTTTAAAAAAAAAAAGAAAAAAAGAACAGAATTTGTACCTGAATTTTAGCATTCTGTAGATATGATATGCATTGTTTATATGTGACAGGTATGTTATCGGGATATTCTTTAATTAGCATTTTTCCCAGGTGACACCTACCGAGATGAAACAGTAAAAAAAAATCTCAGGTGAGATGTTATCTACGCTATGCATATCCGGATCTTAACATGGCATCTCAATTTTTGTTAAATTATGATATTTAAACACTAATCAGATAAAATATTATCTTAATTCAAATTATATTAATTACACATTACAATGAAGTTCAAATGAAATGTATGGGAAAATGCATATCAAAAAGTGTTTTAAAGACCCTTATCGTCATTGAAAGTGATTTGTAATTTCTTTACAAAACTAGCACTTCAAAATGGTCATACGAAACAATACAGTATAAAACAAAATTATCAGAATGTAATTACGGACAGAAACTTTGACAGATTAAAATGTGAGAAATTTGATCCCTTGCCGGTCGGTGTTTTTCAAATTTGATACCTTAAGTTAGATCTGAGAATTAAGCATGCAAATGTATAAGTGACTAATGCATAAATAACAGTCTTTAACGGTGTTATTCTCCATTTTCTTTAAAAAAGTTGGTTGGTTGGTTGTATTATTGTTTAACGTCGCATCATTAATTTTTCAGCTATTCGCGATAAGAACGATTTATAAATCTCTATGGATTATTATCAGATCTACCGTACTAGCGTGTACTCAGGGCGAGTATTCGTATGTAGTATTGACCTTGACTTTTGAACCTATGACCTTGAACCATACATAAAAAATCAATATTGGAATAACTTCAAAATTCTAACGTACATGCTTTACAGTTTTCCAGATAATAAACCATTTCAGTATATTAATGCAGATAAATCCTTAACCTTTGAACCAATGACCTAAAACCATATATCACAGTGATCGTAATATCAATACCTACAATATTCCAATATATACCTATACGAAAAAAAAAATGTTTTCATGATAATTTACTATTTAAGTTTTCCAATAAGGCTATGACCTTGGCCTTTTGAACCCATGAATTTGAACCCTATATCAAAATGATCTTCATATCAATACAATATTGTAATATACATGGCTATACAAAGAGTTCATTTTTTCCAGTAAATTTACTATTACAGGTTTTGTATGCCGTGATTTTGACCTTTACAGATAATTAACTATTCCAGTCTTTTTATGTACCTATGGCCTTGACCTTTGAACCTATAATCTTAAACTACATATCACAATAATCGTAGTATCAATACCTATATATTCTAAAATACATGCCTATACAAAAAAAAGCGTTTTGCGTATACGCTAACCGCTTAAAAATGGAATCTTCCAGATATTGAACAATTTTAGCCTGACCTTTGACCCTATAAACTTGAAACATAAGTCAAAATAGTTGCTGTATTAAAAACTCTTATTTTCTCATATAAACGCTTACGCAAAAACTGATAGTTTTCCAGATATATTGACAAAATATTTAATTTTTAGCAATTTTCCATTACGTGCTTCGCCATTTCCTCATTTCGAACCACAGGGCTACCATTTTTGGCAAATCTTAAACTAGATCACATGAGAATATAATACATAAAATAACTGTATATATCTTGCACATTCAAAAGAGAAGGTTTTTAAATCTTCTTACTACCTTTTGGGGCTTTGAAAACTTCTTTATTTATGCACATCTAAACAAGTCCTTCACCCAAGCATGATAGATACCAAGTTTCATTTAATTTGGCCCAAAGTTTGCGTACGATGGACGACGCTCGACTAAGTAAGACGGACGAAGATGTATCGTAAGCCAAAAGAAAAGAAAAGAAAAGAAAGAAAATAAAAGAAAAAAGCACATATCTCAACACAACTAAGTTTAGCATGAATGACCCAACTGGGTGCAGCATGAATGTGGTGATGTAATTTGAAGTACTGGTTTCTTCCCACCAATATTAAGATTTATCGTTTATATAGAGGCATTGTGTATATCTTTATTTAAATACAGAACCCAAACACTAATATTGAGTTTTAAATGTTTTGAAAATATAAACATGAACATACAACATAAGTAGATATTATTAAAATATGAAACAGACTTTAGTTTAAATTGAAAGCAAACTGACAATATTTCTTACAATAGTGAGTACCCGAATTGGTTTCGAACCCTAGACGGCGAGAAACGTTGTGGTTCAAAATAAGGACATAGAAACAATGAACAGTTGTTGTCCGCTAAAAAACAGAAATGTATAGATGGTATGACAATTATTAAAGCAGTTTGTCAAAACTTATTTATATTTTATGCAATGAACTTTCCCAAACGTTATACGTATATATATAGATTTATCTGTAATAGGCTGAACTCAGTTTAAAATGTTTAAAGCTGAGATATTAAAATTAGTTGCCTGATAAATCCAAAATCGTTAACTTTATCTGGGAACAAACAAATATCCTTCAATAAGTATCAACATATGGCGTTGTATCCGGCTATTGATGACAAGGACACGACGAATGCCGCCAGGGTTTTTTGTATGACATATATCACATTTGGTTTGGTAATAGTGAAGAACGTTAGGAATTAACATGGGTCTCATTTTCCAGGTTTTCCTTATTTTCTGTGTTGCTGCTTCATTTATAAATGGTTATAGAGTGCGCCAATCACGGAATTGTGACAGAGGAGCAAGCAAAATAGATGCAACATGGTGTTGTTATTCCCGAAAGTGGTACAGGTCAGGAGAAAAAATATCCAAGATTGATTCCCCGTCTTGGTGTTACTGTTCGAGGTGTTTCAACGGCACTATTTTTGCTGATACCAGATGCAACTGTCCTGAATATATACCGCCTTTCAGGGAAGAAACCACTAGGACTACAACCTTAGAACCAACACCAACAACAAAGAAACCAACAACAACACCAGGCTGTACAAAGGATGACGAATACGAAGGAAGGAGTGGTAATTGGTGCTATGGAGCAATTTGTGAAAATGGCGAGCTCCTCCATTGGGATAATTTTGACTGTACCACAACAGCAGCGGTGACAACGACAACCACAGCGCCTACAACTACACCAGGCTGTACAAAAGACGACGAATACGAAGGGAAGAGTGGAAACTGGTGTTACGGTGCCAGATGTGTTAACGGGGAACTTGTTCATTGGGATAACTTCAATTGTGGTGTAACAACAGAGGCAACGACAACTAGAAAAACAACCACACTCATCCTTGACTGAATCAGAAACAATGACAACCTTCGTTTGTGATGGTTCAAATTGTACAATATGGGAAATAAAGCCGTGATTATAATTTAACGTTCGTTGTTATATTTTTACAAAGGTAATTTTATTTTTTGTTATAGTTAAATTCACACCTGTTAACGCATATTAACATTTTAAAGGTAGGGTTGAAATTTAAAAGATATAAACTATAGTTTTTCTCATTTATATTTCAAATCATAAAATGTTTTCAAAGATGTTTGATCAAATTTAAACGTTTACCCTCATTAGTTTCCGCTTCTATTGGAGATTTTGAATTGCACTATGATTTTTTTTTAAATATTTTAAGCTTCTTTTCATTTAAACTGAAGAATTCAAATTTGTTAAAAATAATTTAGAACAATTCAATAAATAACTTATTCTGACAAAGCAATTTTTCATTACGTGCTTCGCCATTTCCTCATTTCGAGCCATAGGGCTACCATTCCTTGCAAATCTGAAACTAGATCACATGAGAATATAATACAAGAAATAACTGTATATATCTTGGACATTTAAAAGAGAAGGTTTTTAAATCTTTTTACTCCCTTTTTTGGCCTTACAAACTTCTTTATTTATGCACATCTAAAAGTTCTTCACCCAAGCATGATAGATACCAAGTTTCATTTAATTTGGCCAAGTGGTTTTGGGGGAGATTAAAAGTTTGCGTATGATGGACGACGCTCGACGTAAGTAAGACGGACGAAGAAGTATCGAAAGCCAAAATAACATTAGAACAACAAGGGAAAAAAGGAAAAGAAAAGAAAGAAAGAAAGAAAATAAAAGAGAAAGGCACATTACTCAACACAACTGGGTTTAGCATGAATGACCCAACTGGGTTTAGCATGAATGACCCAACTGGGTTTAGCATGAATGACCCAACTGGGTGCAACATGAATGTGGTGATGCAATTTGAAGCACTGGTTTTTTTCCCACTAAGATGAAGATTTATCATTTATATAGAGGCATTGCGTAAATCTTTATTTAAATACAGAACCCAAACACTTATATTGAGTTTTAGGTGTTTTGAAAATATGAACATGAACATACAACATAGGTAGATATTATTAAAATATGAAACAGACTTTAAATTGAAAGCAAACTGACAATATTTCTTACAATAGTGAGTGCCCGAATTGGTTTCGAACCCTAGACGGCGAGGTACGTTGTGTTTCAAAATTACGACAGTTGTTGCCCGCAAAAAGACAAAACGTATAGATGGTATAACAATTATTAAAGAAACGGTTTGTCAAAACTTATATATATTTTATGCAATGGACTTTCCCAAGCGTTATATATATATAGATTTATCTTTAATAGGCTGAACTCAGTTTAAAATGTTTAAAGCTGAGATATTAAAATTAGTCGCCTGATAAAT
This sequence comes from Tegillarca granosa, assembly GCA_029721355.1. Classification (NCBI taxonomy): domain Eukaryota; kingdom Metazoa; phylum Mollusca; class Bivalvia; order Arcoida; family Arcidae; genus Tegillarca; species Tegillarca granosa. The sequence goes on from CM056601.1 coordinate 15,338,676, forward strand.
CCAAAATCGTTAACTTTTTTTTTGGAAACAAACGAATATCTTTCAATAAGTATAAACATATGGCGTTGCATCCGGCTATTGATGACAAGGACACGACGAATGCCGCCAGGGTTTTTTGTCTGACATATATCACATTTGGTTTGTCAACAGTGGAGAACGTTAGGAATTAATATGGGTCTCATTTTCAAGGTTTTTCTTATTTTCTGTGTTGCTGCTTCATTTTTAAATGGTTATAGAGTGCGCCAATCACGGAATTGTGACAGAGGAGCAAGCAAAATAGATGCAACATGGTGTTGTTATTCCCGAAAGTGGTACAGGTCAGGAGAAAAAATATCCAAGATTGATTCCCCGTCTTGGTGTTACTGTTCGAGGTGTTTCAACGGCACTATTTTTGCTGATACCAGATGCAACTGTCCTGAATATATACCGCCTTTCAGGGAAGAAACCACAAGGACTACAACCTTAGAACCAACACCAACAACAAAGAAACCAACAAAAACACCAGGCTGTACAAAGGATGACGAGTACGAAGGAAGAAGGGGTAATTGGTGCTATGGAGCAATTTGTGAAAATGGCGAGCTCCTCCTTTGGGATAATTTTGACTGTACCACAACAATTGCGGCGCCAACGACAACCACAGCGCCTACAACTACACCAGGCTGCACAAAAGACGACGAATACGAAGGAAAGAGTGGAAACTGGTGTTACGGTGCCAGATGTATTAACGAGGAACTTGTTCACTGGGATAATTTCAATTGTGGTGTAACAACAGAGGCAACGACAACTAGAAAAACAACCACACTCATCCTAGACTAAAATAGAAACAATGACAGCTTTTACTTTTGATGGTTAAAATTGTACAATATGGGAAAAAAGTCTCGGTAAAAATTTCACGTTCGTTGTTATATTTTTTGAAAGGTAATTTTTGTTATTTATACATTCACACTTGTTAAAGCATCTTAACATTTTAAAGCTGCATTAGGTTTTTCAATTTTCTGAATTTTTTTGAATTTCTTAAATTATATTTTTTTAAAAAATAGATACTGTAAATGTACTTATTTTCTCGCAGTCAAATTTTAGCGCAAATGACATGTTGGCAATAATTCGCGCAATCATAAATTAGCGCACTCACGATTGGTAGAAGTCAATTTTAGAAATGGACTGTAATAACGTATCATAATTAGTAGATTGTTTCCGATTTTTTTTTCTATTTTTTTTTTTTTTTTTTCTTTTTTTTTTTTTTTTTTTGTTAAGAGTGTTCAAAATGGAAACATATGTACCGCACATCGACCTATTAAATGTTTATATATAAAAATAAGGCGTGTGAAGAATAAAAATGACGTTTGTGTGTGTATTTTATGCTTACTTTCTTCGTACAATTTTTGTAAATTTAGTGAATTAAATCGTTAACTTTTGTTTTAAAGTCTAACGTGCATTGATTTGGTTATAATGCGCTTTGATTGCATTTTCCACCGATCTTGAAGGAACACCTTTGACATACATGGTGATTCCGATAATCTTGGCTAGATATTTGTTTTGACATGGATAATCTCGACTTGACGAAACTAACGAGATTCAAATTTTGCGGGACGGTGTGAAAGGGAGGTTTAGACGCGAATAGGTGGATAATCTTGACCAATCAAAATCCCGTTTGCATAAACGGTAAGGTCGGTTTCTTCCCTTTGTCGGTTGATTAAGGTGACATGCAAGCTGATGTTAATTGCTAATTAAACTGAATTCACAACACGTGTGAGTAGATCTCTGTTTTTATTGATAATTCTACCTGTGATTTTGGATACGCTAATGATCTGATACAACTGATAAGCTACTTTGTTTGCAAACCGAGAAAAAAAAAACAATGTGTAGATTAATTTTGTTTGTTATGATACTCGGCGTAATTTTTTTAAATGAAAATTAATAAAATCTTAACTAAGTTAATTAAAACAGGTAAAGGTAAAATATATCAAACTGAAACAAAACACTTAAGTAGACAAAAACCACTTCCTCGGATCATATACAAAATCGACGATTCTGGAAATTTTTTTGGGTCCGAATTTTAAATGAGTTGAAGCTTATTTTAAACATCAAATTTTAGCTTAAAAACCACCTGCGTTAATTATACGGAAAATATTTATTCGAGGTAATCATAAATTAGCGCGAAAATCGCTAAAATAAGATTACCGCTAAATAAAGTACATTTACAGTATCCTCTAACCACGATCCGTGAGATTCATTTTCTAAAATTTCATTTCATTTAGCTGTAAATAAACGGAATCCTCTGACCGGTTGGTCAATATTTAACGATGGTAATTATGAGCTTGGAGCATGCGCACGGATGTACGGAAAAACCCATGAATCGAAGGTGAAACATGACAGATTGCATTAATTGTCCTTCATTAATATCCAGATGTATTTGAAATGGTGTTATGTATTCCTTACTATGTCACAAATGACAAATTCAACGAAGTTCTGTGTGTAATTTGTTGTATTTCACCGTTTTGAAAGTTGTTTTTAAATGACTCGGGTTTTAATGACGTAACCATGTTCTAGAATTAGATCCCAAATGCTGCATCTCGATGGGTAATTACTGTAATTTCTGTATTTATTCGAGCTTTTATCGTTGAACCAAATGTAACATTGTCCATTAGGAACATCATTCATTAGATTAGCGCCGTTTTGATTTTTCTTTGGAAAACTTAATGCAGCTTTAAAGGTAGGGTTGAAATTTAAACGATATAAACTATACTTTTTCTGATAAATACTTCAAATTATAAAATGTTTTCAAAGATGTTGGACCAAAGTCATACACATACATATAATTCTAAATTCAAACGTTTACCATCATCAGTTTCCGCTTTAATTGCAGATTTTGAGTTGCACTATGATTTGTTTTTAATTTTTAAAGCTTCTTTTTATTTAAACTGAAGGATTCAACTTCGTTAAAAAAAGTGTAGAACAATTCAATAAATAAGTTGTTCTGGCAGGCTAGGGATGCTTATTACGAAATGCATCACCTTCATTAAAAAATTATAGAAACTTATTTGTGGAATATCAAGGGCATCGGTAGCCGAATAAATTAAAAAGCGATCTTATGGATCACAATGCCTCTTATTGCTAGGTTTAAATATTACTCTGGCGGATCCTAATGGGAAACATTTGTCTGCTTACTTGCCGAATGTCGGCGATTTTCTCCGAGCACAATTTTTTCCGCCTCTCGATAAAAGTAAAAGAACCCTACGGGGCGTGAAACATCATTATTCAATTGCACTACAGTGGTCAATCATCTCTTCTAGTACATTTTTTTGCTAAAGTTGTAATCCCAGGCCCTTGTTTCACAATAATTCCTTAACTAAGATTTTCCTTAACTTAAATCTGCCAAATTTGAAAACTTAATAATTTGATCATTTGTTTAGGTATTCAGAAGTTAAAGGTGTCATTTTGAAGATCACTTCAAGCTTATAATATTCGTGTTAAGTATCATCACTTAATTTTTTTTTTGTTGTTGTTGTTGTTGTAATTCAAAAATAGATTTGCTAAAATTAAGTTAAGGAAAATCTTAGTTAAGAAATGATTGTGAAACTGGGGCCAGTATCTTATTTACAGCACATCCATCCATATTTATTGATTTACACTATTTCATTTGAGCCATTTAATACGAAACTTTCAAAACGATACAGATGCGTATTGAAATGGAGTGCAAAGATGCCATTTCAGCTTATCTTTCTTATATAGCATTTAAATCCAAAATCACTTTAATCCTGAGATCTTCTTTCAGACTTCATTGTTCTGTTAGATTAAAATTTCTTTTAAAATTTAATCACATTAAGCGTGGAATCAATCAGCCAATCCCTGGTGTTTGAAAAAGTCTGTGTCCAATCAGTGATGTTATATGTGGCACTAAGCGATGTAAAATTGTATTCGCATTAACTTAAATGAAATTTAATAATTACTATGGGCTTTTAGTTTCCTCGTAATGGCTTCTTGTTTTAGCTATATCAAGGCGGTCAGTTATTTGAACAACAACACAAAATCTGATTTTTTTTGGTGTCCTAATTTTTGTTTTTTTCCCTTTACATCTTATTCTAATTATTACTTTCTCATCGAAATTTTGTATACATAGGACTTTTCCTCAGCCAGCAAGGCACAACGTTTTTAAGTGATTTAGAGCTTTTTTCAAAACTAACGAAATCCCAACGCATTTTAACTCCCCTCCAAATGGATCTCAAGTAATTAGGGTTTTTTCTTTGTCCTACGTATCTTCCTGTTGACTAAGTATTTATATATGATCTGCAACAGATCATAAACACTTGCACGCACAAAGCCCATGCGCTGCATGAACTTGTGTTAAGATTAATACAGAAGAAATAACTAAAAATGATGCGACGTAAAGCAACATCCAACCAAATTAACAAGAGCAAATATCAAAGCTTTATAAAAAAAATTACTTCCTGGACCAATTATCCTAGCAAATATTGTTAAATGGTAGTAAATAGGTTGTATTGTTGTTTTGCGTCGCAAAAGTAACTATTCAGCTATTCGCGACAAGTGTAATTTCTTGTATGCATGAAATGTGCAAGTTTTTTACGACCTGCTTTGTACTGGCCGGCCCACGTTTTGCTAAGGTGCTAGCTAGCTAAGTCTTTATGCAGACATCTACTCCTTCGTCACGTTATTCGGTCTCTTAATACCGAGCGTGTTGTTATTAGGATGATGAAATAGAACCTTACGAGTACATATGAACGGTATGTACTTAAAACTCCCGGCTTACGTCAAATCGTATTATCAGCTTATAGAAAAGTAAACGTTCAACCATTGTATTGATGGTAAAGTACAGAAGTAGATTGTAAGATGCTGACATGTGTTGATGAAACATTTAACTTAGATAATTGCAGAAACTTGAAGTTTAGTTCTGAGCGCCAAGGGTAGTTAAATAAAAAATATTTTAAACTGAAGCAAGTCATATATATATACATACATACATATATATATATATATATATATATATATATATATATATATATATATATATATATATATATATATATATATATATATATATATTGCAGATGTGTCAGTTTAATAAACAATTGTTATGTAATTCAGCAGACTTTGTTGTACTCAGTGTGTTAGAACAAAGCAGACATACAAATAAAACTTAGGCTAAATTAACAAATTTTGTTCACGTAAATTTCACGGTAAACAGTCAATTCGCGTAAATTTTATGAAAATTTCTCTTAAAATTTACATCACTAAAATTGAATCTGTAGTAATGTGTTACATTGAGATGCCCTGTGTTAACTTGCTTGCACTAGCCGTACGATCTCACAGCAAAATACGCCGATTCAAGCTTAAAATTTACTATTATTAAATTTGGTTGCATGTTTTTTTTACGTCAAATAACCAATTTTTGGAAATTCGTGACAAAATAATTTTCATAAATCTCGAAGATTAATCTTAACATATATGCATGTGGTGCATAAGTGTGCAAGGGATTCTTATCTGCATTTTACTAGCTAGTGCGCACATATTGCGACATGAAAGTGCTACTGCACCAGCAGTATATTGTACTGATAGGAAAGGGTCTAGGGTCCTAGGACAAGGAAAAACCTTTCTCGCTTGCGGTCGACCGAGGTCGAATCACAGCGTTAAGACGCTTCGAGTTTGAAAATTAACGTCTTAATCATTAGACCACCGCTTTAATGTACATTGTGGTGAATTTAAGTTAATAAACCGTTCCCCTAACTGGGGGCTCGGTGGCCGAGTGGTCTAAAGCGCGCGCTTACGGATCACGGTGCCTCTCACCGCCTGGGTTCGAATCCCACTCGGGACGGATCCTAGTGTGAGAAAGTTTGTCAGTTCGCTTGCCGAAGGTCAGTGGTTTTCTCCGGGCACTCCGGTTTCCTCCACCATCCCAGAACTGACCGCCTCGAAATAAGTGAAAGATTCTTGACGGGAGCGAAAAAACACCATTTCTCCACTCCACTCCACTCGTTCCCCTAACTGATACACATGACATAACATATGTCAATGCAAGAAAAACACATGGAGTTAAAAATATATGTAGATACAACGGTATGTAGATACCTGTAGTTTCAAATAATGATTCATTGTGTGCATTATCATCCTGTAAGTCTTAAACAGACAACAAATTCAGTATAATTAAAGAACTTTTTCTCTGTCGTAAAACACAGCAATTAAACACTTCTCTTAAAATAAAATACAATAATATTGCAACAAAATATATGCATGTACCTAATATATTCGACGAAAGCTTTTAGACGTAACGTCAAAATCATGGATTTCGGAAGAGAAAGCGAAATTCAAATGGGTTCGACTCCGATCGACCGTGTGCAAAGAATATGTTGTCAAGCCTACTGATTAACACATGCATCATATTGGCGCCAAGACTGCGCACTAGCAGAAGTGATCAATGCATCACGTGTACATGTGTTTATAATAATCGTTGTGATGGAACAAAAAGGCAGTATTCTCTGAAAAAGCTGAAACATAACTGACTGATCCAATTGAAAAAAAACAACAAACCGACTAATCATAAATAAATAAATTGATTATTTTACTCAATTTTTATTGGCTAAGAACATGTTAAGCAGCACTGTACAATCGTTATGTTCACCGCGCAATTCTGCATATGAGCGTTAATTGCTCGCATAGACGGCGGTGAAAACCCATTGCCAAAAAATTAAAAGCCATCGTAAGCTTTTGATAAGCCAATCAGTATTGACCTACTTTAAAGGCGTCGGATCTAATTGCATTTTCTGAAAATCATGACGGACAAAAACACGGTGTCTGCTGTCCTTGATATTGATCTACAGAAAAAGCGTTTCGCGCAAGTAGATGCCAAGGAACATGATAGAATTCTAAAAGACACGTATCTGTTGATCATATAATTAAACAATCATCGGTTAATACAAGGATTTATGACCCCTAAAAGAAATGTCATATTTACCTCGGCCTACCGGCCTACGGATAATTCTTAATATTCCGAGTTCATTGCTATTAAGGTAGTGGATTGGAGTAATGGTGTTTTACGCCCCAGTCAAGAATCTTTCAATTATTTCGAGGCAGTCAGTTCTGGGATGGTGGAGGAAACCGGAGTGCCCGGAGAAAACCACCGACCTTCTGCAAGCGAACTGACAAACTTTCTCACACTATGATCTGTCCCGAGTGGGATTCGAACCAAGGCGGTGAGAGGCACTGTGATCCGTAAGCATGCGCTTTAGACCACTCGGCCACCGAGGCCCCCTTGCTTTTAAAGATATAAACGAAAGAAAAGCCGAGTTGAGTCCAGTAATGGTGATTACGTGCAAATCAGAGAAAATTTCACTTATTTGGGCGGTCAGTTCTGGAATAATGAAGTAAATTAAAGTGCCAAGAGAAAACAAATGATCTTTAGCAAGGGAACTGAAGAACTTTCTTACACAAGAAACTGCATCGAAATTGAGACGATGAGATGCTGTGCAATGAGAAAACGCACCCGTTAGATCACTTGGCTTCCGAGGTCTTAAACAAAACAACAAATGTTGTATTGAACATATCAATAATTTAATAAAGCTCTTCAGTTAAAAAAATTGCGATATGAAAAGCAACACGTGGCGTGCCAATTTTTGCTTTTGGCTATGGTTTAGTAGTTTGTTATATGTAAAGCAGTATTGATTCTTGCATTGTTTTTTCAATTATATTGTATAAATACATAGTTTACCAATTGTTCTATTATGGCTTTCAAGTTTTCTGATTTTTGCAAATCAAGCAGTATCGTTTTATTTATAACTTCATTGTTAGTTTTGCAACTTATTTCATCTGAACGCTTTTTCGTATTCTTGTGAACCCGATGAAATCCTTTCAAAAGCAGGCTGGTGTTGTTTTGATAAAAAGTGGTTTGCACCCGGTGAGATAGTAAGCCAATTGGTTCTTCCTCCATTTTGGTGTTACTGTTCTCGCTGTCAATCATCAAACTATTGTTCATTCATCGAATTGTGATTGTAATGCCAAGAAACGACGATTAATGGTATTAAAATCACCACCACAACCATCAACGACGACCGCCATTGACGCTACCACAAATGGCACCAAAACATGTGAATGGGGAGGAAAACGTTTTTATGCTGGTGAAACTATTCATGAAGCCAGTGGCAAATTGGCAAATTGGTGTTTCGGTGCCTATTGCAATTTAAACGGGAAACTGGTTCATTGGGACAATTATAACTGTACTGACAAGTCAGATAGCACATCAGATTCAAGCGCTATTTTGGAAACAAGTTCCACACCAGCTAGTACTACTTTTAAAGCTTAGGAAAATAATTGTTGAAAATTCTGAAGTGTTTAAGTCACCGATAGAAGAAGATATCATAGACGGTCAAAATTAGCATCTATGTACTCTGGATCAAAATAATATGATTAACTATAATGAGAACTGACAAACAATTTAAGGAGCACCAAAATTACTTAAAGTAAGTCTGGGCATATTTTTTTTGTTTTTTCTCAAATTAACAACTTTTAAGGTATAACTTGCTTCTAAAACTGTGTAAATGAAATCCAGACAATTATTTATTCGTCATTTTCTACTGATTTCAAGAGCTTTAACATTCGAACTGTTTTGTGTCAACTGTTATGTGACAACGGATGCTTAAACGTAAGTCGCTTGATAATGTTGCATTGAAATAGCATCGTGATAATGTACAAGAACACGTGCATATTTGAAATATTATTTCTTTCATTCCAGTTATTCATCTACGAGAGAAATGATTTTTAATCATTTTAAAATAACCAAGACAAAAAGTAGTTATAAATGAAAAGTTAATAAATTATTAATTAGGGTCTCTTGTTTTAAACATACAGAAGGTAACATAATTAATTATTAAACAGTTTTCGAAGAGTTGCTATGTCGGGTCGAGAAGATCATTGGCTTACTTGGAAAATTAAAATATTCTTATAAACAAGCTTGGTAATATGTGCCAAAGTTTAACAATGAATTTTTTATTGGTGTTGTTCATTTAGTCAGCAATTATAAATGTTTAAAAATCGTAAAAAAGAGACTTTCACCATAAGCTACTAGACGCCCCTTGCAGCTTAGTATAAGCGGTACTATGTTCTACGTAGGATAAAACAAGATAAATTTAAAATGTCTTGGATGATTTTTAGCACCACCATGAACAAAGCTGATGGTAAGACAGTAACCCTTTCCAAAGCGCAGTCGTTCTGGACATCTTGTACAACATATTTGGCAATGCGTAGTCAGGGCAAACAAGTCAGCATGATTGTTGAACAAACACCTCAAGTGTAAAATTTATCTGAAGCTATTGAAAAATGAGTAACAATGCGCACAAGATAACAATAAAAATAACTATGAAAGTCAAGGGTTTAACAACACACAGTCATTGAATTAAATATTGTAGAGATTTAAAAAAAAATAAGCGAGAACTATCCATGTTTTATGTTACCCATAAACTTATAGATGATATAAGCGCTATTTCAGAATTAAACTGAACTTTTTCATGGATGAGTTGAGTAATGGCGTTTAACGTCCCAGTCAAGAATATTTCACTCATATCGAGACGTCGCCAGCTATAGGCGAAAGTGCAGAAATTTTGCATGTGCGTTGCGCTGATGACATTATACAGCAGGGTTCTTATCGTGCCACGCCTGCCATGACACGGGACCTCGTTTATTTTAAGTTCCAATCCGAAAGAACCATAACTTTCATTTCGTAATGCCGAGTGCTTGGCGAAAGAATAATCACTACCCACTTTTAAGTCCTGGGTCAGAGCCGGCCGGGGTTCGAACCCACGACCTTCCACTTACGGAGCGAGCACTCTACCAACTGAGCTACCGTAGTGGCTATTTTCATGGATGGATTAAGTGATTGGCTGATCACATTCTGGTCTAGAATAAATCGAGATACAAGATTTAGGTGAAGTTCTAATTTTTATTCTTTTTGGCGATGAGCTTATAAAGATAAACACAGAGATTCTTTTCGGACTTTATAAGTAACGAAAAAGTTCACACAGGATATTTATTGAAGATATAATAAAAAAAAAATTAACGCCTCGTCATCCGTGTGTTCAAGGATTGGCCCAAGTTTCACAATCATTCTTTGACTAAGATTTTCCTTAACATAAATCTAATAAATTTGAAATCTTGATAATGTGGTTAATTGTTTAGATATGATCGCGTCAAGCTTGTAACATCTGTATTTTGTTTCATTACAAATGTTTATTTGTAATTCAAAAAGTCATTGTCAAATTCAATTGCAGATGAACACAAAGAAGGTTCCTAAGAAATCTATCCAAACAAAAGTGATTTTTACGTTTAACGACTTAACGCCCTTACCTTGCAAGTTAAGTAATATTGTATTGTGTTGGAACAATAAATGTAGTTGTTTTGCCTTTGAGCTGTTTGAACACTCCGTACAATAAACTTATTATACAACATGCAGGGACTTCAGAAAAAACAGTAAAATACTTAAGGTATTATCTATGTAACATTATCTCATTGTTATAGCTTTATAGCAAATTTATATTGTCACAAGACATATGTTGCATAAGCAATCGATAATTCAATACATTTGCCTAAACAATCTTAAATAATCTAAATAGTATCACTCTCGGCAATTTATAGGATAGAAACATTGACAAGCAGAAGATAAACATGTCGAAAACAGTTTTATTATTGATATTGAGTTGTATGGCGGTTAGTATAGTTAATCTGTCACCCGTGTGTCCGTCAGCACAGGGTGTGACAAATGATGGTTGTTGTGAAAGAGGAAGATGGTATGAAAATGGTGCTCGGATTTATTTTGCAAAATTATCCTTCTTTTGTTTTTGTTCAAAATGTTTCAACGGAGGCAGAAAATCATACTTTGATGATTGCGAATGTGATTCTAAAACAAGTTCGGTAGCATCGACAACAGCGACGTCGCCAACGACAACGACGCCGACGACAACGCCTTTGACAATGACGACAAAGAAGACTACTACTTCTTTTTTAATAACGACGACACCATCTCTGCAATGTTCGTACGAGGGACAAAACTTTAAACCAGGAACGTGGATCTACAGATCAACGTGCGGGGGTCTTTACTGTGATGACTTCGGAGCTTTATTGCATTACGACACCGAAGCATTTTTCGAAGGAGCAGATTGCATACCGTTGTCAGATACAACCGTCGACACAACATTAAGCGATCAGACAACAACTTCAACTGTTACAACAACATAAGTTTAACATTCAACAAGAAATTGTAACGATTTTTAAAGATGTCAATTATGTTTCACTTTTCAGAAGAAATTGTCTAAATTAATACGAAATGTAGATATAAGCGAATTTCTTTGTTCTTGTTTTGTGTTCTTAATGCCCTATTGACAGCTTTTCATAGTTTCACACAGTTTCATTTAACTTAACAGTATTCAAGCTCAAAATCTACTATTTGTAAAAATGTTGAGTGTATTGGAGTAATTATTATACCAACAAGTAAAAATCTATCAGTTAAACTGTAAAATCATTTTTGTGGTGCTCTTATTTTTACTGAAACAATAAGTACGAATTTACATAGTCAAAGATGGTATAATATTTTACAAATACACCTTAAACGGTAAACACAAACCACGAATTTACTTTCAAAAGATATATATATATATATATAAGATATATTAACTTTTTTCAAACACAACAACATTGACATCATGAAAATAAATGACTTCACTTTATTGAGGTAGTCAATTGTAATGTAAAATAATTATTCTCAATATTTGATTTTTTATTTATTTATTTATGATTTTTATTTTATTTATTTATTTATTTATTTATTTATTTATTTATTTATTTATTATTTATTTTCTTGCTCTATACTTCTATAATCAGCTAATTTTGATGGCATGGTTAATTCCAGACCCATACAATAAGCAGTCATCTTTGCTGTTACTATATGCTTTTAGATTCGAGACAAGCAGAAAGTTGCCGTGGGTACTGCTTGTCTTTCTGAACCATAAACACGTTGTTTTGTTGCTTTCATCTCATTGTGGCTTTGGATCTGGTTTTTGACTAAACCATACTGTAAGTAAAACTTTATAAAATTATTTAGATTTAAGATATAAACAACAGACCAAAGTGCAGATTAAAATCGTGATTACTACAACATAATACGGGAATGAATTTACTAAAAAAAAAAATCGTTAGCTCAATGGTAGAGCTTGTACTTCTAGATCGAGTGCAAAGCGCCAGGCGATGAAGAGGCATCCCAAATTTTAAAGTCCAGTCGGGGTTCAAACCCACGATCTCTCGTTCTCAAGGTTAGCTCAGTGGTAGAGCTTTTACTTCTAGAGCAAGTGCAAAGCGCCAGGCGAAAAGAGGGAGCTCAAATTTTAAAGTATTAATATGAACCGGCCGGGGTTTAAACCGACGATCTCTCGCTGTCAAGGCATTAAGCATATGGGCGAATGATATGTTTGTCTGCGGTGTACTGACTCGGGAAGCTAGCACTTTTAGATATGCTCTGAGTTCCCTTTACTCCAAAAAAGAGACTATAATACACATTCAAACTGCTCGCGCTTACATGATTCTTAGATTAATCCTTGGAGATTAACAAATCTTGCTTTTGTTACAAATGGCTGAAAATTTTTGATGCGACATTAAACAACAAACCATTTACTTTAAAAGATAATTTTTAAAACATTGCATAATATACAAGACATAATTTTCTGCTCTTTGACCGGTTAAGCTTTGGAACTAACAACAACCAAAACCCTGATTACTGATGTTATATCATATTTAAATGCAACTTTTATGCGCCTTTTCTTAAGCCTAAACAGTTTTGACAAGTATCATTAAAAATACGTTTTTAATATGAAATTTTTAAACAAACATATACATTACTTGCTTTTTGCGAGTGATACGGTGACGTTTTAATCCGCATGTGTTCGAGCTAAGAAAAATCGAAAAAAATAGGTACAAAAATAAAACTAATAACATTGCACTTTTTACTGTGATTTATGACAAAAGACTGTTTAACTTGTAAGCTCTTTTGTTCATCATAAAGTATACATCTTACATTTTGTGGCGAAATGTTGTAGTAAACACTTCAAAATGCAAACTGTACCGAATGACCTTAATAAGCCATTTAAATATTGATGCTAACTATGCGAAGCTATTTTTACTCCATGCTTAAATCAATAACTCTAATTTAGAACACTTCGCAGAGATAATTTACGAACTGACGTTTACTTGTTTTACGAACTGTACCAAATGACCTTAAAACGACCAACAAGTTGATTTATGCCATCGTGATCATGATTAATGTCAATTTGTTTTTATATCAGTAAGTGGTGGCTATATATATATATTAAACTCTAGTTCAAGTTTAAAGGAGTCCGAAGTCTAAAGCGGGCGAGCGCGCGCGCGCGTGTGTGTATTTTCTTTGGGTAAGCTTAAAGTAAGCAAAAAGGAGATAGCTAAAAGATTTTTTAATTTCTATGAAAAACATACACATGCAATGATTGTTGATAAATCGATAATATGTTTAATAAATTTAAAAAAAAAAAAATATTTGAGAGTTTTAATAGACCTTTGGTTGTTAATAAGAGGAATTGTTGTGGGTCCTTTATTGCGCTATGTATCACACCAACAGGTTACAACTAGAACTTCTCGTAAAAAATCGAGTTAAATATCTATAGGTCTCTAATGTGTTAAGCGGCCTCGAAGGACGAGTTATCTTAGGTTTAATATCTATAGGTCTTCAATGTGTTAAGCGGCCTCGAAGGACGAGTTATCTTAAGCTCGCGCTTGCTTAAGATCAAAGTGCTCTTCATCGCCTTAGTTCTTATAACGCTCGGGCAGATCCTTGCCGATTGTTTTCTCTTGGCACTTCGGTTTCCTCCAACGTCGAAGAACTGACCGCCAAAATATGTGAAAAAATCTTAACTACATTGTAAAACCCTGATAATCCTATTCTATCCTTATTTTGTCTTTATTTATTACCTCATCTCGCTTTGTGTATCTATTAGCACTTTCTATTTATACGACTTGTTCTGATTAAGAATGTCCAAATGGTAAGATAATGACGTCATTTATTGCAGGAACTAATCCCACCAATTGTTCTCTTACCCGGAAATCGTAAATCCACGCTGGTCATGTGACGAGACATTCAGAGCTTATCAGCAAGTAGTGGTGTTTAAGTAATATGATCTATTTTCACGTAAAAACTATCCCACCTATACCGAATAACCTAAAAAAGTTAATTGAAAACAACATTCATGCCATTGTATCATTTTGATAAAAAACATGCTGTTAGTGTCTTACCATGACAATGACCTTAAATTAACGTGAGATCGAAGCTTTGTTTTAAATCACTTAACCTGAAAGAGGGAAAATCAGCATCATACATCTTTACGAACGTCATACACAGGTATACACAGCACTGAGTAACCCCACTGATACTTTTTTTTATTTTTTTATTTTTTTTATTTTTTACATATTTGTAAACTTATTTCAATTCATATTTTAATATTGTGTTATTGATACCAAATATATAGAAATTATTTAATTGACAATAAATATGTAAAAATTATTCAATTGACGATATTCAGTACTCAAAATCGCATAAAATACCGGAACTAAAAGTCCATGTTGATATCATAAACAACAATGTTGGTACATATTTATAAATATTATATAAAACAGTTAGTACATTTGTACAAAGTTGGTATATTTTAACGTTGACTTTTATGATTGGTTCATAGAGAGCCTTTTAGTCAAAATACAAAATGCTCAGCACGACCCTTGAAAATCTAGGTGCGTTTTATACGATTTTAATGATAATGTACCGAAATGTTAATTGATAAAAAACACCAATAGCAAGGTGTGCTGAGCGAACAAAACAAAAATACATTCCCAAGTATATTCAAACAAGACCATTTTGTTCTGTCAATATGATAATTGAATAGTTTTACATCCCGCAATCAACAGGTGTTTGTGGCCCGTAATGCAAAACTAACGAGATATCACCGTAGTTTTAGGTCTCAACAAGGTAGGGTTTGTGAAGGGTCACTAATGTAAATGTGATTGGATGAAAACATCTGTGTTGTATTCCGTACGGACCTCAGAGTAGACAAAATCAAACACTATGAAATGTTATTAACCGCAACTTTATTGAGGAAAATGAAAAATTGAAAAATATCTAGGGACCTCATCAATTATATTTAAACTAATGGACCAAGTAGATGTCATATTCCACAGTTCATCGGTGTGGGTCATCTAATATTTGAGATTAGGCTATTAATCACTTCACATCATTACTTGTCAGATCATTTTAGTATTAAATTCCACAAAGTCAATAAAATAGCTTGTTGTTTAGAAATTGAGAATCCATTTCATTATATTTACATTTGCTTTGCAACTTTACTATATAAACATGTTTGAGACATGTGGCAAATACGGTACAATAACTGACATTGATCACATGATCATTACACTATTTCACTCTCTGGACTATTTTTTAAGAAGTTTCACAACAAAACAACAACACAGCCTAAGAAAAAAAATATTTATTAATTTTAAAATATACATTGAATTAAATACACAACGGAAAATTTCCAATCATCTAAAAAGTACCCTAATTTCTCCCATAATACTGAAAAAGTGTGTATGGTACCATCTGTTCTGTAAATTTTATTTCCCGAGCTATGGAACTTCACCACCAGTTAAAACCACAATCATAATTGAGTATCAGATTGACGAGTCTGGAGAATATGTAACTTAAAAACATGAAATAGAACCAAAAATTTTCAGAGGGAGATATCTCATAGCAGATGTTAAAAAAGAATATATATTCAACTGAGACGGTCGACTGTCCTGTAAAAATGTTAATCCGCTGTTTCCAGTGCTTCGATAAAACTGACAAAAATCCCAAAGTTTGTTCAATCAATATAAAAAAAGCCATGACTGGTCCTGAAGAATCTGATATATGGTTCATGTTCAAACCACTTTTAAAACGCACATTTGCCCGTTTTATCCGACATATGCCATGCTGCAAAAGTTGACACTAAATACACTCCTCGCTGTTGGTGGATGACGGCCATTCAGCATCTCAATGACCTGGGGTACGAAGCTCGGCACAAATTTGTTTATGTCGAACCATAAATGAGAAGCTTCTCCCAATCTTACAACAGAACTGTCTCCACACAACAGAAAAAAACGTCATAGTAACTCATTGTCAGAATTAACTCACCCTGCAAAAAATTTAAACACTGAATCAGCTGTTGTACCGCGCCTAAATGGGTCACAATCTGGGTCGCATCATGTGGTCAGTTCCACAACTTCTACGAATAATAATGACAGAAACTATGACTTTCCAAAGCAGATTACATTTCCGTCATCCAATTAATTCACTCCTGGTTTCTTCGTAAATTCCAATTTCTCGCACTGCACTTTTAAATTTCCAAAAATGACAGCGAGAGTGAGACATCATTTTCGTCTCAATCTTCGAGACTGTTCAGTTGTTCGTCATCCGCCTTAAGAAATTCGTTTTTTTTTTTTTAAAAAAAAATAATAATTTCGTAGAATTGCTATGAAAGTGACAAAATTGATGTTTTATATAAAATGTGCAAAACAATGTGATGGTTAATAAAATATTTCATAGTTTTTGCGAGTTCCGCGTTTATTCATGTTGTACTATATTTTGTTTACATTGTTACGCTGTTCCAATAATTGACCCCGCTTCTCGTTGAAGGCGGGAAAATTCAAATTGATGCGACAAAAATTCAAAAAAAATTATTAATTATTAATATAATGTAAATATAACCATTGAACAGCATAGCTATGGCAGTTATTGGATTATAAATGACATAGCTTTGCCAGGCAAACCAATTATAACGCGCTGACGCGCGTTATTCAGTTTGCCTGGCAAAGCTATGTCATTTATAATCAAATAACTGCCATAGCTTTGCTGTTCAATCGTTAAATATTACATTATATTAATAATTAATACAATTATACATATGTATACAATTATACAATTGTACATACAATTTAGCATTGTATTTCCATCCCAGGTGATATATATATATATATAATTATTATGACAAATACGAAAACAAAAAAATTCTGTTGTAATTTTGACTAATTCTTGTATATGTGAGTTACACAATTATATAAAACTCCCGATAGTGACAAAGTTTATTGTTCAAGTCCCGTTCAGTGTAGGTACAAATTGTTATACTAGCCTGCAGAATTTTTCTTCGGATACTCAGTTGTCCACAAATATCAGAGCTGATTTCCAAAACACTTTTGACGCGAACATAAAACACCATTTCTTTCAACCAAAACTCGTGTGTATTTATGCCTGTATGATTAAGTGATTGTAGCGGTTTCTTTGTTCTTTTTTTTATTAGGATCTGTAACTCATGTTTCTGTTCGTATGATGTTATTTCCTCGAATTTGAAATCATAGTATAGACGTTACCACTGGCAACGTCACATAATCAGCTTAATTGGAAACGTCATTTGTCACTTTTTCTTCTGGCTATAGTTTTACGAATTTGATATAAACACAATTTCCTTAAATTTAAAATCTTATTAATCTTGTATATCGTTAAAATATTCAGTTACATCATTTTAATTAATATGTCTACAATTCGATTCTTTCTTTCTTTTTCTCCTCTTTTCTTTCCTTCTTTCCTTCTGCCTTTATTCTTCTTCGTCGTCTTCTTCTTAACTGCTGTATTGGTAATACACTGCTTAGTAAAAGTGAAAATATCGAGGTACTTTTCAGAATATACAACCACACAACACTTGCACTTATTTACTCATAAACAATGTAGTTTTAATATCACTATGATAGCTCAATTGCTAGACCGCTCGCTTCGTTTATGGGAAATAGGGGTTCGAACCGAGACTTGAAAGCTGGTGGTGACTGTTTTTTCGCCATGCACTCCGTTTTTTTATTTTTCTTTTAAAAACGGGGTCCTTAGAAAGAGACCTTAAAAACCAATGTCCCATGTCATGACAGGCGCTGCACATTGCCCTAAGCCTACTGGCCATGTCAAAATTTTAGCCACTTCACCTACAGCTGGTGATGTCTCGATATAAGTGGATCTGCATTTTAAATATGTTTATATGTGGTCATCTTATTTAGTATTTTTGTACTTTTGTTGACTTCTTCCCTTAGTCGTTAGTACATACAAATACTTATTGATTGAGTTATAACAGGTTATTATGCAGCATATAGTTCCGACTAATGTTTAAACACCTACCTTTACTTTAAACAGTATTTATTTCATTAAGTACAAAAAATACATTGCACAAATAAGGGATCCCTGAACAAGAGTAAGAGTGGAATGGAGTAAGTAATTGTTTTTTTTTTTACACCCCAAGTCAAGATTAATTGACTTATATCGAGGCGGTCAATTTTGTGATGGTGAAGTACCGGAGTGTCGGGAGAAAACCACCGACCTTCGTCAAACGAACTGACAAACTTTGTCATACTAGGATCTGTCCAGGCGATGAGAAATGCTGTGATCCGTAAAGGCGCTTTAGACCACTTGGCCACCGAGGCCCCCCACAAGAGTAAGACTCATATAAACACTTACCTGGGTGGTGGTGTCAGTTTCAAATGTTAAGTAAGTTGACAAACTCTGCATCCATACAGGAACGTTAGATTTCTAATTGCATCTGTCTCCCTGTGGATGTTTTAACTAAAGAAAATCTAGCCGTCATATTTCTGTTGTCTGAAAAGCCTGAAATCATTTTCGATTTATTTTAAGTTTAGAATAAATAGACTTAAATTGCAATTAAACAATTTTTATATATCAATTAATTTCTCATTTCTCAATACAAATTAATTCTGCAATTTGTGCATTTTACAAGGAAAGGTGAATTATATGCACACAAGCATAAAAGAAAAAAACAGTAATAATATCTTCTTTTCCGTGAAATTGTGAAACAATCTTTCCTCAATATTAAGAATTACCATGCTATTATATTTATTCAACAGTTGAGATAATTGATACGGAATATTTTTATATGTATTTTACATAAAACATCAACCATTCATAACAGCTCATAAATTGTCATGAAAGTCCCTTCCATAGTATTCTTTTGTTTGATTGGTCCTTTAATTTTCTTTTTATATATTTACTGTCAAATGCCAAATACTTTATTATGTAATTTAGTAATTAGTTCCTTGTTAATTGTCAAGAGGTAAATAACATTGTTTATATTTCCTACAAGATACTAAATATACAATTTATAAATAAGTTTAAAACAATTTTGATTCAGTTAAATCAAAAAAGAACTTTCGGAGAATCTTAATGCTAATGTCTTCTTTCTTGTCCTAAACTTATTAAACGGAAATTTCCGGAAAGTGTCAAAATAATTAAAATTGTATTTCTTGTTTAGCGGCACTAGTTAGTTTGTGAAGTTACAGGCGTCTAGTTACTTGGTATGAAGTGAACATAGACCTGTATTGAATTCTTTTTTAAAAAAATCATATATATATATATATATATATATATATATATATATATATATATATATATATATATATATATATATATATTATTATTATTATTATTATTATTATTATTATTTTTTTTTTTTTTTTTTTTTTTTTTTTTTTTTTTTTTAATTTAATTTTTTTTTTTTTTGGTTACTTTTAAAAACGATAAAACTGAAACTTAGTTGTTTGGTTAACAATACTAACTGTGCTTTTTCTTCATTAAAAATTATTTTATATCTTTCAATGGTGTAAAACATAAGGGTTATACAGGGTTCTATAAATGAACGTATTTTAGCTTCGCTTTTTGCAAAATAAACACGATATTTTTTTTATTTTTTTTGGAAAATCTAATTACATGTAGAATCATAAACAAACTTGACAAGAAATATGTCAATCCATGGTCACTATTTTATATCGTCAGAATTCCAAACATGTGTTTGTCATTCTTTATCTAATTGTTTTATTAAATTCTTATGATTTTGTGGTTTAATTACAATATTACATATTAATTGTTACCAAGTAAATTGTTTTAAGTTGCAAACAGTTGCAATCAATTCTTCATGTGGACGACATTAGCAAAACCACCTGAAAAAAAATAACGAAAGATTTGATTTGATTTAATGGGGTTTTACGTCCCAGTCAAAATTGTTTGACTTATATCCAGACGTCACCAGCTAAAGATGTAGTGGCAGAAATTCTGACCTTTGCAGTGCGCTTAGTGCAACATGCAGGGAGGGTTCTTTCGCGTGCGACACCTGCCGTGACAAGGTACATTGATTTTTAAGGTCTCCTCCGAAGAACCGTATGATTTTCATTTCTAAAAATCGAGTACTTGGCGAGAGACATTACTATCGATTCTCACGTCTTGGTCAGACCTCGCCAGGAGTTTGAACCAAGACCTCCCACATAAAAGCGAGCACTCTACCCACTGAGCTACTGTAGTGGTAAATAACGAAATAAAAAATGACAACAAAACAAGAGGATGTAACATTTGAACACATGGGAAACTACTGTCGACTATGGGTTAGTTCCAGAAATTATAGCCAACTTTTATCTTTTAATTTATTATTTTTTTAAATTTCATTTTATGTATTAATTTATTATTTTTTTCCTCGAAAGGAATAATTCTTTTAAAGTTGTTTCTATGTTAATTTGAATTTTTCCACCTTGAACTTATAAATGCGTTTTAATTGACATAACGAAGACACAGAATTGCGTATTATTGATTGCTAAAGATAAAAAGTGCAAAGACAAGGCGTTTAAAATGGGACACATTTGATCATAAAACAATGAACGTACTATGTAAGCATAAAGGTTCCAAATTAGTTTATCCGGCATTATGTGTATATGTGATAATTAGTGTCCTTGATATCACTCCAGGTGTACGCGGTTTGGAGTAGAATTATTAATCTTTTTGAAAAAAAAAAAAAAAAAAAAAAAAAAAAAAAAAAAAAAAAAAAAAAATTCAATCATTATCGTTCCGATCCAGAGTTTAATCGTACAAAGGCTTCAAGTTGGATTAATATTTTTATTTCAGTCTAAAAATTAATAAAACATAATGAAATTGTCATTTAGAATTAACAAAGATAATAAAATTAATAGTTAAAACCATTCAACTGTATAAAATAATAAAAGTTTTAATTTCTAGCTCAACATATGACTTGGGTTTCACAATAACAGTTGTGCTTTATTGTATTTATACGGCCGAATGGTCATTGTTAATAATTTTTTTTAATTAATTTTTCGAGTTTAAAATTTATTTTCGCTTTCCTTTTTATTGTCGGTAGAAATCTTCATGCTCATTTGGGAAAAAATATTTCCACTGGCCCTCGGGGCATTTTTGGTTTTCTCTTTCTATTTCAATTTCCATGCAATATTCAGAGATGATTTTTCTGACCGTATAACGCTTGTAATCTCTGTTTGCATTTCTAAGAGTTGTAGAGCAAATAACGTTCACAACAACCAAACAAACAGGAGGTTTTCAGGGTGTTGTATCATTATTCACCACACAACAGTATGTGCAATTGGTCAATTTTACGATCAACAGTGATTCTCTATCGATCGATTAATATAGAAGTGAAAGTCACAGGGTCCTTCGGATACACCGTGTTACGACAGGCAGTGACACGTTAAAGCACACTCACTGCACATTGCCCTAAGCGCACCGCAAAGGTAAAAATGTCTGTCACTTCACATATAGCTGGTTACGTCTCGATATAAGTGAAATATTTTTGACTGGGACGTAAAACCACATAAAATCAATCAATTTATCTATCGATCGAAATGATTTAAACGATCGCTGGATTGTTCCGTGAAACTGATTTTATGTTAGAAATTATTATAAAGCAATGTGATGTGATATGGTCATGTGATCTGCGTGAAGAATTTTAAAGTACAACGGTCGTGAAGACAATCAGCACAAAATGACATAACAAAAGAAATGACGTAAGACTTCGCTGTCTAAGTACGAATGTCAATCGAACAGATTCCAATATGGTGTGAGGAAGTGATAAGTTCGTTTGTCTACCATCAGTGGTTTACTACAGGCACTCCGGTTTCCTATCCCAACCAAGAAAAGTCCGTTCTTCTTCATCTTATGAAAAGAATCTTGAATCGTACAACACCAATAATTAAATCCAATCCACATTTAACAATTGTAACTGACCGTTGCGTTTGTTCTTTGAATTAAGATCACCGTAAACATTTTAACATGAATATCCGAGTAAAAATTCAAAGCTTTAAAACTTTGCTCTATTCCCTGTAACAAATATTCTTTCTATATATTCGTTACCTTGAATGAAACCACAAAGGTCATGGTTTTGTTTAAGCAACGACCGAAAATGCTTGATACAGAGGTAGCACCTTTTTTCCCGAATTGTTAGATTTTGTATGACAAATACCAATTGATAAGAAATGTAAGATATGATCTAAATACCGGTTCTTGTTAAATAGTAAGGCAATTTGGGTATAAACGAGAGACAATAGAAAAATCCTTTTACTGGAGAATTGTTCATTAAAGATGAAAAAAAGCACTGGTCGTTTATTATCACAAATCTATCCGATTTTCATTATATGGACAGTTAATATTAAGTTTAGACAAAAAGGGTTTAATATTCATACTTCCGTTAAATGTTGGTATGCTTAAATTTTGGATGTGTGTATTAATTAGTCACCGGCTACAAAATAGTACAATAGCACTTTTACCACACCATTTACTTCAATGTCCGTGCAACCAATACGGTAGCTCAGTTGGTAAAGTAGTCGCTTCGAAAGTTGAAGGTTCCCCGGTCGAGTCTGACCAAGACTTATAGGTTGGTAGTGTTCTTTCGCCAATCACTTGGCATTGTAAAATGAAAGTCACGTGGTCCTTCGAATGAGACCTTAAAAACCGATCCTGTACTTTGCCCTTAGAACACTGCAAAGGTAAAAAATTCTGCCACTTCATCTGTAGCTGTTGACTTCTCGTTATAAGTTAAATATTCTTGACTGGGACGCAAAACCCCATTAAATCAATCAGTCAATCAATTCCCGTTCCAAACCAAAAAAAAATTATAATCGGTGGTTTTATTTTACGCCTTTCCTTGTCTTACATTGTTTGGCTGTTTTTGTCGTACTTCATTTGTTTATGTGTCGCGTTCTTGGTTATGCTTATTGTTGTCAAGTACACGTTCTCCAGTAGAAAATTATTTTTATAAATCTTTACACATTTAAAGTGTATCGGTCTGAACAGCATGAAAAATTCTCTTTTTTTCTAAATTAAAAAAGAAATAAATCAATAAATAAAAATAAAAAATTAGTATTCAATATTATAGTTAACATTGACCAAAAAAAAAAAAAAAAAAAAAAAAAAAAAAAAAAAAAAAAAAAAATTGACTTTTCGATAAGATAACAATCCTTTTCGGTCAAATATGTATTAATTTTATCAGCTTTAACATAACCGTTAATTATACTTTTTTATTCAGCAACAGCTGTGGCAAGGACTTTACTATCATTGACACCTTTAATCTATGAATGCTATTAAAATCAAATAGGATTATTATAATCAAGGTTACTCGACCAATAACACTTGCTCTAAAAGTACGTTTGCTACTAATATTTATTGTAACATACTTTTTCTCTTTAAACCTGCTTTTAACTTTTCCTTATTTCTTAATTTTTTTTTGTTCTCATCATCAACATCATCATGCTACCTTCTTCTTCTTCTTCTTCTTCTTCTTTACTTTCTTACTTCCATCCGGTTTTCCCTTCTATCTTCTTGTGTTCTTTTCTTGACACTGAATGTTCATAAGGCTATTACAGAAAATGCCAGAGAGCCCCCCCCCCCAAAAAAAAAAAAAAAAAGAAAAAAAAAAAAAAAAAAAAAAAAAAGATCTTTAACAAGCAGACTAAAAAAAAAATTTTTCATTCAGGATATTCCTCAAATCCAAAGTATTTTATTTGTTTTATCTTATTCATACATAGGAGATGATTACAGATAATAGAAGGAGCAGACAAGCAAACTGCGAACTAAAAAATTACATCTGCCCATGTTGGTGTTAAACTTAGCCGGGGCGCGCCAACAGCCGTCTTTTGTTAAGCTAAATACTTTCTTTTTCAGGGTTTTTTAATCAAATATTTTTGAGACATACAAAACCAAAAAAGTCACAAAACATGTTTTTGTTATCCCTTATAGATACATCTGTATTTCAACATATATAGGATTTTTTCATTATTAAAAAAAATATAAATACATAATAATAATAATAATAATAAATAATAATAATAAGATAATAAAAATAAATAAATTATAACATAAAATAAAATTGAAAAATAAATACATAAATAATAAAATAAATAAATACAAATAACCTGATGATAGATTAATTTCGTTTATTTAGGATAAAATTTTATTTTGTCGTTAAGATTTTAGAACTCAATGTCTGGTGTTCATCATAAAACCTTGTAATGCCGTGAAATGTGATTAATGGGTTTTTCTATTTAGTTAAGAAGATGTTTACCAATCACACTGATAAAAAGAAACTATTGCAAAAGCTGTCGTTCAAAATAAAATTTAAAAAAAGAAAGAAAAAAAGGTGGCCTACGGAGAAAAAAAATAGAATAGGCCATGTTTGTCAAATCTGTCAAAAAGGACATGTTACAGGTGCCATGTGCTAACCAATCAAACCCGAACACTACTGACTAAAGTCTTTTTTTATTTATACGAAAAAGATTGCCTGTTTAAGACTTTATGTTTTTATTTTTACTAGAGCCAATGTGTGATAAAAATTGTTTGATCTTATGTGGTGATCCAAATAAATATATAGAAGGATTTTTTTTTAAAAAAAATGGTACAATAAATAAAATATTTAATGAGAACTAATATCATTTGAAAAATAAATACGTTTTACAATATTCTATATGATGTTAAACATCCTGCTGAGTTTAGATGATTTCCAAATATAAAATGCATTACTGTTATTGTAAAGTTATATTTGAAATCATAAAAATCCATTACAGTAATAGTTGGAGAAATCGAATTAATTATATCTGTTCAAAGTTCTTAAGAAGTTGCATGCGTATATCATGATCAATAGCATTGTTGGAAACTACAAGGTGTAAGAGACAACAGCTTGCAGTTGTTTAATGATAAATGACTTTTCCTGCCTTTGAAGGCGCAAAAATACATTTTAATGTATATAAAATTAATGCTGCTTTAAACAAGTATAATATACAAATAATGAATTTATAGAAATATAAATAAAATACAAATTATGAATTTATAGGAATATAAATAAATATATGAATAATAAATTTATAGGAATATAAGAAATATATAAGTAATAAAAAATATAAATAAATTTTTATGGTTGTTTAGAAAAAAAGAGGAATGTTCATCCCATAAACTTACCAGACGGGTTGGTATCCCAGTTTTCATGACCTGAAGCGCCTGAAATAACAAGGTTCTGACAAGGTTCTGTTTTGAAGAAAGCAAATAGTTTTTAAAAAAGAAGTCCCTAAAATGCCACTTAATAACTGCGAGAGCTTGAACAATGTAGAAATAAAAGGCTTGTTCAAGGATATGCCAAGCCTTACACCTTTGAATCGAATCCTTGAGCTTTTTTGGAACCAGTGGACTAAACCGTTCTGCGAAGCATTTCGAAATTATGTTTCTGAAACAGAACAAAATGACATGGCTTCTTTTATAAAAATTTAAAAAATTATTAAAAAGCATTAAATCGTTTAGTTCCCATTTGTTATCAATAATACAAAAAGGTGTTTGTTAAGCATGAATATAATCCAAAATCGTGCAATAATTTGCATTATAGGTCTTATAAACGAACTTGTAACAGACATTTGACCTTCGTATTAACACATGGAATTGTAGAAGTTTTCATTAATTTATAACTTCTTGTTTGTTATATTTATCAAGTTCTTAGACGTGTAAACAGAGTCGTTGAATTACAAATTATTGATAATAATATCAACGATCTACGATAAAAAACACTTTTTCGCAATATCGGGATTGAAGTTTTGAGGGGCTTTGGCTTAAAACATTTTGTACCCATTGTTAAAAACTACTCGGGTACAACAACCGGGTAGGTTATTACCAACACAGAACTCAAACGGTAACCATAACTCATTGGAATTGATTCAGATTTAGGAGATACTATACCTACCTCTCATCGTTTTTGTGATCTTTGTGTCCGTAAGGAATGATTGAAAAAGTACTGATACGACCTTAAATAGCATTACAATAAATCTTGTGGATGATTTATTGTATGGATTTTATAAAATAATGCCTTAGGGTATTTCTTTGGTGATATATGTCCCGGGGTATGCATTAACCTTGTTTCGATCCTTTGATGGTTGTGCCAACGTAAAAATCATTTGGTTGTTTCTTAATTATTATCCTCGTAATATTATGTTGAAGTGCAAAGCTAGAAATTCTAGAGTTACTGTTAAATTGTTGAACGTAATAACAAAGAATTAGCCATTTTGCATTAAAAATCTCCACAAAAAATACGTTCAAGTGCAATAACTTATCTCGCGCAATCACGGAATAGAACTTTCCATAACTAAATGGAACATGTCCACCTTAGATGTTTTTCACGAGCTACCGTAAACACAAAGTGTAACAAGTACGTAATAGTTACGTAATACTTCTTTTTACAGCTTTATTCATGACCCAACTATACAAATGTCTAAAACAAACCCTTATTTCACAACGTGCCCACCCCCCCCCCCCCCGAAAAAAAAACTGAACCAATAATCATTCATGCTTTATACTGTAAATTAAAACATCTTATTAAATGGGTCAGTCAATCAATAATAGAACTGCAGGTTAGATTGACCTACATTTACGATATATATGTTATGATGAAAAAACGCAAAAAATTAATGAGTTACGTGTTCTGTCTAACGGGATTGTAACCTTTCTTTGACATTATCCTCGGAAAAACGAAGAAATAGCGGAAAACAAATCTCAACATGGAAAAAGGTAAGGTAAAATAGAAAGAAGTAAGAAGGGTAGAAAATATGGCGACGGGCAAATGTGAAATTATGTGGATTATGGAGATCGATGCGACGCTAAACACGAGATGGGGTAACAGGTTCAAAATGCTTTCGGAAATGTACGCACGTTCGACAAAATCGCGAATTAACCACCCCGTTTCGGAACGAATAAAGGACAATGAACAGGTCAAAAAACCGTTAACAATTCGAATTCAATGAAAGAATTAATGAACTATTACCGAACCTCGAAAACAGACTCAGATGTCTAAGATATTAATATCTGGAAAGGAAACGATACATATTGAATTATATAAAGTAATCTTTTCGGTTATGGTAATATATGTAACTCTATGCGTTCAACAACGAAAACAAGTATAGGATTACTTTCTCTATCTGCTTACGACATGGTGACGTGGTCGTACTTAGCTTAGTATGTAAAGGTAATTCACGAGTTTCTTCCATTGCGGTAATGCACGCATTGATTATTTTTTGTTGTTGTTTTCATAATAATGTATAATTATAATTATGATTTCGTTAAAACTTTACAAAAAATAAAATATAGAATGAACAATCACGGATTGGTACGTTAAAGAATTGATTCGATGCGTTTTACAACAGTCTAAATGTATTTTTCTTCTTACTGATCACCAAATATTAATCTAAGAACAAGTTCGTGTACTAGTGCGTATAAAAGCCTCCCTTGTACTGGCGCGCATTCGGGTTTACCCTTATTAGGTAATAGCTCACCGTGTCAGTATATCGCAGACGAGTATACAACTTCCCCGGCCACATTAATCTTGCGGCGGGTAAAACATTCGATAATCTGATTTTCCAATGCTTAATGTCAGGCAAGTGAACCGTATTTCAAATTTCAAAGTTCAGTGTAAAACCCAATCGGTGTTCGAATCCACGACCTCTATTTTTCTCAGCATCGATGCTGTACTGCTTAGACGATAATAGACATTGTACATGTTATATTTTGTTAGCACCAAAACAAATATGTTTGTTTTTTATCCTTAGATTGTGTCAAGTATTTGTAGTTTGTCTTTTTGTCTATTTGTGTTTTGAACTATTGTATTGCTTCATGTGCCACAGGTTGTAAAAGAAGTGAAACGATTGAGTATTCCTAATGAACTATAACTGAACCACTGGGCAGATACTTCATTGCCCGTTCAAGATTTTATAATTTATGGTCTCTTTTAAATTTGGTTATCGATTTGTATTGGTCCTTTTTTCAATTTTTGGCCTGTGTTATTAATTGTTACAAATACATGTTTAAGATGCAATTATCACTTATCTACTGTTTTATTTTCTGATTTTGTTCATTTCCTTAAGGCAATAGTTTAAACATATTTATTGTTCTAAATGTACAATACAAGATTTTATATATATATATATATATATATATATATATATATATATATATATATATATATATATATATATATATATATATATATATATATATATATATAATTAGGATTCTGGAACAAGAGATAATCTCTTATATTAACCAGTCTCCTTCTTCATTAATTACTGATATTAATAAATTTGATCGATGATCAACTTAATTACTATAGAGAATAGATGAAGTAGTTTAAGATAAATAGATCAGAAAAAAAAAAAAAAAGGTTAAGATACAAACAGACAGAATAAGAAAACTAAATAACAAAATGGAATGGCATATAAGTACTATATAATAATAATTGTTATTTGTTTTGGCAATATGTTGGTTGCCTTGGCTTTTACTAGGTATTAACATCATGTTTCGCTATAAATGTTTATCTTGCATTTAGAATAAAGGATGATAAAAATATAAAATTTTAATAAGCAACTCATAAACATTTTTTAAATCCCCATATGATATTGATTTAATTTTTAAAGCTTTTTTGAAATGATAATAGATTGTTTGTGTTGTTTACGATGTTTTTTGCATTATTACATGTTTAAATAGCATAGAGAAAATTGATGTTACCTCTGTGGGATACTGTTTTTAAAATACAAAAATGAAACGATTATGTGCAGGTGACCGGATGAACAGGTGTGTCATTAGTAGATATTGAGTATGCAATATTTAGTGACCCGAATGTAAGGAGTTTCATCAGGTCAAATAATTGTTGTTTAGCGATGCAGCGATTTTTAATTCCCCCGTTACGGTAAACCATGCACCATTGTCCTTTATGTAAGGATTGCAGTGTGATTGATTATTTTCGCTCCACGATATTATGTATTGATATGGGATTTCAAATTCAAATGCTAAGGATATTATAAGGGATATTTGGAAATTTGTAGTACTTCTTTGAAAATTAACACGGTAAGATTTTAAACAAAATGGACACAATCAAAGGGAAGTTCATATGAAACGTTAATATTAATTTTTAGAAATTGACAAATTTGAAGCATGACGTCTTCTAATAGATTTTGGAAATTATATGCAACAAGGTTCTTGCTTATATTTTGCACTTTTAAAGATAAGTTTCAGAAAATATATTTTTACTTATATATCATTTTGAATATATTATAAAAATTCAAAACGTGCAATATGATAAATGCATTCAATTACTCCTTTTTTTTTTTTGAAAATCCTTAAATCTATACAATTAGTGCTTGA
Source organism: Tegillarca granosa (assembly GCA_029721355.1). Taxonomy (NCBI): domain Eukaryota; kingdom Metazoa; phylum Mollusca; class Bivalvia; order Arcoida; family Arcidae; genus Tegillarca; species Tegillarca granosa. Next base: position 15,368,281 of record CM056601.1, read on the forward strand.
TTTCACCTTTGATATGCAATATATGGCATTTAGCAAAATTATCTTTAAATCTTTAATACAAAATCTTATTGCTTCTACTGGATACACATTTTACTATTGTTTTATCGATTTTTGCAAATGGCTCGAAATGCCAAAATATTTTTTAAAAATTAATAAGTAATTTTCTACACGAAACAAACTAGAAAACAAAAGGCGTACGCTGATGTTCTAAAGATTTGGAGAGAGAGAGAGAGAGAGAGAGAGAGAGAGAGAGAGAGAGAGAGAGAGAGAGGTTGCAATTTAAAGGATGAGATATCAAAGATGAGTCCTCAAGCTTAACCGATTTGATGAATATCATAGATCACCTATACCAACGCAGAGGGCATACAGATTAAATATCTTACATTTTGTAAGATTATATGACCACTAAAAAGCACTGTGTTATTTAGTACATATACCGGTCTATTGGTTTTTTAAAATAATTGACATGAAGCTCATAAAAAATAATTTTAGACAGGATTATTATCATGTCTAATCAAATGACATAGTCAAGTATTACCTTTCAAAGTTAAGAAAATATTACTTATAAATTGAGGATCGATTTTAAGGCCGAAAATTTAGACTTAAAAATTTAAAATATCTAGATCCATTATATTGATTTAGAATATACATTAAATAAAATCATTTTAAAAATTTCTTTTTTATCTATGTTATTTAAAAGTTTAAATAGAAATTTCTCTTTTAAATTACCAAAGTCGCATTTTTCAAAAATATTTATTTATTTATTTATTTATTCATTTATTTATTTTACCTTTTAATAAAAACCAATTTTATTTGTTTGGTTTAACTGGTTTCAATGAGATTATAATTCAGATTCTAAGTAAAATTGGAACAAACGAGTTTCACAAAATTTGTATAATGAATTGGATGCTGCTTTTTAAATATAATTTTATTGTGAGAAATTTTTCAAACAGATTTTGATTATTACTGGATGTTTTTTATTTTTAGTCGATCTTAAAAGCAAACCTTTTTGTTGTTGTTTTTAAAATTTATTTTAGAAAAATGCTTGTTTTTTTATTCAAATATAACCAAACGTAAAAATGAAAACTTTTTTACGAAAAAAAAACAATGTTTCAAAATAAGAGATTTTTTCAAAAGTTATATTATTATCATCAAACCAAAAAATCATAATAAGTAAATAAATAAAAAGCATATAATTATATTAAAAAGTCTAAAAATTAGGTGTTAAAAAACAAAATAAATAAATAAATCTATTAATAAATAGATAAAATTTTAAAGAATTTGACGCCTTTAGAATTGAATTTACTTATTGTTTAGAAAAAGTTTTGATTATTTGAAATATAATGTTAAAACTGTCAAAAATATTCAAATTTCATTTTATTTTGATCTACTTAGCGGATGCAAGCATTATATTTTACAGAAAATAATTGATAAATGAAAATGATTTTAAAAACAAAAAGTATAGTTTAAAATAATAATAAAGTAATGATTTCTTAAAATCAAAAAAAGTTACATAAATATTAAACTTATTTTTGTTTGATTTCTATTACCAATTTTGATGTTTTTCAATCTTAGCTTAAAACTAACAGGTCTTATTTTTATCAATATTTCTCAACTAAATTGTAAAAGCTTCAATTTGGAAAATTCTTTTTTTAATAACTGAAATAAAAAGAAAACTTAAAATAAATTTTATTAATGTGATAAACTTTCAGTTATTTTAAAAATGACATAAAAGATTTTTGAATGTCAAAACATCAGTGAAATTTTTTAACTTTCAAATTTGCAAGGTTTAAATTAAGGAAATCTTAGTTGACTTTTATTTTAAAATTGCAAAACAACTAAATATTTAAAAAATTGCAAAATCAAACTAGAATAAAAATAAAAACATAAATAAAAAAAACTTAAATTAAAAATTAAAAATAAATCATGCAACTTTAAACTTTAAAAGGAAGATATACTAAATTTTAAATAATAATTTAACACATAGTATATCTTCATAATACTGGACGCTGAGATTAGTAACTGAAAAATCATAAGCTTGACAAAAGCCTACGCATGCAAGAACAAAACACAGCAAAAAAAAAAAAAAAAAAAAAAAAAAAAAAAATTAAAGCAAAACAAAAATTAACAAATATATTTTTTTAAAATCTCTTATTTATATAAAAATAAATACACACAATTGTTTTATCAAACGTAGTGATAAAGGTAAATAATAGGTTTAATTTTAATGACATTTTCTTATTTTCTAATTTCCATTTTTGAAAAATGACGTTGTTTTGAAAATCTAGTCCCTTAAAAAATCATTATTATGAAATGTCTCTTTCGAAAACATTCTTTAATATACGTGATGATATTTTACTTCTAGCTTGATGTCATATCCTTGAAATACAGTAAAATATGATTTATGAAAAGTTTTAGTCATCATTTTCAGGTTAAAGACTTTGATTTTGACTGTTAGAACTACGAATTGAAGTTTGTTACATCTTGCAAAATGTTAATAACATGTTGAGACTGCAAATACACAGCAGTGACAGATGTTGATGTATTCTAATGAGAACATACATGATATGCAGGTGAATAGATTAAAGAGGTAAAATGCATTAAATTGTGCAACAAAAAGCATATAAATCTCTTAACAAGGAAGTATAAAAATTTCATAAAGAATCATTAGAAAAAAAAAGATGAACACAATGTACATCATATGCATCATAAAGCAAATTATACATTTATTCAAAGAGTATTCGAAATACCAACTAAAAGCGAACCATTTAACTTCTCAGAGCATTAAAATTCATAAACAAACATCAGAGAAATCTAATAATTGTACTAGTCAAAAATTATTTAAAGTTCATTTGGAAGCACTAGAAAAATAGTTATTCATTTTACTACCACAGAATATTAAATGTTCATATTTAAAAACTAAAAAAAAGTTAATCATTTCACTATTCTCACATTATTAAAGGTTCATACTCAAATACTAGAAATACCTCACTCAAAGAGTATTAAATACAAATTCACTGGAAAAAGTTGCACCTTTCACTACTACTAATTTTATCGTTTGTATATAAACCAGAAAAAGCTAATCATTTCACTACTTTAGTATTATTAAATGTGTATATTTCACTACTCAAAGAATATTAAGAGTTAATTTGCAAAAACTAGAACAAGGTAATTCATTTTAGTAGTCTCAGATTATTAAAGGTTTATAATAGAAAACAGAAACTAATCAACTCTTCACTCAAATAATATATTTTTTTTAATCAACTTTTTCGGCCCCTAGTGTCACTGATGAGGAATGATTTTCCAAAATGTGCACATCTGGCACATCAAAATTTAGCAGGTATTTTATATATATATATACAAATTTACTGGAAAAAGTTGCACCTTTCACTCTACTAATTTGAACGTTCATATATGAAAACAAATTATTTAATTACTAAAAATATTAGAGTATAAAGATTAAAATAAGAAAAATCCAATAATTTCAAAACCTACGGGTTTATAAAAGATTATATACATTTTTTACAAACACAAAAAGCTAATAAGCTTACTTCTCTCAGATTATTATAGTTTCATATACAAAGCACCAGAAAAAGCTTACGAATTTTCTATTTACAGATTGTTACAAGGTTATTTACAAAAACTAAAATACACCAATCATCATTTTTATTTACACATTAACGTTCAAATATAAACATTAGAAATACCTAATTAATTCACTACTCTCAATAGGCAGTGCTTTGTGCTGTCAGAAAATGTTCCTTGTGGCAAAACCGTCCTAATTTTTTAAACTTATCTAAAACTATGAGTTGTTACCTCATGTAAAGCATTCCTTAACTGGATTTGGATTAATTTGATTTTTTTATCTTTAAATTAATTAATTTTCCAATGTTTGGCTTATCTATTTATCTATCAAAATTTTCCACCACTAGTGTCACTGATGAGAAATTAATTTCCGAAATGTGCACAAATGGCACATCAAAATCAACATGGGGAATTTTGTTAAACATTTATTAAAAGTTCATATAAAAACATTACAAAAAATAGTTTACTACTGCAGAGCATTCAAAGTTTATATACAAACACTAAAACATATGATTATGCCACTATTCGCAGATTATTAAAAATTATAGATTCATTTTAAAAAGCAAATAATTTCCTTTGTGAGACAGTATCATATACAATCTCTAGAAAAAAAGTATCCTACAAATTTAAAATTCTCTTTTGTTTATTCATAAAAAATTTATTAACTTGTGCAGAAAGTTTTGTAACATGCATGAAATAAAAAAAAAAAAAAACCACTTGCTTAATTTAAGAAAATAAGAAAAATTCATGTTAAGTTATATAATAATTTAAAAACTAAACTTTTTAATGATTTTTTTTCTATTATTGAGTGCAAAAGAAAATCTTTTAAAGTTTTGACAAAATAACAAAGCACAATGTTTTGGGGTTGAAAACAATGCAGCAGCCAATGGAAAAATGTCCTATATCTATTCGCAAGAAATAATAAGAAATGAATATAAATCAATAAAAATAACAATTATAAAGACAAAAGCATTGTTTTCTATTTTTTAAATTTTCGTTTAATATTTAATTAACCTTATTCTTAAGGCACAATAAAGATTTTTTGTTAGGTAATGTTCAATTACGCCACTTTGACAATAATTAAGCAAGGTTCATAACAAACTATACTGACGAGTATTAAACTTTATTTTAATCCAGTTTTGCTTTTAATTTTCAATATTAGGTATCAAATGGCAAATTATTTGATATTTATAGAGAAAGCATAGACTAGCAATAGTTGTTTTTCATCAATAAAATAAAACACAAACATACCAGTCCATGTCCCAATCACAATCCCTCCTTCTCCCCCCCCCCCAAATATATAAGTTATAACTAACACAATATGCTTTAAAAAGTGTTTTTTCAAAGTGTTACTTTTAATTCATGTATTATGACATCTTAAAACATCCGATATAAAAAAGATGTTATGATTCTGGAATGATGGAGAGAAGCATATGCCCAGAGAAAACCGTAAATTTACGGTAGGCGAACTGGCAAAAATTTCCACCCAAGGATCTGTCTGAAATTGTCTGAATTTGATTCGAACCTAGGCGGTAGAGACATTTTGATTCGTAGCCTTGTCTCTCAGACCATTTGACAAAATAGAACTGAAATACAGTATAGTTAATCCTGGTCTTATTTTAAAATATCACTTACATTGACAAACTATCAATTGTTTTCTCTCAAAGATTGCAATACAGTTTAAAAAGCTTTACTATGAATTTTTCATGGCGATATTTTTTCATGTTGTTTTTCAGAGACAACAGTTATTTAATTTATGAATGAAATTATTTGGTTAAATTGATGGAATCTTTAATTAATTTTATTCTTCTTCAAAAGGAATTGAAAATAAAATAATAATTATTTTGAAAGAAAAAAAGTATAAACAGTGGTAGTGATATTTGTAAAAAGGCGACCGGATACCATTATGTTGTCAATATAAAGTGTTAGATAATAATTTGTTTATATTATTTCTCGTTTCATATTTTTTGTCTACAGTTCGCTCTCAATTTTTTACGTGATCTTTGTAAGGCTCCTTGCAAAATGTCCAAAAATATCATTGGTTCACTCCTGCAGAATTGTTCAGTCGTCAACGAGATAATTTTAGGGTATATCCTTACATATCATTTTAAGAAAATAAAACTGATCATGTTCCGTCCTATCATTTTTATTGCCCTTCAGAACAATTGGAATATGAACAAATTAAAGCACCGTAAAACAAATGAATTTCAAAGAACTAGCCTAAGGGTAGTATACTTTAATATAAACGGATATTGTATCGTATTTATTGAATTATGCAGCATTCGCATAGCTTTATTTTACATGCTGCAAGCTTTTTTACATTTATCGCGAGTTTTTATATGCAGACTGAGATTGAATAAAATTTTTATCTAAGATAATGTTCAGATAGTATTATTAGACTTTAAAACGGAAGGTTTTAATATAACATAGTGCTAGGAGGCGTCTAGCTGTGCTATGTAATATTTATGACTAGATGAACCTGTTAAACCGGATATTTAACGTATTTGAGATTGTCTTCGGTTTTGTTCTTCTTTGTTTCTGATTATGAATTAATTAATTTATTTATTTATTTCGCATTAAACTTTCTCTACATCTTTCACACTTAACGTATTGACAAGAAACATATTAACTATTTAATATTAAATAAAATTTTTCAAATATATATTTAGATATTAAACGTATTTGAGATTTTCTTCGGTTTTGTTCTTCTTTGTTTCTGATTATGAATTAATGTATTTATTTACTTATTTCGCATTAAACTTTCTCTACATCTTTCACACCTAAAGTATTGACGAGAAACATAACTATTTAATATTTAATAAAATTATTCAAATATTTTAGATTTAAGAAAATATTTTACAAGTTCTCGTGCAATTTTGGTAATAGATCAAGCATACAAATTTTCTTTCGAAAATAAAATAGAAAGATAAGAAATAACACTATTTATTTCTTATAATTAGGTCTCAAACAAGTATTGCAAAAAACTAGATTCTAGTTAGAAATACTTTAACGGCCCTTGCAGCAAGAAATATGTGTCTCATATTCTTTACCAAAGCCATAAGAGAATAGATTCAAGCTTTTTTTAAATAAAAAGAAATGCATAAATAAATAAATGAAAATAATAAACAAAATTATGCTTTTAAATGATCGAGAGAGAGAGAGAGAGAGAGAGAGAGAGAGAGAGAGAGAGAGAGAGAGAGAGAGAGAGAGAGAGAGGGGGGGGGGGGAGGAGGGACAAGGAAAATCAGATTAATGTTGTGATACAAAAAATGGATTCTGAACGGTAAAATTGTGAGTGATGTAAAAATTTTGTTTTTTCATTGCAAAACAATTCATCACAATCAAAGAAACATAACTAGGAAAATAAATTAAAATAGTTAACGATAATTTGAGCACACACACACACACACACACACACACACACACACACACACACACACACTAAAAAGGGGGTATGAATATAAAATTAAAACGCATTAATTCAATTAGTTCTAAAATAAACATAATAGAGTGAAAGTAGAAATAAGAAATTAGAATTAATCGAAAGAATGAAAGATGAAAATGTGTAGCTGAAATAGAAAATGTTTAAAACCATTAAATAAAACAGCAAGAGTAACTAGGTACATGCATAACCAATACAAAACAAGACAACAATAAGGTAAAACAAGAACCATGGCTAACATTAACTGTACTCCCGACTTTCTTCGGTTTTAAACAATGTTAAAAGGGTCACAACTGTTTTTGTAATGGGATTATAGGATCCCATTACTGTGTCTCTAAAGCAAACATAAGAAATTAACAAAGAAACACAATAAAATGAGGGCCAAAACTTAGATCATTTTAAAACTCAAGTAAAAAAAGCCACATTTACCCAATAAAAACACAGTTTAACATGATAACAGCCAATCAAAATGATAGATATTTAAAAAAAACTTTAAACTAATAATCTTTATCATGAATGATTTAAAATAAAAAGAAATCATAACGGAGAAAATGCAAATTAAAAAATTCATATCGGATTGCCTACAGTTATGTTGTAATGTTGAAATACGTTTTATTGAATTTTTTCTTTGAAATTAATAAGACAAATACTTAATTTCGTTTTATTTCTCGTGTTTTTCTTACTATTTTTCATGATTCAATGAGCCATTAAAAATAAATTAAAATTATAAATTTGTTATCTAACACTATAACTGTATTAAATAATTTAGATCAATCTTTTGAGGAAAATGTTGCCTGATTAAATACATAAGTTTAAAAATGCAACCAAAAAGAGAATTGTTTTTGGCGAATTTCCCATGCTTAATTTAATTTAAAAAGTTGAATCAGCGTTGTATTGGTTAATATTACAATTGTTTCTCCTTACGTTAATCGTTTTTGTCAACATATACATGAGCATTATTAAATATATCAGTTTCAAAGACAAAACAATTTTATTTTTTATTTTATGTTAGGCAAATCCTTATCTAATCGATGTGTACTAGTGCTTATTTTAAAATCGGTGTTTAAACAAGCTGATTGATTGATTGATAAAATGAAGTGTTGCGTCAAGTAAAGATTCTTTCACTTACATCAAGACGTCACTAAATAAAGGTTAATAAGCGGTAATTTTCACTTTTGCAAAGCACTAAGGGTAATGTGCAGGTAGGGTCTGTCGTAACACGGGACAGTGGTTTTTAAGGTCTTATCCGAAGGACCCGGTTACTTTCATGCTGAGTGCTTGACGAAAAAAAAACCAGTCACTATCTATTGCTAAGTCTTGGTCGGATCCGACCGCTGTTCGAACTCCGAGCTACCACATACAAAGCGAGCACTCTACCAATTGTGCTATCGTTGAGATAATTTTTGTTCAATAATTTAAACCTTTTCATATACTATCATATAACATATAATAGGAATGAATTCCAAAAATTGAATCCTACTCCTCCTCCTCCTCCTCCTCCCCCTTTTTCTTCTTCTTCTTCTTCTTCTTCTTCTTCTTCTTTTTCTTCTTCTTCTTATCATCATCATCATCATCATCATTATCATCATCAACAAAAAAGTGACAAAAATTGCCATTGTTGTAATGTTGGAATGTGCACTAATAAATTTTGAATGTGTTTAACTTGATTTCTATCCTGGACTCAAAAGGACCAACCGACACTGGTAAAAAACCTATATAGCAAACAGTTTGTGTTTTACTTTATTGCTTTTCTAAATTTTAAATAAAAGATTAAATAAATAAATGGTAAACATTGTAAAGGTTTTGTACCAGAAAGGTGAGAAGAACCTTGGCATTGTATCTATGTGCCACTAGTTGTAGTAGAAGATGGAAAATTTAGGGCACTTATGAAAATTGTAAGATTATCTCTTCCTGAGATTCGATTTAATAATAAAGTTTCTTTTTAAAAAATTAATTAATTAATTAATAGGTATTTGACTATTTGCTAAGAGTTTATTAGTAACTCAAAGTCTAATTTGAAATACAACACAACAGCTTATTTATACAGATATATGTGTGAGTTCACTAAGAAACACCAACGTCAAACATCAACCATCCTGTGGAGTTTGGTTAAGATAAGACCAGCGGTCTTCGCAAATTTGGTCGGACAAGTTCATGGCAAGAATAATAATAATAATAAGTAGAAGAAGAAGAAGAAATCGTGCAAAAACAATAAGGCACCAAACTTCGTTTGGACGTCTTAATGATAAATATCGGATTGCTACAGTAATCATTTAATGTTGAAATAAATTTTAATACTAGTAATTCTTTTCTTTGAAATTAATAAGACAAATGCTAAACATCTATTTTTTGGGCTTTTTATTACTATTTTTCATGATTCAATAAACCATTAAAAATAAGTTACAATTTCAAAATTTGTTATCTAACACTTTAACTGTAATAAATAATTTAGATCAATCTTTTAGGGCAAATATTGCCTGATTAAATACATTAGGATAAAAAGCAACTAAAATGAAGATTGTTTTCGGTATATTTCCCTGCTTGATTTAATGCAATACGTTGAATCAACGTTGTATTAGTTAATATTACAATTGCTTCTTCTTATGTTCATAGTTTTTGTCATCATATACATGAGCATTATTAAATATATCAGTTTCAAAGAAAAACATACTTTATTTTTTATTCTCATTTTATGAGACAAATCCTCATGATTGATGTGTACTAGTGCTTTTTTTGAAATCGCTGTTAAAAAATGCTGAATAATTAATGAATTGATTGATTGACTAATTGTTTGATTTATTGATTGCTTGCTTGATTGATTGATTGATTGAATGATTGAATGGAGAGTTACGTCCCAGGCAAGATTATTTAACTTGTAAAGAGACTTCACCAGCTAAAGGTCAAGTACGAAAATTTTGACCTTTGCAAAGCACTCAGGACCATGTGCATGGAGGGTCCTTTTAGCGTCCCTTGTCTGTCATAACACGGGGGATCTTTTTGAGGTCTTATCTGACGGACCCCTGTGTGACCTTTATTTCTAAATGTCGAGTGCTTGACGAAAGAAGTGTCACTACTAATTTTTAAGTCTTGGTCAGACCAGACCGGTGGTCGAACCCCTAAACTGACAAATCAAATTCCCAATGATGTGTTGTTAGAAAGAAAATACAAATATTGTTTGTGTTAAACTTGATTTCTATAGTATCTTCCTGATAGCTATTTATTTACAAAGATTGATATTCGTAACCAAACTGGGCAAAACAAATCGTTGAAAACTGGCCAATTTAGTTAAACAAGTGAGCTTCCACCAAGGAAGTAATACCGGGTGCTCTGGAAGGGAAAGCTCCTCCTGTCTAGCTAGCTACATCCGTCAAGTGCAAAGTCAATTTTGAGAATGAAAAGAACATGAAAGTATGGTAAGTCAAATATATTCAGAAGAAGTTTGGATACAGTGACTTCATAAATAAATAAAATGAAATGAAATGAAATAAAATAGATTTTAAAAAAATTAAATAAATAAATAAATAAATAAAAGGTATGTTTCAAAAAGGTAGGAAGAAACACAGCAATGTATCTGTTTGCCATTAATTTTAGTAGAAGAGGTATGATTAAGCACACTAAAATAGTTTCTTATCCAAAACAACTAGGTATCTCCTCCAGTACCTGCTCAGACTCTATGGGATTTACGATTACATGTCAAAATAAAAGATTGTCGTTAGATACTCGTCTATTTTAGCTGTTTGGATTATTACCTCCTATTGTGTAATGTTTTTGGTTTAGGTTAATGTTCCTATGTTTATATTTTAACAGTTTTAAATATCTGCCTTCAATTATTCTTAATGTCGTTCAACAGAGACATTGTAAATGTAACACAAATAATAATTTTTTTATAATCAACTTTTGGTAAGTATATATTATTCACAGGTAGTCAATGACAGGTACACAACAGTATTTCTCTATCCTTCCTACACACCGAATCTCATTTTAAAGCACACGTCTGTACAAAAAGTTAATTTGTTATATAACAATATATCATTCACATTGTATTAAAACGATAAATTCCGAGATATCAGCGTGCAATATATCGATATTTGCACGTAAACATTGTTTCGATCCGAGGTCTCCCGAATCCATTTTTCATATTCATACTTTGTCACGTGTCACTATTGTCTGAATCATGGATGAAGAGTTTTTTTTCAAAAAAATAACAAAAAAAAAAAAAAAGATATTGCACTAGTTTTCATATCAATATATGAGAACTAGTGAATTGTTTGTGTATAATGAGACAAAAATTGTTTTTAGATGAAACACTAGTTGGAAGCAAACGAAAAATATTTTGCTATACCATAAAAGAGTTATTGAACTGATATTGAAAAATATTGTCCCTCTTGACTCGTCATTTGCAAATGTCTAGTCAACTCGGGACAATAGTTTACAGCATAACTCTACAATATACAAAATTTTGATGCTATCTTTCTCCTATTAAGGCCGTGGTGACCGAGTGGTTAAAGCATTAGCCTTCAAACTCAAGGCGTCTCCTTACTGCCAGAACGATTCCGGTCGTCTATAGGTGAGGAAAGATTTTCTTATCGTGGGCGTTAGATCATTGTAGAAAAGAGTACTAGTGCTCTAAAAGGTGACCGATTGGTAAAGCATTAGCCTTCAAACTCAAGGCGTCTCCTTACTGCCAGAACGATTCCGGCCGTCTATAGGTGAGGAAAGCTTTTCTTATCGTGGGCGTTAGATCATTGTAGAAAAGAGTACTAGTGCTCTAAAAGGTGACCGATTGGTAAAGCATAAGCCTTCAAACTCAAGGCGTCTCCTTACTGCCAGAATTATCCCGGTCGTCTATAGGTTAGAAAAGCTTTTCTTGTCGTGGTTGTTGGATCATCGTGGAAAAGAGTACTAGTACTCCAAAGATCCCCAAAAGTATGTACTAATACAATTCATTTAATACAGATTTTACAAGCTTAAAGTGATCTTCAAAATGACACCTAAAATTACTAAATATCTTAACAATTAAAAAAATTAGTAAGGTTTCAAAATTGCCAGATTTTAGTTAAGAAATGATTGTGAAACCGGGGCCGAAACTCTTGCACACTTGCACACCACGGTGTAACGTAAAATAGCATTTAACTACCAAACCAAACTTTCCCTTATACATGTACATGGTCTCATATTAAAGCCCTAATTGTATGTTTTTAATTTTGTCCTCTCAAAATGTCAATATGCCCTAATTTAAACTTTAACGAAATGTCAGCTCCGGTTCATTAAAAACAAAATCTATCATATGAGAATTATAAGCATTCATAAATGAATTGTTCTCTGGATAATTGTGTCATTTATACGATTTCTGAAAAACATAATTCTCGCAATTACACTATATTTTTTAAATCGGTTAAGGGTCATATATAACATGTCAAACGAAATAAGGAAGCAGTGGGCAGTAGACAGGTGATGAAATAGAGAAGAAAGATTTGGACAGAAAACAACTCCACCCCACACCCCCAACAACTGCAAATGCAACCAAAAAATGCGACATATGTATGAAAAACAACCAGACAAAACAAGAGAAAACAAAAATAGCAATCACATCATTAGACTGCAGATTATACAATTCCTGTCTCTGGCCCGGCATTGAAGTAAGTGACAAGTGGTGTGGTTAAAGTGCTGTTGAAGGAACCAATAATCTTACTTATTCATCAATCAATTATTCCATAGACAGGACCGTCTAAAAAATAAAGCTTTATTTTACCAAAACAATTAACGAACAATCGGTCTCTGTTAATGTCGTTCACAAAATGTTTCAGAAAAAAAATTATATTTTTAATTATTTATTTGTCATTGCAATTTATTTATTATTTATTTATTCATTTATTTATTTATTGTTAATATTATTTTATTATTGCTATTTATTTATTTATTATCGCTATTCATTTATTTATTTTTCTTTCTTATCTATTATTTATCTATTTATCTATCTATCTATCTATCTATCTATCTATCTATCTATTATCTACAGTATTTGGCATTTGGATAGAACGCCAAGAATTTGACGCATCAAATGTTTAATGTAATGAAATACAGCTTACAGCTAAATAGTATGAACTAACCACTTAATTCACAAATTACACAAGGAAGGTTAATTGATTGTAGTGTTGTTTAACGTTGCACCAGCAATTTTTCAGCTATTCAAAATAATAGAAAATTTGTTTATCTCTAAGGGTTTATCTCTAAGAACAAGTTTATATGTGAGATGTGCGAGTATGCTTTGTGGAATGTCGAATTGTTTTTGTGATAGTTCACAGAGTCAGTATGTTACAAACAAGCAATTGCCCCAGTCACATTATCTAGGCACTGGTTGTACCAGCAATACCTGTGTACCAAACGAGGTAGCATTATTTCAAATTTTAAATGTTTATATTTGACCCGACTTCTCGCTCTCGAGGCCGATGCTTTACCACTGAGCCACATTGGTCGCACAAAGTAATAAATATTTTTTTAAAAAAATACGCTTGAAAAGTTTGATAGACTAAAACAACAATTAAACCATTTGCCTAATAGATAACAATTTCTGGTTTTCAATACAGGTTTGAGCATTTAACCTGAAGTTAAACGTTTAGACGCCCATAGACTTGCAAGTAAAAGTGTTCGAATAAAAGCAAGAAAACAGAGTTGAAATGGTTCGAATAAAATCAAGTTAAGCAGATTAAAAGGGTTCAAATAAAAGCAAGTCAGGCAGATTGAAAGGGGTTCGAATAAAATCAAGAAAAGCAGAGTTGAAAGGGTTCGAATAAAAGCAAGTACCCCAAAGTTGAAAGGGTTTGAATGAAATCAAGTAAAGCAGATTAAAAGGGTTCGAATAAAAGCAAGTAAAGTAGATTTAAGGGTTCAAATAAATCAAGTAAAGTCGAGTTGAAAGGGTTTGAATGAAAGCAAGAAAAGGCAGAGTTGAAAGGGTTTGAATAAAAACAAGAAAAGCAGAGTTTAAAGGGTTCAAATAAAAGCAAGTAAAGTCGAGTTGAAAGGGTTTGAATGAAAGCAAGAAAAGGCAGAGTTGAAAGGGTTCGAATAAAAGCAAGCAAAGCAGAGTTGAAATGGTTCGAATAAACGCAAGCAAGCAAATTGAAAGGGTTCAAATAAAAACAAGAAAAGCAGAGTTGAAAGGGTTCAATAAAAACAAAACAGATTTTCAATAAATGCAAGAAACGCAGAGTTTGAAAGGGTCAATAAAAACAAAACAGATTTGAAAAGGGTTCAATAAAACAAGCAGCTTTGAAAGGTTCAATAAAAGCAGAAAGCAGAGTGAAAGGGTGTCAATAAAAACAAAGCAGATTTGAAAGGGTTCAATAAATGCAAGAAAAGCAGAGTTGAAAGGGTTCAATAAAAACAAAACAGATTTGAAAGGGTTCAATAAAACAAAGCAGATTTGAAAGGGTTCAATAAAAGCAAGAAAAGCAGAGTTGAAAGGGTTCAATAAAACAAAACAGATTTGAAAGGGATTCAATAAAGCAAGAAAAGCAGAGTTGAAAGGGTTCAATAAAACAAAGCAGATTTGAAAGGGTTCAATAAATGCAAGAAAAGCAGAGTTGAAAGGGTTCAATAAAAACAAAACAGATTTGAAAGGATTCAATAAAAACAAAACAGATTTGAAAGGGTTCAATAAAAGCAAGAAAAGCAGAGTTGAAAGGGTTCAATAAAAACAAAACAGATTTGAAAGGGTTCAATAAAAGCAAGAAAACAGAGTTGAAAGGGTTTAATAAAAACAAACAGATTTGAAAGGGTTCAATAAAAGCAAGAAAAGCAGAGTTGAAAGGGTTCAATAAAAACAAAACAGATTTGAAAGGGTTCAATAAAAGCAAGTAAAGCAGAGTTGAAAGGGTTCGATTAAAGCAAGTAAGCAGATTTAAAGGGTTCAAATAAAAACAAAAAAAAAAGCAGTGTTGAAAGAGTTTGAGTAAAAGCAATATACATAGCTTGAAGATTTTTAACATCTCTGTATAATTAACTACAGACAAAACAGAAACACTTCAAGTAGCAGTATGCTTATGGAAAGGCATACATGACCAAGTAAAAATGCTATCCGTGGAGCGGATAAAATGTAAGTCAACTAAAAAAAATAAGAATATCGAATATTAATATTATGAAATCAATTTTAAGGAACCTGATCGACACTGAATATAGCGCATCGGTGGATGAGTGGTCTTAAGCGGCAGTCTACGGATTACAGCACCTCTCACTGTCAAGGTTTGATCCCGTCTTGAAACACAGAACCAAGTGTGAGAAAAGTCGGTGGTTTTTCCCGGTTTCCTCCACCCTCTCAGAACTGACCGACACAATATGTGAAAAAATATTGACTAGAGCGTTAAACATCATAGCATCACTCCACATTTAATAAAATTATAAGGGCTAAATAAAACACACAATAAAAACGTAGTTAAAAAAATAAATAAATAAATAAATAAATAAATAAATAAACAAATAAATAAATAAATAAATGAACGAATGGATGAATGGACGAATGTAGAAATAAATGAAAATAAATAAATAAATAAATAAATAAATAAATAAATAAATAAATAAATAAATAAATAAAACACAAATTCACTAAATTTGTACAAAAAATCGGACAAAATGGAAAATTGTTCTATGATCTGATTTAAATTCTACATCATGAAAATCATGCTCGAAGTGATATATTTATACACACATAATAGCATTCTTCAACATTCATTCATTGATAAATACATTATATATATTACAATAAATAGTAAAAACTCCGACCATTAAATTCTGAATAAAAATCATAATGTATTGGAAAAATTTAACAATGACAATAGGTTTAAAGTAATATTTGAAATAAATAATTTTACATCCATTCAAATGCCAATTGATTTTTATTTTCAACGCTATACTATACGATTCATCATAATTATTTATGCATTTCTTAGGCGAAAAGCCGATAGTATCAGAGCGTATATGATAATATCGTTAAACGGTGCAGGGAACTTCCGTTATATGCAAGGACCTTTCAATATTATGGAAAATTTACGAGCATTTTAACGTTCGTGTAATGGCCTTTTTTCTACTTATCCTTACATATACAAGCCATTAATCCATGTTTCTGAGAAAAAAATCCGATTGAATAAAAATGAGTTCGATTCTGACCCGAGCCCTATCAAACTATTAAGTATATGAAGCGAATCGAGATGCCTCATTTTATAGTTTTATTCATGCATGACAATTCGGTACTATTTTAAACTGAATTCAGAAGCAAAATTGTTTATTCTTATCTTGTGTAAACAAAGGGTATGGTTGATTAACATTAGCAATTATACTTATTGAACTTAAAAAATGTCTTTTTTGGAATAATTTATTCCTTATTTTCTTAATTTTATTGTTTTCTGTTAAAAACATATGATTCTAACATATTTTTGATGTGCTTAGTTCCGCTAGAAATAATTTATTACAAGGGCATACGCCCTATGAAACATGATCTATAACTCCTTTTGTGCCTAATCCATTCTAACTGCAAGTTAACAACTAGTCTTAAAGCCTATTACTTCTCTGCAAAACAAGACATCTTTTTTACACAAAAATCGCCTTTGAAACGACTGATTGTTGATATAAACATGATTTGCTAAGCAAAACAATGGCATTGGCTTTAACAAGAGAAGCGCTGTTTTCCACCCTTAATGAATACAAAATTACAGAATACATACGTAAATAATGATAATGTCTGGTTGCACTCTGTAAACCTCTGTTTACCCGTCAACGCATGGTTAATGAAGGGAATTGCTGTGCAGTAACTTTGATCTTTTAACAAATTCCTCTCAGCATATCACCTTACCAAATTTTTCTCAGGATTTAATTGCATATCTTAGTAAAACATTGCTTACACGTGGTATTAAAGTCACAATTGCGTCCCAATTTCAAAATGCACATGTTGAAAGTAAGTCGCGTTTTCAAACGCGACTCAACCGAAATATTCTAGGTGTAGAAATAGTTTTTCACGTTGTATTATAGCACATTGTATTTGTTTTAAATTAATTTTAAAGGACTTATGGTATTAAGTATGGAAGGTATTTCCCATGCAGGTAATATATAGTATAAAACAGCTAACTTGAATAACTTTAATGGCTAAACGTCCGCGTTAAATCAAAACCAGTGCCGAAATATTTCCGCAGTTCTGAAATTTAGACATTAAAAAACGGATGGTATCATATTTCCTTCGATCTATATCCTTACTATTTTATTTTATTTTATTTATTTATTTATTTATTTATTTATTTATTTGAATAAAATATGCTAAAGCTTTAGTAATTTCAACTCAAAATTGAAACTTTATTATATTGGTGCACGTCAGTTTCAGGTAGTAAAAATCTAAAACTTTTCCCGAAAGGCCTAAAAATTGTTTTTAATTTTGTATAAAGCCTAACTTAAAATTTAGTTAGATGGACTTTATTTATGGATGGTTTTGAATACCAAGAAAGAGGGTCATATTTAAATTTTAACTGCAATGACCATACCCGGTTCAAATCTTTTCGTACCACAGTCAGTAAATGTGGCGTTGAAACAATTGTCCTCATTCCACTATTGTTAGAAGTCAAGAACTTCTACAACGTCAAGAAATATTTTAGATTTGTTTAACTGCTTTATTTTTATAAGGATTTAAAAGATTAATGTAAATTAGCAAATGCAACATCTTAATTTTTCATTTATGACTAATATGTCTGTGATCCAAATGTGATATTGTAGGACATCTTAAAAAAAAAATAAAATAAAATAAATTAAAAAAAAAAATAATAATAATACAAATTGTAATATAAATAACTGGTTATTTTGGAATATTGTAATGAACTTTTTTTCTTTTTAAAAAAAACCATAGCAACCAGGAAGCGAGACTAAACTCGAAATTGAAAACAAAAACCCACCATTTAGAGAATTTTGGATTTATGATATGAAATTCATGTAAACAAGCTGTTTCATTTTCATTTAATGTCAATATTATTTCATTTTTAGATTAAATCCGACTCTGGATGCATTCATTTTTGAAATAATGAAAAATATAAAATTTGATACTTTTCCTTCTGAATTTTAGTTTTTTTCGATAATCACATTTAGAAATTTTTAATATTAGATTTTTTTTTCATTTTCAATCCTGCTGCAAATATAGTCTCCCCCATGGGAAGATTTTGAATTTCTATCAAAATTATGCATTCAGAATCAGCACATGACAACTGTTGTCTTGTGCTGATTTTGAATGCAATTTTTGAATAGAAATTCAAAATCGGCACATGACAACTCTTTTAGTGAAATCAATTTTAATATTGTATGCAAAGAAGATCATTAAGATTGGAGAAGTCTATTCGGAGTTGTGGTGTTCATGCCCTAGTCATAAGTTTTTTTTAAACACTTACTGCTATATTGAATGTATGTTGGAGGAAATCGGAGTGAACGGAAAACATCGCCTACCTTTCAGGGAGTGATCTGACTAATATGTTGAGGATTCAGTAACTTTATCTCAAACTCGTTCCATGGCGCGTTGACATATACATGTATTTAACAGTTATAATTTTGATTTCAGAACCAAGTTGTTCGAAGTTTGATTAGGCAAAATTTGTTTCTTGTATAGTTTTAGACACTTTGTAATTTTATTTATTTTTGTTTTTTTAAATTTTTAAATTTATTTATTTATTTTCATTTTTATTTTTATCAAAAGATCAAGTGAATAAATATAATCAAACTTAAACATCTATCTATAATGATATAATAATTATTATTTTGTTTTTCAATTTATGCTAATAAATAGATAATTAAACTAATCAACACTTAATTAACTGTGCAAAGATAATTAAAAAACCATCAACATAAAACAATTCAGATGAATTTCGTTGTCAATCAGACGCTTTGCTATGATAAAAAAAACTTGTGTTGTATATCTTGTTCGATTACCATGGTTTTTTTCCCTTTCTTTCCTGAGACGTGGGTTGTTGGTTTTTAATTGTTTTTCTCAGTTGCCATGCCAATATGTGTTATTTATATATTATATTAACACAAGTTTCAGTTTAGAAAATAAAATTTTAATTATTTTTAGTTCTATATTGAATAGGAGAAAACAATGTTAAAAGAATTTTAGAAAACGTTATATTTTACCCGAATAGATATTTTTTTTACATATATTTCCACATTCAGAAAATGTTTCTAATAATTCTTTTTCAAAGAAAACTTAAAACTCCAAGAAAGAAAATTAAGTAATGAAAATAGTTTTAAGAGAATTAAAATCAAGAACAATTTACAATCGTTATTTTTACACTTGTCATTCAGAAAATTATTTTTTAAAATAAATATTTACTTTGTTCATGAATTCGCACGTGATAACTGAATTCTTTATTTTACTTATCAAAATCAAAATTTTTCACATTGATATGCATTATCAGTTCTTGTATTTTCTTTTGATTTTATGCAGATTAAAGTTTAAGTAAGTAACCAGTATTTGTGCGCGTTTGAAATTAATTAATTAAAAAAAAAAACATAAATTACTTCAGAATTCTGTTAAAATGTTAAAATGGTTTTCTTCTAAAATTTTCTCAATTTTTAGCATTATGAAACTTCGTTTTTATTAAAATGATTTTCTCTCAATTTTTATACATTTAAAATAAAGTAATTATTTTAATAAATAAATAAATAAATAACATATAAAATCCTTATATTACGCCATCAATTATTTTTAAGTTAATTTGTCATAACATTAGGTTGTTATTCGCAATTTAATAAAATTCTGTTTTTCCTAAAATGGGAGGAAAACTCATATTAATTTTTTAAATAATCTAAAAATTATTGCCTCGCTATACTACAGTTTTTGTCACTTAAATGAAATTGCATCAAATAACATTGCAAAATCCTCCGGCATAAGCTGAAATATCTTTGAAAAAGATCTAATTTGTAAAATTATGATTCATTGAATTTTTAAAATTTTCAAATTTCGAGTAAAAAATAAATAACTAAATGAATATTATGAAGATAATTTTTAGCATTAAAATGAATTTGTATTGCCATACCTCAGTATTTTTATGTTAAAATATTCCATATAGCAGCATACATTTTTAAAATAATTTATAAAATGAACACTAATATCTAAAAGAGTTTCCATTGTAAGATTTTAATTTCCTCTTGTTTCATGTTTATATTAAAATTAATATTATTATCATTTGTCTCCAAGAACAATTAAAAAACATCATTTTTTCGAGAAACATCAAGTTTCAAAGAGAAAAAATATGGGAATAAAATTTTATTTGAACCAGACAAAACAATTATAAGAGGATTGGTTTATATCATTTAATGAGGTTTTGTGTTCCAATCAAGAACATTTCACTTATATTGAGACGTTACCAGCTATAGACGAAATGGCAAAAATTTTGTAACCTTTGCAGTGCGCTTACGGCAATGTAAGTGGAGTATTCTTTAGGGAGCCACGTCTGCCTTTAAATGGGACATCGGTTTTCAGTGCCTCCCCCGAAGGACCCCGCGACTTTCATTACTAAATGTCAATGGTTTGGCTAAACAACAGTCACTACCAATTTTCAAGTCCCCGATCTCCTAAGCGAAGATGCTACGGAACATGAAATTACTTTAATATATATTGTTTAAAAATACAAATTTTAAATGATTTCGAATTTGTGTATAAGTAATCTCTATAAATGTCGTAAATCTCCAATAAGCAATTAACTTACAACTTGGTAAAAATTTTACATGTTTGAACGGATTTTGCAGCTTGGCTTGAAAATACATTTTTGCTAATAATATTGAATTGAAAAGAGATAAAAAGGAGAAACTATCATTTCATATTTAACCAGGTTTTTGGATTAAAATATTTTGATTTCAAACCAAGTATATTAATAAGCAAAAACGTGCTTCAAAAAGGACACTTGCTTTAACTGAAGTTGCTTTTGTAAATTGTGCTCTAAAAAAACCTCCTGTTATCCCGTGCTTATCTTGGTACTGGCAAATATAGTCCATTTTTATTTGTGTAATTTTCTTTCACGTAATCGTTGCTTCATATGTTTTCAATTTTATATTTCTTAAATATCATTTTATGTAAAAAAAAAAAATACTTTTGCTATATTCTTATTTTCGCTTAGTTCGTACTCAAATACAAATTTTGAAAAAAAAAAAAAAAGAAAGAAAAACGCAAAAAAAATTACAACGCGAAAAAGTTGTGTTTTTTTTATAATTACGCGAAAATTTATGCATACGAAATTTTCCGTATTACATATATTCATTGAAATATATATCAAAATTCTTAGGATAAAGGTAAAGTTATTTTGTAAATTGTCCTTGAACATAAATGATGTTTTGACATCATGCAAACCAATAACTCTTGACCATTTCCGCTACCATTAACCTTAAGTAATATTTCACAATGCTTTTAACCGTGTCATTTTTTTCTATGACCATCATTTGTCAAAGAATGCATTAACATAAAAAAATAAGTCATACATGGGTCATTTTCTCTCGGAAAAAAATTAAAGGTATACTGTTAATAATAAGTTTAATCTGAACTTGAAATCGGCTTTTATTAAAATGAAAATTTGTAATAGTGAATAAAAAAACAAGATCAATCATTATGAAAAAAAAAAGAAGTAATATGTACCCGAAACAGAAAAGAAAACACATTAAACACATGATCAAGCAAATGTTTTAAAAACTTCGGGTGGGCACTAATATCCGGTAGCATGGCACATGTGCTTGTGAGGGACTTACATTTTTCACAGCCGTACTTGAACTTCAGACTGAAAACAAACGGTATTGGCATCAACCAAAGCAATGATAAACAGGACACAGCACAAAGTAATGACACAGGTAAGCATTACGGGAAAGAAAAGAAAGAGAAACCTATAAAAACCCTATGATTATAAAAGACAGCTTTGGATAGTGACTTGATTCTAAGGCCAGTGGACAGTGATTTTGCCATATATATAGATATTGAAAACTTTCTTTGGAAACTCTGGACCGTTTTTTATATGCTGAGAATTATGAAGTTCACTGCAGACATTATATCTTGTGACACACAATATCTGACATTTTTGGCAGCTTGGACAGTTTTAACAGCTGGGTTTAACTTAAACTATTTGATTGTGTGTCAGTTTGCTCTTTTCGATGAATTTTGATGGTCAAATTCGAACATTTTAATCATATTTCTCCAGGAGAAACTATCTTTATTTAGTAGTAGCTTTAGGCTAACAAAATCATTGAGTGGCCTGGTTATAAGTCCTTAAAATCATTATAATACACAGGACCCGGTGGCTTGAAGCTTGATACAATCAATGAATTTATAAACTTTTTTTAAAAATTTGATCGTATGTCTATGATAGTTAATGTTAAGAAGATCCTATAAGAATAAATTTAGATCAAACTGCATTTTTAAATGATGATACATTTGTTTATTATTATTATTATTATTATTATTATTATTATGTTGTTGTTGTTGTTGTTGTAAGATTTTTTGTCAAACACCTATAAATCTGATTATGTTTTAAACACCTCGGTACAGTTTTCTAGATTATTCCCACATAAGTATTTCAGAGTTAAGGAAAGTTTTAGAAATACTACACAACATTTTTGGAACAGGAGGCAGATATTTCAGACCCGTCTAGTGTTAGCAATTTATCAATCAGAAAAAATTTATACACTATAATTTTGTCCTTTATTATTCTGACCAAACGTCAGTGATAGGGGCGTCTAGTTAATTGCTACAAGGACACAACTGATTAGATGAACATCCCCGCTCCGAAGTTTTTGCTCTAAATATTTTGACGCATGCTTTTAAGTTAAAGCTTATTTTCCAGAATTCTTTCTTTTATATTTTACAATATCTGAATATTATGAAACTGAACAAAATTCGGCATTACATACTTTAATAATAAATTTATAATACAATATATAACAGAGTTGCTGCCTCGGTTATTTTTTATTACATGGTGAACATAAAAAGACGATACAAATATCAGTGTAATTATTTTATTGCTACTTAAAATTTTATTAATTTTTGCTGACTTTGAGAGGTGAAACAACAAACAAATTTGTTGTTTTATGAACACTAATATACTGCAAAGCGAGGTATGTCAAATGAGATCTCGCACATATACACGAGATCTCGCGAGTGTACAATATTTTTATATCAAGTGCTCCGATTCAATAACTATATTTTACAACGTCATACACAATTTCACAAATTTGAATTCGTTTGACGTTAGTGATGAGGACAAAACATTTAAAATACCACAACTTTCTGAAACACAAACAAGTACAATCACTGTCAGCACTATAAGCCATTTAAGGACAGTCGAAAAACTTTACCTTTGACCTTTTTTAACTCGCAAACCGAACTACTTACCTTTTTAAAAAAAGAGTACCACTTTTTCATAATTTTGTATTTATATAATATTTGCTATATTTTACCAAAACATTATATGGATTTCAGATTAGAATATCTATATTAAAAAATGTTTTTGCAATCTTGCTGATGAAAAAGGTCAAAGAGTTTCAAGTATCCTTAGTCAAAATGATAAAATGCGCACGCAGCCATTTATTCTTTAGAATGATTAACAGCTTTTCTCTTTCTTTTCACATCCAATGCGTAAATTATGAAGTTTTATATCTATATAATTATATATATATACAAATAAATAACAATTGAGTAAGCTTTAATTAAAAATTAACAATTAAAAATCATTTAATTCACTAAATAGATATTTTTACCACGTTGATAGTATACACTGAGACACCATTCTCTTTATATGAAAGAAAAAATGTTCCATGATTGTGAAATACATTGTTAAATGGAATGTTAATTCATATGAAAAAAAATGTTATCATATAATATAGATGAAAACATGGAAACGTGTTCTCTGGCAAGTGGACAGATGAAACTACAGTTTCATATTTGGATTTCATATAAGAGTTTCTGTTCATCACTGTAATGTTAATAATTATAATGTATATTTGTTAGTTTTTGGTACACCTTGGTTATCATAATTGTGTATGAAAAATAAGTGACCTTTGACCCGGACACTTTTCAGGTGTCAGGTGCTAGACTACAATTGTCAATGTTTATTCCTGAGCACTACTTCACTGGCAAAAAAATTAGAAGATTAACGTCAAACCAGATCACAGATATTTTCAAACCATCCGCTAGAAAAAAACAAACATATTTTTCTCAATCGAACCACAACACAAAATTGTAATTCACAAACAGTTGTTTATTATAAACCAGACAAAATCCTTTAAACTTCAACAAAATGACATTTAATGTCGTTGCTATCCCATGTGACTTGTTGTTTATCTTTTGCGTCACTTAAACGTCAATGACGTCACATCTTTGAGGAGAACTATTCCAAATCACCTAAATGTTTCAAGACATTGCATGTCATTGTAAACGAGGCCAGTACTGAGATGAAAGAGACCCCATATGATGAGCACTCATATCTTGAGGAGCTCCTCCCGGAACTTGGATTGGCACCGATACTCCAGGAGATATCAAACCTGAAACAGATAAAGAAAACCTTTAAAATATATTGTTTATTTTACTTTGTAAGATTTTATTTGAACGATAGCGATTTATTATTGAGAGCAAAAGTATACATATATATATATATATATATATATATATATATATATATATATATATATATATAAGGATCTATGCCGTAAGAGATTTTACTGATTAAGGGAACGGTCTATTTTCATAAAAGAACCAAATTTGAGTAATATAAGTATATAAGTTAAGCATCAATCATCATTATTTTGTTATTTTAGAGTGAAATTTCATACAGAAAAACGGCCGATGCGATCAAAATAATAACATAAGGCCAATAATGTTGAAACAGCAAAGAACAAAAAAAAAAATGCCAAACAAGTTTTTGGACCACTGATTATAAAATTCACGACTCTAAATACAGACGAATATTGTGAAAGTGTACAGTGTAGTGGTTATATAAGTGAATGAGACCATAAGTGTATGGTGAATCAAGATTTGAATTCTACAATGACATGTACTCTTCTACCACCATATCTCTTACCAGTAGACGCACCATTATGAGAACTGTGTGCCATATGGGACTGCATTCCCACAGCGGGATTACAGGAAGGACGGGAGTATGAACTTAATGATAATGGATCATAACTGCTACGTGTTGAGTATTCTGAAATGAAACAAAAAACAACTATAGGTATTAACTATAGGTATAAGCCAATTTATTTTTTTTTTTTTGTAAAAAGCGTAAAATAATGCGACCATTTTTCTATGATATTATAAAGTTTTAAACCTTAATTTAAAATTAAGACAACTATTTTATTTATTATTTTATTTATTTATTTATTTTATTATCCGTTTGAAACAATTAATAATGATAACGAAACAAAAAACATGAAATTCAAAATGTTCTGATTTTAAAATTAATTCATTTGAAGTTTAATAAAAAAAAAACCTATTATAGCATCTATATTAAAATCAAAATTTCAAAAAATAAATATAATAAAATAATTTTTTTTTATAAAATTCAGATTTTTTTTCGGTCACCTTGCAAACAAATGTGCTTTCAAGCACAAGGATAGACGCTCCTAGCCTAGCAACTTAGG
Source organism: Tegillarca granosa (assembly GCA_029721355.1). Lineage (NCBI taxonomy): Eukaryota > Metazoa > Mollusca > Bivalvia > Arcoida > Arcidae > Tegillarca > Tegillarca granosa. Next base: position 15,393,944 of record CM056601.1, read on the forward strand.
GTGATTGCTTATAGATTATGTCAGAATGATATAAGGTTATTCCTACCTGGTATCATACATGAGTAGGAAGATGAATTATTGGACTGTAAACAAGCTGGATTTGTTGGTATGTTGTTTGACAATGAGTAAGTTGGTACGGTGGGCATTGAGCTGAAATAAATAAGTAAATAAATAAATAAATAACGTGAACATTGTAAGTAATATATATATATATATATATATATATATATATATATATATATATATATATATTGATAGAACATTCATATTATCAAAAAATGCAAAATATTGCCAGGAAAGTGAACGGTTAGAATTTCTCACTGATTATATTACCTACATCGATATATAAGAGTAATTTAATACGCGTATATACAACAATAAGAAAAGAAATGAGTTTCCTTAACGAGTAATTCTAGACAACTCTGCAATATCTTACAAAAATCTTGGTAAAGACAATATAAAAAAGATAACTTGAATCTATCTTTACCACAACAAGCAGAAAATAATCAATAAAGCTGAGACATAACTTGTTTTACTAATAATATAACTGAAATCTCTTCTAGAAACAGTATCAGTCTTATATAAATCCATGTATTTTCGCGATATCCAATGTATATTAAAACGAAACCATAAACTGGGGAAGAAATATGAATAACTTCGAAGTATTTCAAATGTACCATAAATAACCTTTAAACTGGTGCACTTCACTATAACTAGTCCGAGACCACTTTTTTTAGTCAGTAGTTTTAAAGACCTTCTGCTTAACAAGTACTTCCAAAAAAAATCCGTCCTTGGTAAATTATTTATATCGAACCACAACAATGTAAAAGGTATAGATTCTTACCTATAAGTATCAGCCATTGTTCCTATTTGTTGGTGAATTGATGGATACATCCCGTTAAAACCACTATTTAAAGGTAATCTGGTTGCACCATTAGCAACTTCTCGCCTTTGATTTCGTAGTTTTTCCTCTCTCCTCCATTTTGCTCGTCTATTTGAAAACCAAACCTGCAAATCCAATTAAAAATGTAATGAAAATATATAAAACAAATACCAGTTAAAATTTGATGTGCCAGATGTGCACTTTTCGGAAATTCATTCCTAATCAGTGTCGCTAAGACCGAAAAGTTTGATAGATAAAAAACATAAGCCAAACAGTTGAAAATAATGAATCTAAAGTTCCAAAATTATATAAATCCAAATCCAGCTAAGGAATGCTTTGTGTGAGGGAACAAACCTTAGTTTTAAATAAATTTCAAATTTTAGACGGCTGAAAATTTTGCTTAATGGTACATTTTCTGACAGCACAAGGTACTGCCTACTGATTTATGGATACCCTCGAGGAGTTTTACTCCACCAGCAGTGGTACCCGCTCAGGAGTAGTAAATATATAAAACAAATACAAGTTAAGACAGGAGATGTGAAAGATTAATATTAAAACATTTTTTCGATACACAATTTTTAAAAAGAATTAATATTTTTCGCAACATGAATTTTTGGCAAATATACAATTTTACGTTCGTCTAAATGAAGCATATCGCCAAAATAAATATAAATTAAATATAATATATAAGATATATATAAGATGGCAGCTAAATCATTTTAATTTGGTTTAAGTTGGAATGATCTGGTTTGGTACACGAAAAACCACTTTGGATTAGATGTTTGACTTGGTTAATTTTTTTCTCAGAGATAAAAAAAATCGCAATCGAATAAATAAACTTTGAAAAAATGTAAGAAAGTATGCTAAAAATAAAATTTCTGTAAGGCACATTATCATTTTATTTCTGAAAAAATGTCTCAATTAAAATATCCTGACTTGGCTTGATACACCATTCTACAAATTCTACAAAGAAAAAAATAAATGCCACAGACAAAATTCTTGAAAATATATTTTTGTGATGTTTTCATTCATTTTGTTTTAGTGGACAAACTGACCTGCGAATTTATATATCCACGAAATAGTATAAGTAGTATACGTAACATTCTATCCTTAAACGTTAATCACAATCACGAAATTATCACCACACGAATTTTTTTCTTAGCACTACGAAAAATAGCCATCGCCAAAACAAAGTAAGACAGAATAGTTATCCTTTATTACCTGTATCCTAGCTTCTGGGAGATCTATTTTTTGAGCAAGTCTTTCTCTAGCGAATACATCTGGATAATGTGTTCGTTCAAATTCTGAAAGGATAATTATATTACATTAATTATACAAAATAATCGAAACTTTTTTAAGTAGTTAAGAATTAACGGATAGGTTAGTATAATTTTAGATTATATATCTTAAATTTAAGAATTTTGTAGTTTGCAAAATGTGAAACTTTTTGACATTTTTGTTCTATCATTCAAATGGTCTAAAATTTAGACTTAAAAAAGTTACTTTTCAATTAGCCAGTAACTCGGTAAACTAAGCAAAATTTGTGTATTTAAAACTGGAGTTTTTCAAGGAATTAAAATATCATAAGTTTTCCTTCATTAAAATTCAAATGAATTGTTATATAAAAGCTTTCTTTTTTAAAATTTTTTGTAATTAAATAATTGCAAGCCTAAAGAAGGGCCATCTCTGCAGACGTATGAGGAAATGACTTTATTCAAATGTAAGTGCTTAGAATATACAAATTTAGAAAAGCATTTTGTTGTAAGTTAAGCCTAATGTATTAGCTTTTTCCTAACAAATCAAAATCCTTCTATGTTTAGGGCATTCGAGTCATTGATTTCCTTGACGTTATTTATTTCTTCGCATTTCCCAAGGAAGAAATCGTTTAAAAGATCAAAGAGGAATCTTCCTTCAACAATTTACTCAAATTTACTTTAAATTATTAGCATTAGTGTTTCCTGTTTAAAAGGCAAATGAAATTTTTACAAAACTAGTTTTTTTTTAAAAGTAACTAAAGAAAAACTTCTTAATAACATTTGTTTGGGAAAATTCCTTATTTGTAACAAATAATCAAAGAAAAGTGCTTTTCCTTCACTTTTTACTTAAAAAACCGTGATGTTCATAGCGAGCCAATTGGAAAAGTTAAATGAGGAAGAAATTCTATGAAATTTTGTATCATAAAATAAATAAAGAAAGAAAAAAAAGAAAAATATATAAATTACATTTATGTTTTATGAATTAAAATCTTCTATGAATATAAAAAGAGAAGATTTAGTTTTGAAATTTAAAAAATAAATAAAAAAATTGAACTCTGATTTTAGAATTTTTAGCTACATCTAATTTCTAAACGGAATTAATTTTAGCTTCTTCTATCATCCATAACAAAATTGAAGCTATTCTTTTTCAGAACATTTTCTATGCAATACTGGATTTTAGAGAATACTTTCAAGTTATGACAAATATACTTTCAGGGCAATATAAATAGAAACTATTATTTTGCTAATTACTTAATTTTAGTATCCTGTTTTTAATATCTTTAACAATTTTTTTTGTTTATGAAAACTTAATATAAAATTACTAATCAAACGAGAAAAAGACTAACCTTTTTCTAAAGATTCAATTTGTGCTGCCGTAAAAGAAGTTCTATTTCTTTGAAGTTTCCTTTTTAAACGCATGCGCATCTGTTCATCTGATTCATTATGGTTTCCTTCGCTGTGGTTACTTTCTGAGCTGGAATGCACACCGTCATTGACTACAAAACAGAGGAAGGCAAAATTTAATTGGGATAGTTATGCATTGTTGAGGACAGATATATCGCAACATTCAAATTAAAGGTCGACAATTGCATTGTTACACAGGCTATAAATCATACATAAATAGGTTCCTTTAAAACTGCCATGCCATATAGAATTCATCAAACCAATTGGGCATGTTTTAGAGTTTTCAAAAGACACAATACATTGTAAACTTAAACAAAGAACTAATTCTGGATATAATACAAACAAAACGAACTGAGCATATCGAAAACAATTTATCTCGCTAATTCTCACCACTTGCGAGGTTATGCGATAGTCACGCGCCAAATAAGACACGCAATGTTGAGAAGAAAATGCATGTTATTAGTTGTGTAAACGAAGTCAGCACGTTTTGGTCACTGTTTAATTGAATATATTTTGATCTTTAGCCTTTCCACGATGTCGACTGTCGCACGGTTCTAAAGGCTTGAAAGACAGGAAGACATTATTCCAGGAATGATGACACAATTTAAAGTTTGACAGTAACACTAGACAACTAATTTCTATATGAAATGTCATAAATTTGTTTCCTCGATGTATTTATTCAGCTTGGATAGTTAATAGGGTTTAATATTTTATCCACTGACCAGACCTTTGATGGATGCCACAGTTACAATAAAGTTCAGAACCTAATATCTCCTATGGACAATAGACCTTCAGACATATAATCGTATTAGTGTGATTAAATTTTTCTTAATTATGTAGCCGGCAGAAAATCTAATTGAAATTCGTTCTCTTTATGAAATATGATAGATAGTTCATTTTACACAAAATAATAAAAATCAGAGTGCTGAATAGTACACAATTTATTTATGTCACTGCAATAAAAATCAAGTTGCATAAGCTAAGAAAAGCATTTGAAGGTATTCCAATAGGGAAAATTTACAAATAAAAAACATAACGAAGAAAAGCTTAAGAAAAGTTTTTAGATCATACAAGAAACCAATATGAAATCAAAGAAAAATTTATATTATTCAATTTCAATATTACAGATTTTCCCACTTAACTTCAAAGTAAAAAGTTTCGATTTTTAATGACTTTAATATCAAAGTTTTCTCTGTATATTGAATATTCATGTATTGATAAAACATATGCACGCAGAGCAATATTGTATGTCCGTTTCATATTTTTCTTTAGGCCAAGACATCTCTTTTCAATGACCTCCTGTGAATATTTCTTTTCCGGAAGTTTCGATCCAACAGAGAAGAATCGACTTTTCCTTTCTGTGATGCCGACTGAATGAAGTTAAGAGTATTTGCTCTGTGTTGTCATTTCAGTGTTCAAGTGCTTGATAATTATCTTGTAAATAAGAACCGTTTTCAGGTCATTATGTTTAACCGCTAAACTATTTACATTCTTGATTATTTCCATTGATAGCGGATGAGAGAGAGAGAGAGAGAGAGAGAGAGAGAGAGAGAGAGAGAGAGAGAGAGAGAGAGAATGTGTTTGTGTTTTCTTAAACACATTTTACCTGACATTTAAATTATCTTTCAGCTTGAGAGAGAGAGAGAGAGAGAGAGAGAGAGAGAGAGAGAGAGAGAGAATGTTGTGTGTGTGTGTGTGTTGTTTTCTTAAACACATTTTACCTGACATTTAAATTATCTTTCAGCGTTGAGAGAGAGAGAGAGAGAGAGAGAGAGAGAGAGAGAGAGAGCACATTTTCTTAAACTGATTTTGAACACATTTTTACCTTTTTACATTTAAAACTAAGCTCAATCATTTGCATAATGAACTTTATTTTTATGTTTTGCATTATAGCACACACACACACACACACACACACACCACACACACACACACCTTAAAGTATCTTAAATCTGTTATATTGTCAATTAGAGCGATCAGCGTGAATTGTTTTCTTCAACCAAAAGAAGTTTTTCTACACCTTATTATTGGGTATGCGAACAACTACAAATTAATATTGGTAATTGAAGTATCTTGTATATATTTTTAGAGATCTGAAACTGAAAAATAAACGTGTTTGCACTTAAAATACACATGTATAAAATTACAAGGCATGGCGAGGATAATAACAGACCATATATACTAGTTATTATTACATGTGATTGGATGTTTTACTGATTTCGACCTCATATGACCTAGTACAGACGAATAGTTCGCTCTGTTTGACAAAAAGGCCATACAGTATTCTGCAAATTTGCAATTTTGTAGTATATATAAATATATTAAAAAAAAAATTATAAAAAATTGGGAAATAATAACTTTAGAACTTGCAAATTTGCAATTTTATAATATGTATACAGATATTTCAATGATGCTTTAAAATTTTTCATCTTACTTAAGTAAAAAAAATCAAGTTTCTACAAAGTTGAAATTTACTCGGTTCAACTATATATATATATATATATATATATATATATATATATATATATATATATATATATATATATATATATATATATATATATATATATGAATTAGTTTTTTTAGTTTTATGAAATGAAAATTTATCTTTAGAGTTTTTCTTACAGAAAATTAATTTTAAAGTCATGACTTTTTTAATCATTGTTTTTAAATTTTTTTCATGTCAGACATAAAACCATAGCAACGATAGAAATCACAATTTTTAAATTATTCATTAAACTTCTTTCGTTCTAGCCAGAATCAGTCTGATTTTATTTCTGATTAAAATACCACTGACATAACATAAAAAGAAGACAAGAATTTATAGACACATATATAAAAAAAAACGTGTGAATAAAATAAATCAATGGTTTCATATTTGACAAATGAACATCGGAGGATAGATTACTCAATTTCGTAACATTCGTATATTACTTAATTTCGTAACATAGGAAATTACTTGATTTGATAGCATTTTTACCATTTTTACAGTTCAAAACGCCTTTCACAGCCTATGTTTGAATCCCGCTCGGGTAGGTCCTGGTGGGGGGGGGGGGAAGTTTGTCAGTTTGCTTTCCGGACGGAGGTCGGTATTTTTTTTTTTTTTTTTTTTGGGGGGGGGGGGTATTCCGGTTTCCTCCACCGTTCAAAAATAATCGCCTTGATGTAAGTGAACAAAACGTGGCTGGACTTTAAACACTAATACGCAACACCACTCATAAAATTGTCAATAGTTCTTGTTTTTTTTTCATATTCTTTGTATGCCAATGTTCAAACTACAAAAAGTGATTTTAATACAGCAGTTGATATCGAAAAAGAAGAAATAGAAAATAAATAAATAGATAAATAAACAAATAAATAAATACCAAATGACATAGCTCTTTTGTTTAGAAATTTGAAACTCAATTGTTTCCAAATAATGAAACTTGAAGAACGAACACATTCTCATGCCATGACACAGTATATGAACATAGAATGGATTTGGGTTATAAAAACATGGTTCTTTCCGACAAACACACTTGGTCAATGCAGGGAATTCATTTTTCATTTTTCAACCAGCATATTCACCCTTAGGCGAACTTTTGATATGATAAAAATGTTTAAGGTATTGTGTTAAACTAACGCACACGAGGTGAAAGACGATGGCGAGGCGTCAAACTCAGTGTTATTTGGCTGATGGAATTGTTATCGGACGGTCATTTTGACAATTAATATAACAGCTTTAGGCACCGGACCTTAATAAAAACACAAAATAGGACAATTGGCATCATTGAGAAATTATTTGAGATACTGATATTCACTAACCCAGCATGTAAATATGGATTTAAACACAAGAAGAATGAATACTACAAAATAATTTTCACTTGAAGCAGATGTTTATTTTCATAAATTTAAAATAAAAATGACGGTTAACGAGTTCGTTTCATCTTGATGATAAAAAATGAGACAAGTTTACTCCAATTATGAAAATTAGCTTAAATATATATCGTTCAAAATGAAAAACAAGCGTTAACTTGATCTTGCATCTAAAATTAAGCGTTTTGAAAAAAAAAGAAAAAAAATTCATTCCAAAATTATAAATTTTGCATATTTTGTAATGCATCATACTTGGTAATTGATGGATAAAATATTGTTTAAACTATAATAATAATAATAATAATAATAATAATAATAATAATAATAATAATAATAATATAAATGCTTATTAACAAATTTTACCTGACTGATACAAACAAACATATCAGCGAGAACAAATTGAAATACTTGGATAAAATACTTTTAAAATTTTATATGGGGCAAAGCTGTCCAATATCGGAAAATAAATATAGCCGTTTTCCAGAAAATGATGGACTGCTCGAGAGAAGAAGATGCTGTGAATGTTTATACAAAGAGGAGTAACGCGTACTATCCACATTTTATAGTGTTGTATGTAAAATCAACCAATCCTTGCCGCGTTTAAAGCTGGGTTGACAATGATGTGGTTTGTAAAGCTAATCCACTTAATCAATTTTTTTTCCCATTCTATACTTTCAATAAAACCTGTGAGTCGCTTAAGACAATGTTTATATTGAATATAACGAATAATACATTAATGCAATAGCCAGCACGTGCGGCAGGTGTAAATACAAATATCACAAGTTATAATAGCTAAAATGAACACAGAAATGTTAATTTAGTAATAAACATTACTGTTAAACTCTAGTTTCTATTCACCGTGAGACTCGCATTAATTGTTATTCTCTGCCTAAATGACATAAAGCAAGTTTCAGTTGGTAATTACCATGCATTTGATGCAACTCTAACGTTCATATTATGATATTTGACTGATAATTAATTTATTAAAGCGAGCATTCATAGAGTATTACGGCTTTTTATTGTTATTTTTTGTTGCAAAAAGCGCTTTATTTCATCTCTTTGATAGGATTTAAACAATTAAATATAAAACCATATTAATTTTTTTTTAATTTAATTACAATAAACACTGAGAGTTGGCAGAGTGCACGGTCGTGCATCAAAAAACGCAGCCCGAAACAATGTAAGTGAATGTTCTGAAAAGAATAAATAACAAACACAAGCTCGTGACTTGGTTATCTTAGCTTTATGCACATTGTGCATTTAAATGATCATTTATGGCCGTGTTTAGCCATAAAAAGAAGATTATCAATGACTAAAACTACAATATTTTCTCATAAAAAATCATAAACAGGTGTATTTTAATAGATAGAGTATTCACCCTGTTTGGTTATTTAATGGATCAAAGTAACAAAATTTGTATGGACATCATTTCGCTTACTTTTTTATATTATACATGTGTATTTCAATATTTCTTTCTTTTCTTTTTTTATGCTATTTTATATTTTTTATTTAATAAAAATAATAATAATAATAATATCGTTATTATATTTATTATTATTATTTTTATCATAAAAGTGCAACCGATAAATTAACATTAAAAACGAATAAATTAATTAGGTCTAAATCGCTTTAAATAATTACTATCCATCCAAATTTGACTTATGGGACACTTTTTAGGACACGTAAAGAGTCAATATATAAAAATCTTTTAGATGCATGGTATCAAGGGGACATTATCGGTGTTTGTAATTTCATACCAAAATTTTCGAGAAAAAAAAAATAAAATGAAATAATAAAAAAATTGAAAAACTTTATCGAATAATTATGATTATTTAAGTTTACGCTCACGATGATATAAATATATTCGCTGAATGTCCATGTTCCGTTCGTGCCTATGCAGGGGGTACTTGGGTGCCAAAGCTGATGTCTTTTAATCTTAAACTCATTTCTTTATTTAATATCAAATACAAGAACTAAAAACTCCAAAATGGTCACTTTCTTGATTGCTAGTTACCCTTTTTTTAAGAAATCAGTTTCTTTGGTGGCGTACAGGTATATTTTTTCAATTATAATTTTGAATGTGATAAAACCCAATCGACAACTTCAATCAAAAAAAGATTTAATAATATAAATATAATATAGAGCTTACACGATTATATCTTACAAAACACTATGTATAGCTGTTCTATCTGTTAAATCGATTCATTCATAAACCTGATCACGCCAGAATGAGCAACTAGACGGAGCGAATAATACTTACGCATAGTAAATTAGATCAACTTTATCCAAGTGCTATACCTCCTCTTTTTACAATACCTATGTCATAGAAGTATACTTAAAAAGGGTTTAACTTAATAAAAGTAATTGGGAAAAATATTTTGATTTGCGATTAGTTGATTGTATTTACGTGCATGGGCACTACAAGGTCTGATTTAGATAAAGTAGCTTATACAGCAGTGTTTGTATATAATACAGTTAAATGCATATTTAAATACTTTGTATGCATGTGTATAGCAAGGTAGTATATACATGTTTAAGTTTGTTAATGACACATTGCACTACACCTTTGTTATCCACGGAAACAAGAGATACTGCAATTTTTTGTTTTCTTTGTAAATCGGATTTCATTGTTAAAATTTATATTTTTGTCTTAAAAAGTCGGTCGTTCAAGATAAAAAAAAAAAAAAAACTGTATTTTAAAACCAACTTCATATTTCTGAAATTTATATTATGTTAACCAGAACGAAGACATTCGTTTATATGTCAAAAAATCCAATTTGTATTTTTAAGCCAACTCTATTTTTCTGAAATTTAAATTTTGGCCACTAAAGATAAACATTTGTATAGAAGTCGGTCTTTTAAATTAACAAGATCAATCTGCATTTTTCACAACCAATTTCATTTTTCTGAAATTTATTTATTGTATTTTATTATTTTTTTTTTACAATTAATTTAATTCGCGAATGATTCATTTAATATGCCTCTTAAATATAAGACGCGTACATTGTACTCCAAAAATTGACATTTTGTATATCTAATACGCACTTTAGCTTTACATTAATTCGAGTTCTACTGTAAAAGGAATCTGCTTAAAATATCCGAGTTTTTAAAAAATATTCACAATGGAATGGCAGAAATGTTCTTACAAATATACTATATATAAATGGCGTAATTTATGCAATAAAAGTTTATACAAGATATATTTCTACAAAAGCAAGAAAACATCTCGAGGAGAAAGTCACAATGCATTGACTGTTTTCTGTAAAGTTGTAAAGTCTTTTTTCAATTTTTGAAACAGAATTTAGATTTATGGCGCCTTTAATATACAAATATTCGTAAATACTATACGTTCCACAGAAAATATTTAATTGTGAGATTTGTATATGTCATTATTCTATTTGAAAGCGTGAACGGATTGTTGTCATTTAAGCTCATTGGAGAGGATTTTGAATGTTTTTAACAATATCACTTACTCCGCATTGCATAACTTAGTTTATTTATGATTTATGCATTGATACTTTCCCTTACTTAACAGTTAAAACGATTATTAAGTCACAAAATGGAGCAAAGTTAAATTTAAAACATTTAAAGAAAAACTTGCTATCAAAGCCTTACTGTGATCTTTTAGATTTTACCAGCTAAAAAAAGAGAGAGCAAGTATTTTTTTTCTAAAAAATCTTCCCTTTAAAATCTGTATTTATCTATTTGGGGATTAAGCTTCCACCATGAATGGTTACCCAGACAGTACGACGTCATCGGACAATGGGAATGGAGAGTTTCACTCTTAACTCCAAGTCATCTAATTTAATGTGAAAATAGCCAATTGTTCATTTCTTCAATACCAGTTACAATACTGCGATAATACTAAGTTTAATGGAGTTGATACAACTTTTCCTTTCAAAGAAGACTTATTTCTATTACACGCGTTATATTGGTGATGTTCTAAGCTATCATCCCCATTTTGAAACAAATTTGCAATTTATGTATTGAGTTTTTAATTCTCTTAAGTACCAGGTTTTACAGATTGTCAATACAACGGGACAAATAGAGTCCTTCCTGACCGTGAGAGTCTGGGGTTTCTCTATCCGACGTATAGCTGTCTCTCCTTCTTCTCATTAGATAGTATGATCAACATTCTGCCTCTATTAAAGCTAAAAAGAACTTGAACTGTTAGGCGTTCCTTTTCGAACTTCCAGAAATTATTCATGATTTGATTGCATTCAATTTTTAGAGAATTGTAATGAGACTGTTCATGCGTTTAATTCGGAATATTTCAGACTTGACCAGATAACAAGGCTGATCATTAGTGTTGATTGACTGGTTATTAAATAAGGTACCTGCTATGCAATTGCTGTGGTAATGATACAGCCCGAGGGACTACGATGTTTCCAAACCAATGAAACCCTTGCTTAAAAAATTTTGAAGCACAGAAACAGGTTTTCCTCAATCATTTGCATCCAGATGGAAAATCGAATAATGACATGACTTGTTTAAGAATCCTTAGTTCTTTTTATAATGTAATTTAGCAAATAGCCGACAGCAAACAAGTTTCAAACAGTCTTCCCGATTCGGAGTTTTTAGTCGAAATGACATTCAAATTAACCAGTTTTCTAATCTACATATAAATAGTGAATTTCAAGAATCACACGACTGCTTTACGACAGGAACCATGGGAACGGATATACACAAAGCCATGAGAACAAGATAAAAGCATTTTCCCCTATTTCCAGTCCTTTAATTCACATAATTTTTGTTTTTAAAAACATATTTATTTGTTTGTTTCTCTTAAAAAGAAATTAATAAAGGCTTTTATCTAATTTATTGGAAATATTTCTAAGTTCTATTCAAATTTGTAATAATAAATAAGCATTTTTATTAAATCATCATATTCGTAAAATATTATTTTATTGAATACTTTTATACACATATATTTCTAGCAAACACTAAACACCTGTTCCATATATGTGCCTACGTGCATTTCAAATTGCTTGGGCGACCATATAAAATCTTAACTAATAACGAATTGTTATTTATTTATTTATTGTTTTCACAATAGTTTGTTTTTGTAAGTTTTTTAAAAAAATGCGCGTATTTGATCTTTTCAACATTCTGATAAAAAAGCCTATGTTGATATTTTGTTACATAAAAATAATTTTGGCGTTCGACATCTTGGTCATGACACTTTTCGCCACTAATCCTGCTTTTAACTTGACCATGTTACTTATCGTGACATTCAAGCCTCTATGTCATGCCCCATATAACTTGACCACTTCACATATCGTCATATCCCAAAAGGTACCTTCTATCACCTTTCATTTTACCACAGAAAAAGCCTCTTTATAATGCCATCGATAATTTGGCCATGGCACTTATGGCTACAGTTTATTCTTGCTACAATGCTTCACAAAGCTTCACTACGGTACTTATTGCGGCAGTACATTCTTGTAAAAATGGCTCTCGATAACTCTAACATCTACTTATCACCACAGTAATACCCTGATAACTTGGATATGTCATATATTGCCACGGTAAAATCCCTCTCGTTATAATGCCTCACCACCCATCCAAACAACCCCGTAAATTGTCATGCCACGATATTTTGAATTTTCAAAATTTATTCTTCTATGTTCTTCATTTAAAGTCACCCATGATTTATCGCAAAAAACCCTTTTTGACGCCAAAATCCGGCGATAAAAATGATGACATTGAATTAAGGTTTACTGGGTTTTAGTCAAATACATAATTATCATTACAATATCTACTTGTGGTCTACTGAAATATTCAGGGCAGTAACAGCATTAATATCAGAAAAATCAAAATTCATTATTTAGTTGTATGTGTATTTCAGAAATCCCATGTCAGACACTATACGTTAATTCACACAACTCAGACACCAACACTTTAATTCTCTCCTGTTCTATAATCTTTGATGTAGGGTAATCCAGCGTAGTTCTATGGGACATTAATATTAATTTGTCCGCTTCAATGAACATTCACAGTAAGCCTGGCATACGACGAAGGCAGGATATGAAAAATAGAATCCGACATAGCTGATACGTTTCTCAATTTAGCCTCGTTCCTACGATTGTCGGTTTTATCAATTTCATATAAGCGGCGAGGAGCATCACACTTCCATCACAGCGATAACAAATGTCTTTTCACACTTTTACATACCAAATCTTAAAATTTTGATATTTCCAAATCTGATATGTCTGGAATTACTTAAAAACTAAGAATATGAGATGTCATTGTCAATTATCGTAACTTTTAGGAAAATGAGGATTGAAAATGAAAAAATCTTCAATGAATGTCGGTATTAATGCATTATGTTCCTTGGGGTAAATGTCACACTTTTGATAATGGAATATCAGGAAATGTTAAATCTACTAGCATGCCATGGTTATTTTTTTACATATTGACATACATAAATCTGAAAAGTATTTGATTAACCAGAACTATATTTAGAATTAATAATTCTAAAACGTACATTGTAAACCATCTCAGGTTACCATGGAGATGTTTATCAAGAGTGACTTAAAATGATACAAACATGTACTCAGATTCCCGATTTGCTGTTACGAATTAACATATATGAAACTAAAGCTCATATGTTAGTGTTTAATGAATTACAATTATGAGTATCCAATATGTAAAAAAAAAACGTTTGTAGATGAAATAGATCATTTAAGCTAATGCGAGGAACACACGAAATACAGTTTCAAAACAAACTTATTGCTAATATTACTACTATAAATTAAATAAAGTCTTTAACAAATATTACTTCTAATTATCGTAAACTAAAACAAGGAAATTACACGTGCAGCTTGCACATGCTTTTAATAACTCTTTTGTTGAATTAATGCACGTTATTTGTGTTTTATTAAATCTTTATCATGTAAAATCTGCATGTATTGTTTAAAAAAAATTTAATTACTGGCTATTTTTAGAAATAAGATATTTATTTGAAATATGCCGACAGCAGTTTAATAAGAAATTATTTCAATAAAACTAGCGTAATTTGAATCCGAAATACTACGCGCATAGCCAATGAAAAATTAAGGCTGGCTTATCTCTTAACACGCGAGTCGCATGTGGAATAAAAAAAAAAACAGTCTTTAAAATTCTTCTAAAACGTAATTTATCCTCGGTATGGTTCCGATGAATTTTTTTTCACAAAGAAAAAAAATCTTCCCATTATTCTGAATCAATTATAAAATGAAAATGAATCTCTGAAAAAGTGAATTATCGGATAATAATCTTTAGTTGCTGAAATGCATCTTCTTTTAAAACAAAGAGTTTTTTCTTTTTTTTTTCTTTCAATTAAAGCAAACGTCAGGAATAGACAGCATAATATGAAATAAAAGCCCAACTTTAAAATCTTAATTTTCACCTGCATAAAATCAAGAATCTTCTGGAAAACTAAAAGAGTCTTTAGATTGAATTCAACATCCATCATGTATACAGATTGATAAAAACGTAATTTAAACTTATAAAGGAAAACATCATTTAATTTTGATTAAATGAAAAACGTATACATGCACAGCTGTATTTGAATTCTCGATTTTATCTTTCCTTAATTTTGCATCTCCCCCCCCCCTTTTTTTTTAGGGAGCGGGGAGGTTATGTGATAAATTATTGGTTTTGACCTGTGTACTAGTTTCATGATCGAAAGACATTTTCATTTACTCATAATTGATTTATAACGGAATACATTAACAATATTTAAAAAATTGTTCCTAACTTTACTAAAGAATAAAATTTAAACCTAACAAGATATAACACAAACAACTTCAAATAAGGAGTTATCAGGTTTCAGTTTTCGCCGCCCCCAAAAATTTAGAATTTAACCTTTAATTAGTATTAAATAAACGCAATGACTTCAAAAAAAATACTTAGACATAATTTCTGGTTTGATATGATACACAAAAACACAAAAGTTAAAAAAACAAACAAAATATTGGCCAATCCTTTTGAAACGCAATCGAAGGAACAGGTCACGCGCATCCATGTTTTAGTTCAAAACCATTTTTGTTCACATGAATAAGCATTTATGAAATGTTTGCCAAATAAGAAGATGATTTCAGAGTATGAAACCATGCATGCCTTTGTTTACGACTTTTCACTCTGTTTTATTGTTAAATATTTACGGTTCTGTAACGCATTGCCCTCATTGCATAACGTAACATCATATGCCTGGATAAATTTGGACAATTTCCATACTGATTTTTATTTTAGAGTATGCAAAACTCCAAACACTTTGAAAGGGATCGATTTAGCTGTAGGGTTTCTCCCTCACAGACAAGCGTATTTCATACAGAATATAATAGAAAGATGCTGTGGAATATTTAACTTTGTACTAAATTTTGATACAAAATTGGATTGAATATTATGTAAGTTATTGCATGTGTAGGGATTTTAAATTTGGATTGCACAGACTTCTTTAAATATTCTTACAACTGGGCAACTTTTATCACAGCGGAATAATTCTCGAGATAAAACAAGGTATGAGTGACGTCATTGTTGAATCACTTTTAAAAAATTCATTTTAGAACTAATGTTAATAAGTTATTAATTAACATATTTTGACGTAACTATAGTCTTATTTGAAGCATTATGGATTAAAAAAGAACTGATCTGATAGCATAAAGTAAAACACCAAGAGAATTTTGAGAGTAGATTGTTTCGTCAGTCATTAATGCTCTTGAATCTTGAATAACCTCTAAAAACTTTATGGTTGGGCCCCAGTTCAAAATATAACAGGGTTTTTGAATAGCATCTTGTGAAGTTTAATTATAAACTGATTTTGAAAATAAAATACAGCTCAACCCAGAAAGTTCGATGTTTCTATCTAAAATATATATCAATGATCTTCAATGTCTCAAACTATGGTCTTAAAACTTTGTTATAATATGAAAAAATGAACATTTTCAGTAAAATTTTAAGGGCTGTAGGTTCGTCGTTTGGTAATACAAGACCATGCTGATTTCAATGTTCACTGTGCGCATTTATGGACCATTGATTGTTATCATTGATTGGAATAAGTTGAATCGTTTGGGTTCTTTCCAGTGGAACTGTCATATACCATTTCTAAGTTGTGTCTTTCAATACATTTTAAAACGCCATATGACAATATATACTTTTTTATAAGTATTGGATGATAAAATTTAAAAAAAAAAGAATATGACAAAATTATAATCAAATAAATAGAAATTATTCTATTCCTATCCAAAGTCAAAATTTGTAACCAGCATTAAAAGAAGCAAATAGAGTTTATCTGTTCTTGTAATGTTCTGCTTTGCCTTTTTAAACCATTTACGGTAACGTGTGTTCTCTTTGAAAATATATTTCTACTTTTTTAGATACTGGGTTTTTGTTTGCGTACATGGTACTCTTGCTTGTTGCTCAGTACTCACTACATGTTTTTTCCAATGCAAATATCTTTTTAGATACTGATTTTTGTTTAAAAATATTTTAGGTAAAAAAAACCAATTTAGGTTTTTCTATTCCCATATTTCAAAAGCTTCTTATTCAAATGGTTTACACCAATCATTTTTATGTAAATTTATTAGTGAAGATGGGAGATGTTTGATTGAGTTTCTAGAGATCAATCACAAAGTCCTCGTTCTCAATTTAATATCTTATCTATAAGCTATATATTTTTTAATTCTTTCGGCGTAGACTGCATTTATTTTAACAAATCCAGATGGTTTGGAATTTCCAGTATATTCTTATTTTTTCCGTTTTTGGTTATCCATAGAGGTTTTCTAGAGAATTTCCAGACAAATGCCGATGGAATAGACTGGATACTAGATCCACCCATACATCGTTTAATATTCAAAATACTATTAAACTTATATTTAGAAAGGACGTATCTTCTGATAGTTGTAAACAAGTAAGAAGTCGTCAAAATATTCTCTCCATAGAGCAACAAGTTATACATAACATTTTTATATCAGAAACATATATAAAACAATTATTCCATTTTCTGTAATAAACCAAATTTGCTTTTCAAAAACGTTGTACTAAATTTCTTCTTGTTTCTTTAAAAAACAAATTTAAAATTCGGTAAGACTGATGTAACAAACTGATATTTTAATTTTGCGTTAAGGCAGAATTTCCATTTGCCATGGAGAGTTTGGAAAATTTGTGACGAAAATGCAAGATAAAAAAATTTTCCAATAAAAATCATTCTTATAATTTAACCCTCGTTCGTTTGATTGGCATTTTGCGGAGGTCTGGTGGATGCCGAATTTTTCATCTGATAACAAAAATTAATCAAGTTTCAAGCATAAATGAAAAATATGTTTATATTGGCGCTTATTCGACGTTTAGGAACATGTTTATGCAACGTGGGTTTTAATATTCCTTTATGTTTAAAATCCGAAAAACACAAGATAAAAACTTTATAAAAAAATTTGAGACGACGAAACTTTCTATCTTAATTGTTTTTATATTGAATTGAAAAAATATTTAATAAGTTATTCAGTTTTCTTTTAAGAAATTTGCTAATATTTTCAAAATCTTTTCTTGATTTTCTGCAATTTGATTATTTTAAGTTTAACATCTTTAATTAATAGGTTTCAAAAAATCCATTTTGTTTTCAAATGCATAAAAAAACTGTAAAAAGCTTCGTACATATTTTCTTATAGTTTTCTTGAAATTTATTTATGAGATTAACATGTGCTAAACTGAAGTTTAGGAAAAGGATTTTTTTTAAAGAAAAAAAAAGAGAGAAACAACAGGCCAGAAATTGTTGCTGGATTTCTGAAAATGTGCATTTTTGTCTTCCATGTTTACAATAAAACGGAGGTGATCTTTTTTAGTTTTGTAAAATTCAAAATCATAAATACAAAAATTGACTTACCTTTTTTCTCAAGGACTAATGGTGTACTTGATTGATGAGGAGGGTAGGGCGATGGTCCTATACCGGGCATGGAAACATTTGGTGCGTACCATGGATTAGCTCTAGGCCAAGACTGGCCATTTAGTAGTCCTAACTTATCATACATGGCACCCTGTCCCATTACTTTCTGATTTTCACTAGCTAGATTTCTTAACACCCGGTTTATTGATGAAACCTGTAAAATATATATCCTGCATTGAATTTCAAGTTATTTCTCCAATTTTTTCTGTCAGTTGCTTCAACATATTTTATTGGGTGTTTCTAATGAAACATATTTTGTTGATTAAATTGTCTTTTTGTATATTATACATTTCGTAGAAACCTAACAATAAAAAGTAAGAAATGTATAGATTTAATTTACCGATTTTTTTTTAGTTTTTAGGGATATAAAAATTGACAAAATAAGAAAGCCATTTGGTATAACGAATGCCTTGAATTTTTAGTTTTGCGTTTGTTTCACAAAAGTGTATTTTTCTTCCATAATATATGGCAAACTATGCTTAACTTGATTGTAATTAATAAAATTAATAAAAAAAATTTATAAAAAGTCCAAATGGACAAATTAATAAGCACGTAATCCAAATGCACATTCTAATTTGTGGAGAATTTTCATTTCCGGGTACATAAATTTTTAAAATTGTTTTTGTTTTTTTTTTAACTGTTTTCATTTAGAAAAAGTAAATAAACAATTATTAAATCTACTTTTTTTCTTTGGATTCAAAATTCATATTTTATCTTATCTTAAAATGGATTTTTTCAAACCAAATATTTCACTTTATCTCGAAATGGAAATGTTTTATCTTAAACCAAAAAAATGTTTGAAAGCAAATTGAGATTTTTATATATTGAAAGTGTAACGTGAAATTCAACAACAACAATAATTTTGAAAAAAAATGGTCACTTACCGTATGTGTATTTGAAAATAAAAAAAAAGGAAAAAAATTACTTTCGTATTATTTTTAAAAACGCAGTTCATGATAAAAACAGATCTTAATTTTTAGTTTTTTATTTAAAATGATTGCAATTCGAAAAAAAAAATTAATTACATGAACATTTATTAATTCCACTTTTTCAAATTCTTTTAAAAATTTAGGTAAAAAAAGAAACATTTTGTAACAAATGTATAAAACATAAAAAATCTGGTTTATGTGAAAATGTTATGTTTTATATAATATTTTTGCCAATTTTATGCATATTTTCTTTTTTGTTCATTTGCCATCTGTAACAAGCAATAATTCCTTTAAATACTGACAGTATCAATAGATTAACGACAACAAATACAGATATTAACATTTGATGATGTATAATAAAACAAGAAGTAGGAGACATTACCAGGGTAATCATTGCTTGATATGTAATGGTGTTTTCGCCAATTTCTTTAGTCTATTTCGAATTAATATGATGTGCATGGTATATTTCTTGCTGTTTTTGTCAAAATGACAACTTTATGAACATAAATACCTGCCGTGTTTTAAAGCTAAGGTATGCAAATTTCTAATAAATACAAATGCTGACTTCGCTATAAATACACATGTACATCAAAAATTTATTATTATTATTATTATTATTATTATTATTATTATTATAATTATTATTATTATATTATTATTATTATTATTATTATTATTATTATTATTATTATTATTATTATTATTATTATAGTCTATCATTAAAGAATTAGTTATCAGGAAAAAAAATGTTTCTCATATTTTCAAGTACCTAATGTTAACTGAAAGATTTCTTACAAAGCGCCATTTCTATGTTTTATTATTATTATTATTATTATTATTATTATTATTATTATTATTATTATTATTATTATTATAGCATTAGAAGTCAGGAAATATTTTTTCTATAGTTTAAAGATTTCTAATATTTAAAGAGAACATTACCGCTTCTTAATCATTTTGATAATTATAACTATTAACAGCATTAGCCATCACGTATTAGTTTTAGGTTCTTTATGGTAACGAGTTGTTTATTATTATTATTATTATTATTATTATTATTATTATTATTATTATACCAACGATTACGATTAATTGGCTTTATGTGTTACAATTTACAAAAACGGAAGACTATCGACTAGACGTTCAGTTTTCAACGACCTCCCAAAAAATTTTAAACTTTTGGAATTATTATTCACATAAAACGTGGTTTTACAACTACATCAAAGGTTCCCCCATATGCTACCGATTCATGTAATGAGAGAATTATAGTTGCAGAAATTTGCATGTACTTTCCTGTTACTTGAAATAAAAATTTTTACTTTCAACATAAAATGGATAAAATGATTTCGCATTGTAGTAAACAGGACGAATTCGCTTTGATCACTCTAACGCGAACGTGTACGGAAATGAAAGTAAAGTACATTTTTGCACATCATTTATTCGCGCGAAAAAGCGCGTGGTAGGGGTGCTTAGAAACTACTCCAAACACAGCATATTCCCTTTATTTAAAACCATACAGTTTTATAGAGGTTGTTAAACTGGTATCAATCGGAAAATGAAAAAAATATATACATGGGATAAATAATTGTCGAATTTCCATTAATCGCATGGAATGTTTTTGGAATAATTGAAAGGGTACTCTCGGCTATCCTGAATCAATCCATTTCGGAATTTATTGTTAAACCACTGTGTCCGTATCATTCGTTTATTTGATTAATATTTTCAATTAAACAGCATGTCCAGACGATTGTGTCCTCAATGAAATCAGAATTTTAGCATAAGTTATTTATCAGAGATTGTATGACTCACAATTTAACTCGATCTTACATTGAAATTTTTTTCATAAAAAGAGTTTCATATAAATATATATATATATATATATATATATATATATATATATATATATATATATATATATATATATATATATATATATTGTAGTTTTATTTCATTTTTATGTGTATAACAGACGTTATAAAACAACTATATGGAACTGGTAATTTTACAAGATTATAAAAATTAAACAATAAATTTTTTAATTTTTGATATATTTCTAACCGTTATTTTAAACAATTTTTTTCATCCCTTTTACTTACAAACATTATTTCAATTTTATGTACTATTTTTTAAAAAGAAATTTATTGATTTTAATTATTTAAAAACATGTAAATCTAGAATCCAGTATATTAGAAATACCTATGGATATAAGCGGAGAAAATACATAGTTATATGAAAATCGTGCTTAAGAAGTTTTTATATGCTAAGATTATTTTAGAAAAAAAAAAAAGAAACATTTGAGCCTAAATTATTCATTCAAATATACATATTAGTATAATACAGAAATGCTAAACGAAATAAGTCAATAGCTGGAAAATGTAAATAGTCTAATCACTGGACTTCGGCTTCCTTTTTAATATTTCGAATAAGATAATTTTTCAAAAAAATGCTATGCATTCTTTTATATATATATATATATATATATATATATATATATATATATATATATATATATATATATATATATATATATATATATTCAGTGATAAAATTATTTCTAGAGAAAAACAGAAATAAATCAGTAAATTATTCTTTGATTGATATTATGATTTTTTGATGATCACAATGAGCAGAATAAACTGTCAGTAATTCAAATATTATATGTGATGAAAATATTGGATGTTATTCAATTTGAAGTTGACTCAGCTTAATGACTGTTTATAAACAGTTATTGCTTCAATGTTTACTGAGATTCACATTTCTGGTATCCGTGTGTATGATTTGATACTAAACCCTACACACACTTGGATCGAGTGCAAGATAAAATTGATAAAATCAAAGTTATTTTTTATTGATATTTTTTGTTCATTTTAATCAATTTTTCTTCTATATTTTTTCCTATAAAATTAAAAGGCTTCAAATTTTGTAAAATAACTCATAAAGTTTTGTTTGTTTATTTATTTATTTATTTTTATTTATTTATCTATCTTTTTATTTATACCTTTACTTATCTGTGATTTATTTATTTATTTATTTATTTATTTATCTTTAACAACTGTAATGTTATCAATGTTACAATGTAATAACACATTATTTATTTCGCTGTTTAATTTTTTTACGCATTTTTCTTGTCTTAGTGAACCGAGAACACTTTTTCTCTTAAACATAGTATTATCCTGACATGAATGTGGAAGTTTTTTCTTCAAAATGATAATCAATATCCCCCATTTAACTCGTAAGGCCTAGTATTTATGATTAAGATGTTGAACAGGTTCGGTCCAAGAACCTTACCGCTGTCATTTAAATGTAGGAACTTGCAACAAAAGATAGAAAATGCAAATTAGACGAGCTTAACGATTAATGCTTCATTTTGTGCAGCGATGCAAACACGATAAGATTTTTGTAGCACAAAGTCGCAGATGTGTCAAAATTAATTAATGTTTCCAACTCTTTGACTAGGCGTCATTATTTAGTGACGGTTTTGTATGCAAAACAATTTATGTTCCATGCTCAAAACAGAGAGAGAGAGAGAGAGAGAGAGAGAGAGAGAGAGAGAGAGAGAGAGAGAGAGAGAGAGCATATCTACTTTGTGTCCACAAAAACAAAAATTGATTTCTAAAAACACTCTAGTTTCGAGTTGTGTATACATATTTCAGAGTAAGAGAGAGTTGTATATATAATATTTCAGAGAGAGAGAGAGAGAGAGAGAGAGAGAGAGAGAGAGAGAGAGAGAGAGAGAGAGAGAGAGAGAGGTTGTTCTCTGATTCATTTAAAAGAGAGACACCGATAAAAGGCAATGCACTTTCTGTTAAGAAAGTTTTTTTTCAAGCAGTGATACTCAATTATGCATTCAAGTTTTCACTTTACAAAATTATAAACAGCATGCCCGCTGTTTATTTACCTAAATGAGAAAATTTCTTACAATAAATTGCTTATGAAGGTATAGGTCTGAAGATTTAAAAGACACAAGATTAAGCTTAATATTTTAGACTTGACTAATAAATACCTAGTATTTATCATCCTTCCATAGACTTATTTTTATAGTGAATGCCACATAATAAGTGATATCAAAAATCTGAGGATTCGTGTAATGACTGTCAATTTGTTTACTAAGGTTGTTCATCTACTTAAGAGTCTGTGTACAACTAATCCTTTTAGTTAATTTTCTACCATGAGTTTCAATTTTTATCGAGAAAAGCAAATAGTGTCGTATTGTTGAACGGAGTTAAGCTGTTTACTCAAAATATTTACTCTGAAATTAAAACCGACGATACATTGTTGGTAGCCATTCCCAAGGACTTAATATTTTGAATGTAAAATTTTAAGAAACAGGGAAAAAGACATTCATGGCTACTGTTCTCAGGACATATGGTCCGTGCAATTGACCAAGGCTGGACAATAGAGTGATTTGAACTTTACTGAAGGTTTTAAGCTATTGGCAACAACAAGGCATTGATGATTTTCAAGAGTTTTCAAGTAGATCATAGCGTTTTTGAACCGGTACAATATTGTTTGACTGTCAAGATGTAAGAAATGGCTCTATTTTAAATCAAGCTAAATGACATTCTGTATACAGATGTGGAATTCAAAATCTGGGAACCAGATTAAAAACGGCCAATGAAAAAGATCCCTCCATCGAAGATCTATCCATGCGGCAGAATTCAAGATGCAAGGAATTAACCATGACAATAGTTATATTTCATGAATATCAAATTTATTAAATATATAAAAGGATTTTACAACGAAAACTTGAATGAAAAGTTACAATTTAATAAATAATTTAATTTTCTTTTGGAGCAATTACAAGGTTCCTAAAACTTTAATAAATAGAGAAAGATTCTTTGTTAATAGAACCGAAAAATTTGCAGCTAAAATCTCTCCCTCTCTCTCTCTCTCCGAAAAAAAGAAAATTTCTCCATGTATCTGACGGAATTCTAAATGGGAAGAAAAGCGTCATTAACTCTCTCTCTCTCTCTCTCTCTCTCTCTCTCTCTCTCTCTCTCTCTCTCTCTCTCTCTCTCTCTCCACAAAAAAGTGAACTAAGTATTTCGATGTAAATGAAATAATCTTGATTTAGACGAAAAAAAGGCATTTTAAGCTTTCAGCAAAACTGATAAGCCAGCATTATTGAACTCTCGACAAAAACTATGTATCAGTTAAAAGTACTAATTATCCTCAGACAATTACATCCACGTAAGAAATTCATCATAAGAGATTAGGAATTAGTGTGTATTAGTGAAGATAATCCGGTATCTATCCTCTCAATTCTAGACCAAAGAATTATTGATTATCTGATCTGGATAATTAGATTTATAGAGATGAAGTGTAAAAATTACACACTCGATAAAAACTTCTTAACTGTGATTATACACGTGGTTGAGTTAAGCTGCTTTGGAAACACAAATTGAACTTATTTTACTCTATTATAGGTAGGAATTGATGCCAGCTGTGTGCCAAATGAGATGCCGAAAAATTAATGTCAGTAATATTGGTAATTTTGGATGTATTTTTATATATTTATCCTTATAAAGGTTTTTTTTAGGGACCCAAAACAATCAAGTTATTTTTTTTCAGAACGAAAAAAAAAAAAAAAAAAAAACAGAAAGAAAAGAAAGAAAGAGAAATGAATTTCTTACGACCAATGCTATGTTTCCGTTCTAGCTGAATTTATTTTGACGATTCTGTTTCTTTTCTTTGCGATAATGCAGAGAGTATTACAAAAAAAGGTTTGTTTTCAAGATGTATTTGATCACTAACCGTTTCCAAAATGTTCGCAAGATGTGTTTGGACTATCCCTCAAATTATTCTTCCCCCCGCTGTGAATTATTTTAATCTTTATTGAATTAAGTTTGTAAATTACCAAATATAAAAACCGAGACAGACGGTAAACACCAGCTATTAAGAGAAATAAAAAAATAAATTTCTGTCGAAAAAAAGTTGTTACTACACGAGTATTGAATAATTTTGAAAGGCGACACTGTAATAAATAAAAATTGTTAACCATCATATCCCTGTCTAATATTAGTCAGGTAACATTTGTTCGGAATTGTAAATTTTTCTTTGATATCATTGCTGAATAGCGAAAGCGAGAACAGATGCGTGTGTAATGTTCTTGATAGAAGAAAAGAAAATGAATAGTTCCGCGGTGGGATACAAACACAATTTGTAAAATGCCGCTAAACCTCATGTGGCGCACCTTTCAACGCGCAGTAATTTAACGTTTAAATGTGATCTGATTTCACTATGATCTGAATGAAGAAATAAACAACCTAACTGATCATTTGTTCAATATCCTAATTCCTTTCAATTCGGAAAATTAAACCCTATCTCTTTTAATCCTGACGAGTTAAAGAAATCATTAAAATTTATACATTTTTCAGTGATGAAGTCAACGAAAAAAACATTTTAGGACTTTGAAAGTTCAAAAGAAAGTTCATTATTAAGATGAAAATAAAATATTGCAACAGTAATTATTTTTTTTCTGTAAAAGCTTGGCTTTATAAATTGCGTAAACTATAAAAATGTAAGTAAACATTTTTGGCCTGTATGAAGGAGAAGATATAAATTTTAATAACCACACAAATTGTCAGGTAAAGTTGGACATAAACAAATTGACTCCGTTTTACCTCACACAGCTGATAAAACTTTATATATTATTTTCTGTCTCTTTTGATCATAATCTGTTCATTTATATTAATAAAAGCAGCATTCATTAATTTAGGTAACAGTATGAAAAAAATAACTAATTTGTTTTGATGGCTATAAAGCTATTCTTTTTCAAAAAAGGGAAT
The DNA here is from genome assembly GCA_029721355.1 of Tegillarca granosa. Lineage (NCBI taxonomy): Eukaryota > Metazoa > Mollusca > Bivalvia > Arcoida > Arcidae > Tegillarca > Tegillarca granosa. The sequence goes on from CM056601.1 coordinate 15,419,983, forward strand.
TTTTACGATAAGTTATAACATGATTTTAATTTGCAAAAATAACTTTTCTTTTAAAGAGTTAAAGAAAGAATGATTCATAGATCGCTTTGTGACAATTTTAAAAGGAGACATTTTTTATTATTATTTAAAACGTTAGAGAATTTTTGTAATGAAATGTAGAAAATTTAAAGACGAGAACCATTTACAAGGAAAAAAGAAACAGAAAAAGCAACAAATATATACAACAATTAAAAAAAATCTGGAGAACCAATAATGACAAAGCTCCAAAATTTGGATACCGCTCCAGACTACCACTCCAGAATTTAGATGCCACTAAATGACAAAAAGATACATAGTGATTTGCTAGGGTTCTGGCCTAAAACCTATCTTAATAAAAGTCATTTAAACAAAACTTTATTTTTTGTTTTCATATCGAAGTCGTTAACTTACACTAGGGATATTTTCTTGATTGCATACGCCCTCTGATAACAGCCGGTCTCTAATCTCCCACGCAAAAATCGATGGACATTCCCTTTTATACTGAGCAATTTTTCCAACAACATCATTGGTAGCCACTCGTGGCTTGCTGCCTCCGATTGCACGCGGTCGTATTGAGCCAGTTTCGTAATAACGTCCCAAAATTTTGCTCACGCATCCATTCGATACTTGAAGTATTCTAGAAATGTCACATGGTCGAGCACCACTGTGTGCAAGTTCAACAATCCTTTGTCTCGTAGAATCAGGCAGTGGTCGTCCGTTCACAAATACACCACCTAACTGATTGACCCCACTATGACCTAAAAATAAAAAAGAGAAAAATAATAAATCACCTACGAACTTTTTTAAATTCCTGAATAATATGTATATATATTTTTTTCTACGTTACGAAGTAAATTTATGCACATGTATAATATTAATTCCAACATGCATATAATCATTACAGATAACTACTGATTCGCGTGACAAATTGCTATACATCTGTATGATCTAAATATTATGAAACTCATAGCAGCATTAGGGACAATGAAAAAATTATCGGTATTTTACTGTATAAAAGAATAAATCTATGTTTGTTGGAATTGATAATAACTCATTGTCACTTTCAATAAACAATCAATGCCTTGTCAGTTTACACTGGAGTCAAAATTAAAGCCTAATATTAAGTACTGGTTTAAATGTGAGCAATTACCCTTATTGTTTCTTGGGTTATGTGCCACGGATTCAGTGTATTTTTAACAAATGTTAGTACAAAATGCATGTATTTTAGACCCTTTATGAATTTCCATTGTGTAATGGATATTTGATACGAGAAGAAAAATATAATGTAACTAAATCTATTTATCAGATCTCCGAGGTTAGTAAACTAGAAGTTAAAACCACAAACAAAGACACGTTTTCAAATGTTGTACCACGCTTGAGTGTATGCACTGGGTAGGAATTATTTATATATTGCTTATCAAGTCAATAGTTCCGATTCACATTCTGATTATAAAGCTAGGGGTCCCTGGATGTGACACGCCTACAATTTGTAAACAATCAGGGTGGCATGTAAAAGGAAGAGAATTAATATGCTATATATCTGGAAACTTGTGGAACCATAAGGAAATTCAGAAGTTGGATATCACTAAAGCGTTTCGCATGGTAGTTATATTTTAATACACCTTCCTTTACAGTGTTCCTTTTATATATTTTAAGTTTGCGCTTTGGAAGACTTGTAATGCGATTTTTTAAAAAGAATTTTCTTTGATTTTTAGTAGCTTAAATTTGAAAATGTATTCAATGTGGTTTTGGATACATTATTGGTTTTACATATTATTTTTACTCACTGGAAGAAGGCTATGACATTTCAGCAAGAAGGCGAGGTGCTCTGAGGACATTTTTTAACGAAACAAGACATTCTGACCGAAGAGATCCGGTAATGAAACCTTGACCGTACGTTGTGTTTACAAACAAGAATTATAACAAAATGTATGTATTACCTTCAAATCAATATGATCGATAGCTTTATTGTTATTTTAAAAAATATTTGCTAATTGCAGGACGATATATTTGTGTCTTAATTACAAACACTGTGAATTCATTGCGTGCAACGTGTGCTTTACAGTGCATAAAACAATATACGTCATCAACACACGCACCCTAATGAAACCGGAACTACTAAACAAAAACAATTTAAGGGCGAGTATTTATTCCAATCAATGCACTCAGTTTTGAGTTCGAACTTGAAATAAAATATAATAATAGATAAACTCCACACGGAGTTCATATATATATATATGGATAGTTGTTGTTCTTTTAATATTTTTTTTCTTTCGGATCTTTTACTTATTATAAACAATGGCGTTAAAGTTTGTATACTTTATCAATTTTCAAAATCAAGGTAAAATATTGATTGATACAAAACAAAGTCACCAGGGTTCATAAGATATACAGAATTTAAGTGCTGTTTTGGTACTGATATATTGTGATAGATATTATGTTTTTATGTGCAACATATTCTAGTTTATTTTAGTCCCATTTTACTAACTGAAAAACGTAAAGCCAATTTTATTAAATTTTTGAATCTTAAGTTTATGAGTTTTTGATTCAGTAAAAAGTAGTTAAAATTAGTTATCTGAGAACATAATTATACAGTATACACATGTACTCTTAACCGGAAAAACCCAACTCTTTTCGTACAAATGATAATAATAATAATAATAATAATAATAATAATAATAATAAAATGAACCTTGTATATTAATAATTCTGGTAACTAATTAAAAAAGTCATTTTAGAAAAATATTTCTGAGGAACATTGTATTGTAGGTAAATTGTAAAAATCGTTTCGGTATCTTACTAATTAATTATTTAGTAATTATATTTCGTTTTAATTCTGTAGATTTTATATTTCTGATTTCAAAAAATCAAAGATGAAGAAATCAAAAGAACTTTGTGCAGAATGTTTGGATTTTTTAAACGTATTCATCTAAACTTGTGGTTTTCAAAAACCACAACTTAACCACGTGGCACCGTAAAACAATCTATGTCAATTTCTTATGTTCAACTGAGACCGGATGTTTTGGACGAAATCAGATTGTCCTTTGTGATCCTCTCATCCGTTGTTCTTTTCTCAATTTATTGTACGAAGCGTTGAGCTGCGAGCTTTTAGATAGCATTTGTAAACTTTCAGATCGACAGATATGGTTTAGAACCTTGTTATTCAAATTATTCTGGAAACGACAGGCTTGCTGAATAATTGACAAAATAGTCTTCAAATGCGTTTGATTGTGTTCAAAACTTTTACATCAGCAGACCCTTCTCTTGCAATGATTCATTTTTTTTAATATGTTTTCTTTACAGTTTAGATCGTGAAATTTTCGCGGAAGTTAATTTTTGCGAGTATCGACAATTAAAGATATTCGCGTTTTTTTTGTTTTTTTTTTTTTTGTTTGTTTTTTTTTTTTTTTTTTTTTTTTGTTTTTTTTTTTTTCGTATCCCCTAATGTTGACAAGTGCAAATGTAAGTGAAATATTTTAAAATGAAATATTCCCGAAAGTTTTATTTTCCCGTCTTTGTTTCTCTCGCAAATTTATGCGAAAATAAAATGGACGCAAAAATGTCCCGATTTGCGGTACTTTAAATCTGGCAATTGTGAAACAGAAAAAAATTATTTACTTTTAAAGATTTTAGACATTTTAAGGCGTCAAGTTAAGAATCAAGTTAGCGAATAACACAGGTATATTATTTATTTATTTATTTATATTTATTATTAATTTATTAATTTATTTATTTATTTATTTATTTATTTATAGAAAAATTTTACCTGAAAGCAAAATTTTGCTCAAATTTAGTTTAAGTTCAATGTTTAATAATGGTTAAAATAGTTAATAGTTTCGTAACTTTGGATATGTTGTAAAATTATAAAGAGCGAAAACTTCTGAAATATTCCGAAAGCTTAGTTAAAACGGTATGTTTTTGTATGTTAAGAAAACTTTAAAAAGAAGAAAAAAGTGGCAGTTACACGTTGTTAGATTAATCATCTCGTTATGGTCGTTATCACGTGTTACGTTGGAAGTAAGTGTCATGAGCTTGTATGTTTTTTTGTATTATGACAATTGTAGCTTGCCCTTTGACCAACAACTTTCTTACAGAAAATTCATGACATACATTTGTAGAAGGAAAACCTAACATGTTATGGCCAGTTAAATGTTATTGCATTGTTTGTCATTTGGAAAGAGTCAAAGATCGCCATGCACACTCGCTATCATTTCTTAATGTTGTCTGTGTATTTTTTCTACAGACCATATTCACCACCATGGCAGCCCGTAAAGGAAGACATTTTTCATTTTTAGTCTAAAAGATTTATCAAGATATATTGCAAATCGTGACGCAAACACCTGCGACTAAACGAACATTTTTTTACAGTTAAGCTATCATTTGCTTGAATTCTATCTTCATGATTGCATCACACTTGCAAGAATGCGTCATTTTAAAAAGAGTATCAAGCTTTGGACATTTGCAAAAGTTTGCTTGCTCAGTTTTTTACCCAATTTAATATTACACAATATACTTCATGAATAAATATTTAACCAATTTTGGAAAAATCCAAACTTTTTTCTGTTTTTATAGCAATAACAAAACGAATCTGGATTATTCTAAAAATCATAATTTTAAAAAAAATAATTGTAACTAAAAGAAGTGTGCAACTGAAAATTTACTTGGTAGCATCTAATGCTATCAAGAAAACAATACAATTCAAATGTATGATAAAACGGCTTAACAAGACAAGCGAAGACAAGAAAAACATGCACTTAGAACATTGATAACAAGTATCTCGACTTAGGACGAGCTCTGTCCTGCAATTTCCCAATTGTGTGGTTACAGCACTATCACAGAGCCCTTATGAATCCTACTTATTCTACAATCAATGATCACTGAATGTTCATCAATATCCCCAACCACCATGTCAGTCAGAAATCTTAACAAACCGCATTTTATTGGAATTGTTCATCAAGTCGGTTCTATGGAAATTCATTCTATCGCTTATTGCCTTCCATCATTTAGGTACATGTAAATTTGCAATTCATTCTATTGCTCTAAATCACTGCCGACAAAAATTTGTAGCAAAATTTTGCTTATTGCCTTCCATTATTCTGGTACTTGGAAACCAGCAATCCGTCCTATTGCCCTAAATCATTGCCGACAAAAATGTGCAGCAAAAATTCCCCTTATTGCCTTCCATAACTTCTTGTACATGTAAACCAGCAATACATCCTATTGTCCTAAATCAATGCAGGCAAATGTGCATCAAAAAAATCACCAGTTGCCCTCAATAACTGCTGTTATACTCCTTTTTCACTTTAGATCTTCAAAGAGGTAATTTATATTCTTATCGAAAGCTACTGGTTTTTTATAATGTTCTTTCTTTTTTCATTTTACTTTCTTTTTTTAAGATGTGACCTAATCACATTTATAAGAATACATATTTCTGATAGAAAATATATGTATAAATTGAATTGTAACAGCTGTATTTAAATATAATCGTTTGATGTCGCAAAAATTTTTGTTATGGTAAAGCATATATAAGATTGATTGTGAAAAAAAATCGGAATGTAACATTTTAAAACTAATTTGTAACAGGATTTCTAAAATGTGAAAAGTCTAATAAAATCTTGTTTGCGCCTTTCTTTCTAATCTCATATACATTTTTCTGAATAAATCACTGAATATCATTTAGGTGTTTAGAATTACCGTGCAGACTAAAGTTGCATATAAGTTGCTGGGATTATTTAGCTGTTACCTGTTAAATGCCGTTATATTTTTTTGTGAAGCTTTTAAACAACTAGATTCACCAAAGCAGTTACCATCTACGCGCATTATGAAGTGTACACACCGTTTTCATGTTATGACTCAATAAATTTGTTAAAAACACAAGTTATTCCTTAAATAATAATATTTGTCATAATAATTAGTTATATTTGGTTATTTCATCCGACTTTCTTTAAAACCTGTTCACTACATTATAAGAAAAATAGTTCGCTGGAAATGGTTGGCTTTATATGACCATTTTAAATGCAGACCCTTTTAAGGCAAGCAAAGTTTTAAGAAGATAGGAGAAGAAAAGCAGAGCAATGGCGCTTTACGCCTTTCAGTTTATTTGGTCTGTGGGTAAGTTCAGGAATGGTGGAGAAAAGCCGAATTCTCGAGAAAAAAATCAACACCTATATTTGGCATCGAATCAGTATCTGTCAGTAAGTTGAAAAAAAAAAATTAAAATTTAAAGACGTACTGATCTTAAACGTGCGTATGAGTCCAACCTAGCACTGAGGTTTTATGACTTCAAAGACCAAATTTATATTTAAAAATAAAGGGTGTAAATTTGTAATTAAAATATGTTCAACATTTAACTCAATAAGAACGCAACACAATAAAATGCTTATAAAAAATTAGCCAAGAAGGGTAATACAATGGTTAGAAAACACATATAAGATTTTCTGACAATTAATGCCCGACGTTTGAAAGACATTGAAATAATGTCCAGTGGTGAAATTTTACTAAATGTATACTATTTAAATCGTTCTTAACAAATATACATATTTTATTAATGATTTATAAAAAAATAATATCTTAAAATATAAATATATCACATCAAATATCATAATATGAAGATGATGTCTTTAATAAATGTTGTTGTAATTCAAGAATCTATATGTAACAGATTTTTGCTATTTAAAATACGTTTAATATATAGATAATGAAAGTAGTAAAATGTACTTTTTAAACTTACACTTAAGGAGTGTACCAGCACTTAAACTCTTCAGTGATATACATACTTTATATATGAGCAACATTTTACTTCAAAGTCAAGATTTTTACACATATTCAGGAGTTCAGTTTGTTAACGGTAGGTAAGGAGATCCGTCCTTGCGAGATTTGTACCTAGGCAAACAATTGTTTTTCCGGAGCAGGATAATTTTCATGATGAATTGTTAACAAAATATACTAGTATTTAGAACATTCAAAATGACTGAACGTAATTGTTTTGTTTTTCTTCCAAGTCAAGATTATTTTTCACATATGGATTAGTGATATTTTTTTGGATGGCATAAAAAAAGACCAAGTAAACAGAGGACATCTTTAGCCATCTGTCCTAGCGTTGTTTGTACCTATACGGTGAACCATGTCTTTTTACAGAGCAGATAATCGTTTCTTTACTATAAATTGCAAAAAGCAATATATTAAGAATTTTTATATGTCTTATCGCAATAAAAAAACGCACATTGCCCATAATATCTCTTATATCTGTGAAAAAGATGCTGAGAACTTACAAAACTTTCAAATTAAAGGACAGTTATTAGACATTATTTGTCGTACGAAAAGACCACCGCTGAGGTAAAATGGACCAAAATTGATAGCCCGACACAATCTCGGAAAGAAACTTGTCAACACGTCATTAAGCTTGATGATGCGTGCCACAGGGGCTTCTGGGATATGTCAACTTGTAAATACCAATTGCCTATATAAATTGTTTCCGCTAGTTGCGTAGCTCGCTTGCGATCCAGATGAAGCTTGCTTAAATGACAAACACATAAGACTGCTTTGCTATCATCGCCCTAGGCAAAGGACAAAAGAGCTAAAGACATTTAATTTAAGTTTTGTATTTGAGCAGTTCATTTCCCTGATTTGACAAGTATTCTGTTTTTGCAGCCGTCAGTAATAGTGCTAAGATATTTCAGAAGCAATAAATGTCATACATATGTACCTCAAGCGAAAATCCGCTTAATTGAATATCTGTTGGTTATAAGGTATAACTAAAAAAAATCCCTGATCTTAATAATATTAACAAAGTTCATCGTGGACATATGTTTTATATATATATATATATATATATATATATATATATATATATATATATATATATATATATATATATATCCGTGTGTGGGGATGTTAAAAAATAAGATGAATATATGTATGCGGATAAATTTGTAATTCTTTGTTTCCGTTGAAAGGGACACTGTACTAGTTGTAGTATCTACCAGTTTTTTTTACATATAAAGTCATGAGATAGAATTTAAAGCCCCAGTCAAATAATTTTCACTTATATAGGAACGGTCCGTTTATGGACAGTAGTGGAAACTGGAATGACCGAAGAAAACTACCAACCTTCCTCAAAGGAACGGACATACTGACAGTTTAGGGGTGGTAGCCCAAACCGGAGTACCGCGAAAAAACCACCGACCTTCCACTATCAAACGGACATACTGTTTTATATTACACACTGTCTTATATTGGAATTTGATCCCCGTAAAATTTGAACTTAGGCGATGAAAAGCTGTAAAAACATTAACATGGCATTTACGAAAACAACGAAAATCGGGACACCACGAAAACAAATGATTTACATTCATGAAATTTCCAGTATTCGTCTTTAGTAATTAAGAGCAACATTCCATGTTGATAAACAAACTATATGGAACCTAATTACATAAAAACAATTTAAATGTTTTTCTTTACTTTGAATTTTCAAAAGCATTGCATTATTATTTTAAAACTAAGCTTACAATCAAAGCAAATTTGAGTTAAATCTTTAATACTGTTTACAATTACATCACATTTAATGCGGTCGTGTTTCGATCATAATTACAGAAATAATTGTTCCAAGTCAAATCACCGGAACACATCTATAAATGTCATAAAAATCATTACCGATCCATCCTCTTATCTCCCTTTGTTCGTGGTGTTAAATACTCATTCATTCCTGAATTTCTTGGCAATTAAGCAGAACATCGCATTACAATCAATTACTGTGTGTATTGCTTGTATTACTTTCGAACGCCGTAATAGAACTTGTCTTGACATCCAAGTCAGATTAAGAACTATCGGTTTCATTAAACCTTTTGTAACAAGTCTCCTTATTCAGAAGTTCTCCCTCACTTAATTTCATGATTGTTATGTCGATAGCAAAATCGAGCAATTTACTTGCTATTTTGTCACACAATAACTCATTTTATCCATTACTATCCTCATTTTTCATATTATTTAATTCATTATTAACTTATTACAGTCCTGGGTTTTGTTTAACATTTCAGCAACCTTTTTATTTTTCCCAATCTGTATAAAAAATAAGTTAGTAGTAGTTTTACACAAATCTTAATTTTTGGTTTTTAGCGCCGATTAATATTCTGGAATAAGTTTTGATTGACCAAACTAGTATTAATGTTCTGTTAAAAACGCTTGACTGGTCTGAATAGAATTGATGTTCTGAAAACGTTTGACCGATCGAAATCATATAGGTTTCCGAAAAAACGTTTGACTGATCGAAATCATATTGGTGTTCCGAAAAAACGTTTGACTGATCGAAAATCATATTGGTGTTCCGAAAAAAAAAAGTTTGATTGATCGAAATCATATTGGTGTTCCGAAAAAAAAAACCGTTTGACTGAACAAAACTGGTGTTTTCTAAAACTCTTAATACTTCAGTTGTATTAAAAATTTATCTTTTTAGCGTCAAGTTGTTCATTATGATTTTCAATATGCGCAAGTTCGTTTAGTATTTTATCGTCACAAATGTCTTAATTTCAAAAGCGTACAAAGTTTTGGTCAATTACTGAAAGTCACATTCACCAAATGTGTCCCCTTTTAACGAATTTTTTTTCACATATATTTTTTAATTTGAAATTTAATTAATTATCTCAAAAAGCTAGAAGCAGCAATCTTTGATACGAATGTGTTTATGAAAATATAGCTCTTACGAGTTTGTTTGTTTGAGTTTGTCAAGTAGCTATAGCAACAATGAAACGGTTTGGCAAAGCAATATCATCTTGCACTTTGTCTTTTATAATCTTTTGAATGAGTGACGTAAAGTACCAACGTATGACCACAGCCTCTTGTTGTCAAGTTTCGAGTCCATTACAGACACATTGCAATTTATGAAAGGTTTTACCGCATACTGTTTTTCTGGTTTTCTTCGGAGAAACAAACTAGAAGTGACCGTCTTGATATAAGTAAAAAAATTGACTTGGTTATACAAAATTATTTTACTCTACTTTTGAAATTTAGACTTAAGAGAAGCATCCTATTTCACGTAGAAACCAGTTTTAAAAATGCAAAAAAACAAAAACCAAATATCAGTCCTTTTTGACAATTCGAGAGATTTATTGTCTTATTTTCACTTAAACATCGTGAAATACAAAAAAATCAATTCAGCTGAAATCTAATACAGGGCTCCAACAGATGGTCGAAAAAGTAATAGTAGTTGTAAACATGATTTAATGACAGAATTAGCGGACATCACAGAAGAATAAATGAGTCCCTAACACCGAACATTGTCTCTAATTAATATAAATGGTTTTCAGCAATTACAAGCTATAACTGAAGCCAAAAAAACAGCCTCGGAAATATATTTCAAAAGATCGCAAATCTATGAAATGGTCCACATAGGATTGTAAATTTCGAAAAAAAAAACTTGTAAAACGTATGAGATTCAAAACAAGAGCAAATCTGATATAAAAAAGAAATAAAATACTAGTATTTTTTTCTCCAAAATTGACCTGTTGTCATGGAATAAAATAGAAATCTGCTAACAATAATTGACATTTAACATGCAACATGGCAATAGCGCTGACAATCAAATACACAGCAACTAAATAGCCGAAATAAAAAGCAAAAAGAAAGAATTACACGTGTTGTTCAAAACGTTTAGTCATGAACTTCAGAGTACAGTCCAGTAATGTTTTGGGTAGAACCATCCAAGGTCAGACCATGAAAAAAAAACTTTTTATCAAAATGAGGTTGACTTAAGAACATTATAAAGTGCAAAGATCAGTATAATGCCAAAGAAAATGTAAACAAAAATGAGAGAGAAAAAAGGTATTTATTCGAAACTCAACTTAAACCGGATGGCTCAAAGTATTTTGTGTGGCAATAACACTTTTGTGACATTTTAGCAAGAGTCCCTTCTGGATTTAATAATGAAATTGTACGCTCAAAATGTTACACTCTATTCTTGTCTATACATTTCCTCAAAATTGCAATGATCAAGGAATTTAGCCCGCCCACATCTTGGGGATATATATATATATATATATATATATATATATATATATATATATATATATATATATATATATATATATATATATATATATATATATGTTGTAAGCTTTATCTCAATTTTCAATCGAATTTGAACGAACACTTGACATTGTGTCGAGTTGTTTGGCAAATGTTTTTAGGGTGGCCCTACCAACCAAATTATTTAAAACCAAAATATTCAATAAAATATATATATATATATATATATATATATATATATATATATATATATATGGTGTTGGCTGGGTTCAAGCCATGATTAAGGTATGTAGATAAATTTATCTCCTTTTTTTTCCTTAAAAAAGGTGAAAGATAACTGACTAAACTTGCTGAATCAATTACATGTCAATCATAGTAGAGGTTAATTTTAATTCCTGCTGATTTTTATACTACCATTTGAATTGTATTCTTAACATTAATTATATAAAGATGTATCATGTGAACAGTGTTGTAATGTATACCATGAATGAATAATATAGTGATATATAGTAGCAACTCGACACCGCTAATTACCATCACAACTATATAATAGATACTACGAAAAACTAGCTGTTTTTTCTATAGATTGAAAAGATGCATCATGGTGGCCCTTCAGTTTATCAAAGAATTAAATATGTATCTTTTTTGCATCTTAAGATATCACCTGCAGTGTGGGAGTTTGAGGGAAGTGACCACCCCGATTGTCTATTTTAGGGAAAATAAGTCAAAATCGCAGACTTGTTTTAATCCTATATTTTTAACAAACATGGTGGGTTAGTGTGACTTTGATCTTGTATTACTGCAGATGTCGGGAACATTTTGCCTTATTCAACTGCCCGTATCTAGGATTTACTTCACGCAAAGAATAAGTGTCAAATTTACATAAACAATTTTAGAATCTTAAATTTTCGGGATTTGGAACGACTTAGATATAACATAAATTCTCATTACTCTTGACGTTCTGATAAATTCGTCTTTGATCGAATTATATAAAATATGGAAAATATCTAACAATTGACTTCCATGTTATGACATTTCGGCTTTTAGAACAAAAACTGTTAATGTAGAAAAAGATCTTAGTTGTGAGGTTCTTAAAGGAAACCTATAATTAAAACCATGTTTATTTTGATAGAGTTTTTATTTGAAAATGTATTTTAAAAGATTTTTTACGATGTTTAAATTATTTTATTATAGAAAAAAATATTTTTCTTATTGAAGGAAACAACTGTCAAATTTGTCACTTAAAATGCGTGTAGGTAAAATCAAATCTGGTTGTAGTGGATAGTTTAGATGTACATCAATATTTTTCAAGGTTATGAAAATTACGAAAAAAAAATTCACAGAAAGACAGCTAATGACATGAACCCAAAAAACCTCACCATGTTATTAAACTGAAATCTTAGATACGCCTATGAGAGAACATTGCTCAAAACGTTGCGAGTTATAATAAGCAGCTTTTTACGGGAAGGTAAAATATCAAACAAATTATAACAGGAACAACAATGACAACTGTTTTATCATCAAAGAACAATCAAATACAATGATTACTCGATACGAAGTTTGTTTCTTGAGATAGACCTCTACGAATTGTAATGCTTTCAATAAACGAACTCGAGATTCAGAGAGTTTTTACTTGTGACATTAAGGTTAGGTGAACTAGCACTTTAAAGATAAACAAAAGTACAAAGTAGATTCGAAAAAAAATTATATCGAATGAATTTTTGTTAAGATTTTTTAGATTAATAAAAATTTGCCTCGTCGCGAATACTTATAAACTACTGATGCGATGTAAAACAACAATCAATGAACAAACCACTTTTGTGTCTTGTTTAACACTAGACAAAACATCAATATGTTCCCAAACCAACTCCTGCGACAACAACAATAGCAAATAGCAGCAATAACAACACCAAAGAGCTTATCCCTTCAAACAATTTCATATCAATATTTATAATGATCGTTTTATAACTGCGAGACCCCCAAAATTGTTGAATTTCGTGTGTACTTATTTTTGTTTTTTCTGTTTCTTCCGGGCACTGTTAACACGATTTATACTGTCAACTGTTACATATAAGTTGTGAACAAAACCTGGTATTCTTTTTCTGATCAAGTATGCCACTAGAAGTAACAAAAATAGAGTTCACGAATTTATATGAATCGATAGTATTAAAACTGACTAACATGCATCCAGGTGTTAAATAAAATAACGGTTTCGTGAAAATGATATGAATAAGAAAACCATATAAAAATTCATCCAAAATTACATGGAAAACGCCCATTATTAAATTATATTCCGTATAAAAAAAATGAAATGCTTAAATTATTTTTGTACCTCTTTGAACTGCAAGATCATATGATTGGAACTGTTATTATTTAATTTGAGAGCGACAAAGACATTTGCTAGCATGGTTGTCTAGAATTACCACCATTAATAACCAATAGCTTCTACCGATCAATTTCTTAAATGTTGAATTCCAAGTTACATTTTCCATTAGGCCTCTATGATTACACGTTTAAAATGTAGATTTCCCCCAAATTACTGACATCCCTATAATAAAGTATTTGAAGAAATTGACACAATAAGAATTAGAGGACTCCGTTGCTTGTCATCGAGTCGCAAGTCGAGTAATTAGAAATTGGATTTCATCTTGGGGACATTCACAAGCGAGCAAAGAACGAATAGAACAAGGAGTAAAAATACAATCGAAATAAGTGATCAATTTTGATCGCGTAGATTTCAAATTCCAAGTGATTATCTCGAAATCAAATAAATGATGGCTTGATAAAACAGGACGCTGTTGAGAGATATGTTGCACTGATGTTTTGAACATTGCTTTTGTGTGTAATGACAAAGGTAAAAAAAAAAAAAAGGATAAACATCGCTGTATCGATTTTCATTTTTGCTTACTGTTCTCAATGAGTGGGTTAAATTACGTTAGCTGCTGTATGAAGTTGTTTGATATGCAGATTTATTCCAAGCAATATCTGATACAAAAAAGATTATTTCAAAAACGCGTAAATGTAAAACTCCAACTGATTCAGTTGGGTATTTATGTTGGGAGAAAAAAGTCGCAATCTCAATTAGTCACTAAATTGTAACTGAAAAAACTTGTCAGACTAAGGACAAAGCATTAAACAGCTTCATGGAATTATCAATGCTTGTATATTTTCGTTTCTTTTTCGATAAAAACTTCTTTGGGGGTAAAATGTTATATTACACGACATTACACAAGGCATTTTAAATGCACAGTTTAAAAGCAGTGGCCATATCATTAAGCCACTGGTCTTCAAAGCACTTCCGCTTCCGGAAACAGTAAAAAGGAAATTTGAAGATCTAGGAATAATTTAACCAGATATGCAAAACTCTTGTATAACGCGCTTTTTCATCATTATCGCAAAATTTTAAAATATAGTATTTAAATGAAATGTGTAATAAATGAACTTCAACATAACTGACAATTGAAACCTTTATGAAAAGCAGCAAGTAGCAAGCAGAAAAAGATTTTCAAAACAACAGCTAAACAATGAGATGCTTCAGAAATGAAGATCAAATTAGTTTAAATGATTTTTCTTACTTTCATCTGCAGCAAAACAAATTCATACATTATCATTTCATTAAAAATTAAAACAATAAATGAGAGAGATTGATTTTTGAAAATCCTAAAATCTTCTATTACAAATTGATATACAAACTTCTCGAGAATATAGCGAAAATCTATCTTTTGATATCTCAAAATATAGAATTACTTCATGCATAGGAAAAAATATGGAACTGAGGTGGGTTCATTTCTGAAACACTCATATATTTGAACTTTAAGTTGCGTCAAAGTGAGATTGTTTGCGTGGATCACCATTTTAAAAAAAAATAATGCCTTTTGCATTTAATGCATTAAAGTGCTACATCAGTTCATATACACTCTCTGTACATAATATGTTTTAATTTTTTACAAAATAAATTAACTTACCCCTTTTCGATCTAGATTTTTTGCTACCAATGCCATTGCTTGAATTATCTGGACTCTCTATAGGACCACTAGAATCGTCGTCTGTTGAATAATAAAATTTTTAAAAATTGTATTCATACATAAAAAAAACTTCTACATTGTCCCGAAAAAAAAGAGCACGATTTAGAATTAAAATGTATATATACGCTATTACGATTTGAATTTCAGAAATTTGAACAGACTAAAGTTATCGCCTGTCCGTAAAAGGTTTTACCAAAATCTAGAACCGTTTTTTACTTTTGCAGGAATGATCTCGAAATTAACATGGACAAAAGTGATCAAAATACGTGACTAATGCCAACTTACATTCATTTTGGCTTCCATGTGGATAAGTTAAAGTAACACTTAATATATATATATATATATATATATATATATATATATATATATATATATATATATATATATATATATTGCGTCTCTCAGGGAATGCACTTCACTGAATAACATTATAAGTTGGATTTACAATGTTATATAAAAGTTGTAATTAAACAGGATCGCATAAAACATAACATCCAAAAATATTCGACAACAAAACTAACCAGACGAATACATGTTAGAAAACACATAATAATAATAATAATATAATAATAATAATAATAATAATAATAATAATAATAATAGCAATAATAGTATAATAATAATATTTTCAATGCCTATTATGCATTAATTTCCTGTAAACAATTTATTTTCAAATGTAAAAAAGAAAGGTATTTTATTGCTAAAAATCAATTTGAGAACTATATATACTTTGAAGTTGCATACAAATAGAGATACCGAATTATGCATTTCTTTCATTATAGGGTTATATATTGTCATCCAACATGTTATTATATCCTTTGAAATGAAACACCCTGATAAGCAGTGTTGTACAGATAATGAAACAAATTGAAAACCGATTGTACTGATGTAGCAGATATATATATATATATATATATATATATATAGAGAGAGAGAGAGAGAGAGAGAGAGAGAGAGAGAGAGAGAGAGAGAGAGATTTCTAGTAGAAACAAAATTAGTTTTTAATAATTAAAAGGCAGACATAATGCATATTTAATACGGTTTGTTACATAAACATGCTAAACATTTAAATGTGTTGTCAATGTTTGAATTCACGCAAGGGCACAGAATACGAAAATCCAAAACCGCTCCATCAATTAAAATGAAAGAACCGAGCTGCAAGTTTTGTGGAATGCTTTTGAAGATGATATTTTTGAAACAAAAATATACATGGGATTACATTTGCTGCGTAAGAAGATAACTATGAAAATAAACTTTTCCTACCACTACAGCAAGGAAATGGTTTCATTATTGATAGTTGTAACTTGAATGAGAGTTTATCTAATAGAATACATTAAAAGTGTACTTATATAAATATATTATAACAAATATTGATCAACAGGTAGATCCTGTAATCAGGTCTAAAGAAAGGTAGGTATATAAGTAAAACAGAGTTACCTTTTCCTACATGTAAGTATTCATTTTATTCAACAGGTGATTATGAATGTGTATATGTTTTTTTTTATTAAAATGATTATGCAGTGTAATAATTTTGTACATCTGTTTACAGTTTTTTTTTTTTTTCTGTCATCGGAAAAAATTCCTACTGTAAAATGGAATGTTATAAACACTCAATAAGCAACCCTCCAAAATATATATATATATATATATATATATATATATATATATATATATATATATATATATATATATATATATATATATATATAAAACATGTTTTTATAATATGAAAATATTTTGAACATTAAAACAATTTTTCATTTTAAGCTTTCAAGGCTATAAACCATGTTTAACTTTTTTTCACTGAACAAAGAAAAATATTTCTTTTTTTAAAGGCATACAAATTATTGATGTTTTGTAAGTAATAAATCAAGTTTTTTTTCTTAATGCATAAAAATGGTAATTAATTTTCTCATGAAATAAGTATAAGATCATTAATTTTTCTTGATTTTGACAATTACTACTACTATTTTCAGATTGTTTAGAGCAAAGATTCACTTTAATATCTGACCTACAATGGTAACCATTTCAGTAGTTGTCAAATATGACCACGAATACATCCTCATTTTCCGTCACTTAAACATTAGAAAATACTTTCAACTTCTTTTACTGAAATTATATCTTGTCGTATTGCCATGTCAGATTGTCAAAACTGAAATGTTTTTTCACGTTTACAAGAGACATGACAAATAATGGTCATAAAATTAAAAATCATACTGTTAAGAGGAATTTACGTCCACCGCAAACAAGCTATTTTATCCGTCAGTGTTCCAAGGTAAAAAAAAAACGTTAAATCTAATTACATGGCCATCAAATTTATATTCAGATATAAGTTTTTTATTGTCATAAAAAAACATCAGATTATTAAAAAAACAGGAAGGAAAAATTTTGGGGGGTTAAATATGTTTTACTAAATGTTTTATCTTAAAAAGTGAAAGAATTTCATTTGAATAAACTGAAAATAAAATTGGGATTGTAAATAGGTATAAAAAAAAACCTAAATGATACTCTGCTCGGCATGAAGTCCTATTGCAAATAATCGCGTTGTTGAACGTTAAGATGTTGTGATAAAGGGATTTTCCGAACTAAGTCCTGAGATTTAGGAATAATTATAGCGGTCTTAGCAGTAATAATAATCAAAATGCATGGAGGATGAATCGAAAATACTAAGAAAATCCCCGCGGTGTCAATAGTGTCTTTTGACCTGAAACGGCGCAGGAGTTCTTGTAAGGGGGATTTATTATCTGACGCGACAGATCGGCATCATTTTTGTAGAGCCATTTCCAGTTTTTGCGGTGATGATATCATTCATGATTTATAGCCTTGGTCAGATGAACGGGATACAATCAAGCAATTGACAAATAGTTGATATTCATTACAATTTCGTCACATTTACTAGTTGCGGCTTAGAACAAAATTCAAATAATTCTTTGCCCTAATAGAAATGATGCATATCTGTCATTCATTGTGGTAGGGACATCTTATCTGATACTTTGGAAATTATGCAGTAACATTTTATATAACATCAGATAAAAGATGCGAAGACATAAAATAAGCAGACTTATATTTCTGCTTTTTACATAAAATAATAATGATTATTATTAGGAATAATATACATAAAAACACTGTTCCTTGCTACATCAAATTTTTTCTGGTATTAGCATGTTAAAGTTTTTTTTTTTCATACACAGATATTAAATTGAAAAACATTGGAAGAAGTTGAAAGCTTATTGACAATCCCATAAAATTTTAATTTTGACTTAAAAGTTTTTTTAAAAAAAAAAAAAAAATACTGAATAAACGCATTTCTGTGAATAATGATTTTATAATGCTTCAAATAAAATTTTTGGGGTGGAGTGCGAAATAAATTGTTAGCCAAATTCTTAAGTTTTCTTTATTTTTTGAAACGTTTCAGCATAGATAAATAAGTTCATATATAGAAATAGGAATTATTTGAAAGTGAAATGTAAATAAAATTTTTTAAAAAAAGTTAAAATTTCACAAAATGAGATACTTACTTTGACAGAAAATATTTTGGTGCTAGGGAAATTTTTGTGTCAATTGTCTGGAAGTCTCAATATATATACTACAATAGCATTGCAGTAAGAACTTTTAATATATATATATATTTATGTATATTTATAAATTAGTTTAATTTTTGTTTCTAAAAGTTTTGTACAAAGAGTTTCAAAACTGGAATTTTTAGTATATGTTCGTTAGATGATTTAGGCTTTTATAAAATTTAAGAAATTCCCTAATAAATAAATAAATAAATAAATAAATAAATAAATAAATAAATAAATAAATAAATAAATAAATAAATAAATAAATAATTACAAACCTTTAGACGGCATAGTGTTATCCTCAGTGGTTGTAGTCATACGTTTATTTCTCTTCCCAAATATCAACTACAGAAATTCCCCAAATTGTTAAAATCGCTCTCAATATTTTCTCCTTTTCATGTAAAGTCTTTTTTCAGTTTTCAACCTAATATTAGGAAAGAAACAAATAAAATAAGGCGAATCAGTTGAATAATGTTGAATTGTAATAAAAATATCTTCATATCTTGTTTTGATCTGAAAGTCTAAAATTTCCTCAGTGGTTAGCAACAATGAAAAAGGTTGAAAATGAAAGAAAAGTTTTTTCTTCCTTTTTGCATTTACAAACAAGAATACTATTATCTCGGGATTGTTTAGGGTCTTTTAATCAATGGAATCATTTTTAAGGTCATGTCGCTCGCTAATAATAGTAATATTTTATGTGAATAAACCTTGGATTATTACAGGATTATGGGAAAAATTAAATAAAAGATGGCATGTCTTAAACTGCCATAAATTACGAGATAGCAAATAAATATAAAATAATTAAAAAATAGTACTGGCCATTTTGTTAGTGTAGTTCATTGAATGATAAAAATAATCATGCATAACGCCACTGTATACCTTAAGTATGTCCGTATATTTTTTTTTCAATGCATGCGTGCCGTGCAGTCTATCCGGTGGGTAGGGGAGGTGCTCATGAAGTCAAATTTTGAAATCTTGTGGTGTGAACACATTGAGAAGTCATGTGTAAAATTATAAAAAAAAATCCACAAATAAGAAAAAAAATATATATATAATAATCACTACTCCTGGATATAACTTATCTTCGCTTCAAGACACATGAAAAACCTCAAATCCTTTAAAAAATTGGTCGTTCCAATAATAAACACGAAGATCCTTGATCATTTCGAAACGCTATAACCACATTGGTATATGTAACAAAGTTCCGAAAGAATAAGCAGAGAATATCCGAATTGACACTTCACTAACGATTTATAAATGCAATCATGAACACATGCAGTAATACTACAGGATTGTGTCGATTTATCCGTATATAGTCCCGCATAGGGTGTTTCACCTACAATACTGAACACAATCTTTAAATTATAATCTAGTAAAACATATAGTTGAGATTTAAGACCACTTCTGATTGGCTGACGAAACGTCAAGCCAAGTGTAACTGCAGTCAATCAAGTTAATCCAATCGGGGACGGACCATGGGGACCCAATCGTTCACAGTTGACCTAATACGCAATTTATTCCAAGATCTTCTTTACTAGAAAGCTATTTTGGCATGAATTTGTGTTAAATTGATATGGGTAAATCTTGCTATAGATAGTAATATTGACACACAAAAACACTAGAAGATTTTTAAAGAATTTTACAACTACATTGATCAATGATATGCAAGGTATTGTGTTTGGTTCAAAAGTTATACTATTTCTTAAATTTTATACTCAACCCCTAGATTGCAGCGTATTCAGCTTCCGTGGTTAAGACACTGTGCGATATTAATAGTCTCAATGAAACTATCTTAACCTGATCTATGGTACTATATGACAGTTACTAATAACCCTGATTAAATGATCAAGTTTCTGGAAAAATTAAAATCGTTATAAACGTCCATCTAAGCTGTTTAATCGGCATGCATTACTTTGCGCGACAGCACAATTTAAAGATGAGCTCATGGATGTTCGCATTAAAAAAAGAATCTTTTTTGGCGCTCCATTCTTTCGTTTTGGCACAAATGTTTTGTATGTGTGTGGCTTAAAAACTTTAAAGAAAATATTTAAATATTTCAAACACGTGGTTAGGCAATGTCACTTAAGTTGTTTTTTAAAATAATTATTATTAAAAAATAAAGTTAATTCCTTCTGTTAAAAATAATTATTCTTGCGGTAGTGGAAAAGATTGTTAAATTATTGCACCATTTGTCGAAAAATGACATTTTTCAATTTTTTTCTCCAAAACTTGAATATTTTTAATGTAATTCTAAAGCACTTTTTACCAACTTTTAATACAAACATTAGTTATTGCTTCATTATAACAGATAGTAAATCATTGAAATTGAAGTTCGTGGATCAGCGATTTTTTTAAAGCAGGGTCAGAAAGTTTCTTCACTTCACCATCCCCTTTTGGGATAGTTTTATTATTTTGACAAATCTGCGCGGTGGGTGAAAACTTATTGGTGAAATAAGGACTTATAGAGAAAAAAAACGGGAATGCTTAAACACGGTGTGACTTCATATTAAGATGTTTGTATTGAGTCTGTTTCCTAATATCGTCATGTTCTTCCCAATATTGCGTTTTCAATTTTCCGTTTTCTTTTCAAATTCAAATTCTAACAAGGAAATCTTCAAAAATATGATAATACTGGCCGTTACTTTCACTTTAAAATAGGGATTATTACCCATTTCATTACATGAGGTTAGTTTTTTTATTAGATTTCTTTTTCAATAAGTCAATCATCTTTGATGAAGAGGACAAAGTTCATTTGTTCCAAAAGAACTCTTTTGGTGGTGGAGATAGATAAATACCATAAACAGGAAGCTGAAAACAATGTCTGAAACCAAGAAATATATTGTTTCGCGCATACAAATAATCTTGTTAACTACTTGGGATTTTTTTTCGCGCACAATAAAAAGGAAAAGTGAATCTTGACACTTCTGTGTCAGAATAATGTGTAAATAGACAATGATTACTGATTTTTGCCCCTAGGACCTTTGTGGAGTTGTGGTTGCATAATTTTGCGTTATTATCTCCCATGTCTATCTGAGTCTATTAGATTAGCTCTTGGATGTTGCTCTTACTGACTGGACAGGTCATCGATGGTCATTTAGAATTAATTACTGATGTGTTTCTGATCATGTTTATATTACCCTACAATAGAAATGGGTGTCAAAATACAAATCATAATAAATAGATTTTTCAACTAACAAGAGAGGGTAAGATACAACTGTCGATAGTAACCCCCGGCTGTTTAACTACAAAATATTTACAATCTAGAATTCTAATTTGAATTCCTCAACAGAAGTTAAACAACCCCAGGCTTCATTTTAAGCGTGATTATTGAATGAGACAACACGAGAATGAATTAGGCGAGATTTTTTTTTTCTGAACCGGAAATAGTTAACCATATTTCTGCATTTTAGACAGTTAAATAAGTTTATGCAGACAAAGATATTTTTAGGGATGCAGATTGGGTAAAAGGTAAAAGATGCCTTTATTATCATCAATTTTATAATTATAATTAACAGGTTAATTCTTATAAAAAATGATATGCAAAAATTGTTCTTTTTCCATGATTCATTTTTTCTTAGTTGTGGTATTGCGACTGGACATCGATGCAATAATGGTACTCGAACCAAGAATTTTATTCATCCAATTAAAAAAATTATCCTAGCCCATGTGGAAATTGTACAGAGTTGAGAGTAATGGTGTTTAACGTCGCAGTCAAGATTCGTTTACTTATATCTAGGCGGTCAGTTCTTGAATAGTGGAGGAAATCGGAGTGCAAGGAAAAACCACTGACTTCCAGCAAAAAAATTGAGAAATATTTATTTGTTTATTTTATTTAAAAAAAATAAATTTAAGTATATTTTACCAATAGATATTCATATTTTAATGTATTGGTAATAAAAACTATTTACAGCTTTTTTCTATCCTAAAAATTATATATTTCTTCACATTTTTTTCTCAAATGTATCTGGTTACGAAATGTCGTTACTTTTTAATAATTTCACAAAGAAACATATTCGATTTAAATAAAAAGTTTTCAAAAAATGTACATGAGATTTTTAAAAAATAAAAAAAAAACATGGAGAAAAATTTATAGATGTGTTGGAATGATCAATATTTTTTCTTTATTGCATTCATTGTTATTTATCATAATTTTTCATAAGTAATAACAGATATTAATAGCGTTAAGTGAATAGTTTGACTTCAAATGAGCTGATCTATCATGCACTGAGTCTTCCTGATATTATAATGCAAATAAATCAACATTTAATCTTAGTTTTACCTTATGAACAACCACTTCACAAATAAAAAATTGACAAGGGTAAATTATAGTATTTACATAAATATGATAATCTTATTATAAATAAAAGGGAAAATATAACTCGGACTTAATCAGTCAAGTATCACTTTGTGGATAAAAGAGTTAATGCCATAAAGTGGCATGGAAAGTGGATTAATGGTGTTTCGCCACAGTCAAATTTTTCATTTACTAATAATTGACGTAGTCAGTTGTGGAGAAGTGGAGGAGGAAACGGGAGGGCCTGAAAAATAGCATCCGATAAGCAAAAAGATATTCTTTCTTACAACTGGTTCTGTCAAAGTTTGAATCGGTGAAGGTCCTTATGTCAGAAAAAAATGTTTTACATCATATGTATATATTTTTGCTTGCTTTTATTATTTATTTTCACATTTGATGAGTGAATTCCTCACTTCCTCACATTTTAATTGACATCCGAAATACATAACGTCTTAA
This sequence comes from Tegillarca granosa, assembly GCA_029721355.1. Lineage (NCBI taxonomy): Eukaryota > Metazoa > Mollusca > Bivalvia > Arcoida > Arcidae > Tegillarca > Tegillarca granosa. Next base: position 15,443,358 of record CM056601.1, read on the forward strand.
CTTGGTTGTTTTTATTTTTGAAAATCATTTTTACATATTCTTGAATTTAAAATTTTCATAAAATTTCATGATATGATAAATGTAACAAAAATAGATTTAGTAAAAGCAAAAATATTAATTAGATAGATAAATGTATAATAATAATAATAATAATAATAATAATAATAATAATAATAATAATAATAATAATAATAATAATAATAATAATTTACTGCGTGCAAAGGGGAAAAATTAATAAAAAAAAAACTGGTTTAGATTTTTTGGCAGTTTCTTTTTTGCTTGGATAGTAGAAAAAGAAGAAGAAGAAGAAGAAGAAGAAGAAGAAGAAGAAGAAGAAGAAGAAAAAGATGATGATGATGATGATGATGATGATGATGATGATGATGATGATGATGATGATGATTTGAAAGCCATATGTTTCCTTTTTTATCTATGATGTATAAAACATCTTAAAACATTGAGAATATATTTATTTTTTACAAAAATTGTGTGCGACATGTGTTATATATGTTTTTTATTACTAAGGTTTTTGCCGAACACAATATTACTACTACTACTACTACTACTACTACTTATAATAATAATAATAATAATAATAATAATAATAATAATAATAATAATAATAATATAATAATAATAATAATAATAATAATAATAATAATGTCAAATATAATAGTAGTAGTAGTAGTTGTTGTTGTTGGTGTTGGTGTTGTTGTATAAACGAATGTGTATATTTTTATGTTGGCATATGCAAGATTTGGTTTATATTTTTATTTATTTTACATTGTTTTAAACCTATAAATATATCAAGTACACACACAAATATATATACTTTCAAATATGTATAAATATAGAAAAAAAAAAAACCTTTGAGCGATACATGATTTTATGGGATTTATTTTCGCATGAATGAAAAAATCGTGGGTAAGTATACCGATCTTAGATTCTAATAATTCCCCTGAAGAATAGTTAATCTTATCCTAGGAAGTGATCATAGCATTATCGAGGCAGTTGTCAATTTCATGCCTGGTATATTTCAAGTATTCTTCGGATGAAAAACAGTTGCAATGTTTATATTTACAGATAAGCTTTTCCTGTCCAAAGGCTATAAAAATATGTAATGGACAGTGGTCACCAGTGGTCAGTCAAGCGACAGGTGTTTGTTAAATGAAATGAAAAATAATATAATTTCATAAGTTTCCTAAGAAAGATTTAAGAAAACTTTTAAACATTTAAAAAGGGATAAAATGACATCGAGTATTAAATTAAGTGATTGGTATAAATACACTGCTTGATATAAAGATTTAAAAGTTAAAATTAAACAAATGAATTTATAATTTAAGTACTTTCTTAAATCAACCGAGAATTGGACACTTTTCGGAGGGGTGGGGGTATTTTTCTTTCTGCGCCTTGAAGCATGCGCATGGCTTTTTTATTTCAAATTTTGAGGTAAGGATTTTTATTAAGAATTACAGATTTTATTTTTAAAAAATAATTTTAAAATATAAAACAAATCCTAAAATTGTCAAGTAATTATTGAACTTTAAGTTAGACGGCCATGTGTAAATTCGTTAATATCAATTAATTTTACCCTGAAATTTTTAATGAACCTAATTAAAAATTTTCAATGTTGTAAAATGCTTATTTTTGAAATTTTATAAATAAAGTTTTTAAGATGAAAAAAAACCGTAAATAGACCCATCTCATGTCAAGTCTTCACTGCTGTAAAAAACAAAAACAACAGCTTTTAAGCTCGAGTGATATTTTTGTAGCTAACTCTTAACGGATTTCGTGATAAATTTAATAAAAATTTGTATTGTTTTTATCAAAATTTGGAATAAAACAAAAGCCTGTTCAGAGACGGTTCATTTTTTGACTAAAGTTAAAACAAGGTGTGAGGTATATCTATTTTGTCACCTCCGTGACCTAATCCGACTTCTGTAGGAGACTGATGAATTTCAACTAGACCTCACAAACATCTTCTCTACAATTACTTTTATACAACCCTCGGAGGCACGTGGGTCAAACCCATATGTAACTGTCACTATGACAGCATTTGTGGTTTATTTTTGTCACTTAGCAATTTTAAGACTTACATATGTCGACAATTTGTTCAGCATTCACTTAACATTAAAACATTAATGCAATTTTCTCTCTCTCTCTCTCTCTCTCTCTCTCTCTCTCTCTCTCTCTCTCTCTCTCTCTCTCTCTCTCTCTCTCTCTCTCTCTCTCTCTCTCATGGTTAAGAATTGAAATCTTTTGAGGAAATAAAGATATTTCTATTATTAACACAAAGTTTAATTGATTAATATTATATTATATTATATTATATTATATTATATTATATTATATTATATTATATTATATTTATTATATTATATTATATTATATTATATTATATTATATTATATTATATTATATTTATGATATTTATTATTATAATTATAATTAAATGATACAGCGAATGAGTTGCAGCTAAGTGTCATAACTTCATGAGAAAAAAAAATAGAAAATGATAATAAAAACAATGTTATTTTTAATTCGTGATCCAACCACTTGACAGGTCCATTAGGGTTATAAAACTCACCTCAATCTAACGATTCCTTCATTAAAAATTTGGAAATATGTAAATTTTTGATGAGTGAAACGTTCCAAGAATATTTTCGGCTCGGTATCTTTAATTCGACTGATAATGTTCGAATTTTCACGACTCAGTACAGTTGGATTAACTAACAGATTCCGGCGGACAGATCTACACGTGCTCTTGTTATTGAAAATTACAGTCAAATCTTCACCTCAGTAAAAAATAAAGTTATATCTTCCATAAAAATTCACTATTAAATTCTAACCTATTTATTATAAATCCACATCTGTTTTCATATACTGGCATATGCACAATTTTTTTTTGATGGGATATACTTTGACAGCTAAAACACACAACAGAGTGGCTACAAAATCAACCTTGATCAGCAATTTCTTGGCCGATTACTCCCTTCCACTATTTTGTTATTGTTATAACGCCTGACTTCAAACTTGCACCTTACGAGAGAATCTCTTCTTAAGCATAAATACATGTTTATTAAATTACCTAAAATGGGCGTGTCTTAAGGATGGCTTTATCCAATCTTCGACGAGTACTTTGTAGTATCGCCTCTTTGTACGGTCAAAAATCACGTTTCATATTTTTCATATTTTCATCTCTCAGTTTGAAATGTATTCTCTGTAAAATCGACATCAAAATGAAATTGATTACTGGGTTACTTCTAGGAGGGCGGTCGTGTGGAAGAAATTTTCATCTCTCCTCCAGATTAATTCATCGATTCAATAGTTGGGTTCGATTAAACATTGTCCAATAGAGAGCTCGATATTAGTTAAGATATATTAGTTTGATCGAGTGGCGATTCAATGTTCAAATGTGACATTTGAAGATTCAAATTGAAATTGTAAAGAGATTTGGAAATGATCTGATTTTTATTATTATATTTCTATTATAATTTTCATTAAAAGACACTTAAAGATATCACTAATAGATTCACACCCGAGGCGGTATCACAAAACTTTATCACCGCACTCAGCGGCTATAATGTAAGTAATCTCGAAATAAAATTTAATCAAAAATATTTGGATTTTTTGAAAAAAATATATCTTATATATTAAAAAAAACTATTTTAAAATTTATTTTGGATTCTTTGACCTTTTTATTTCATATTAAGCTTAGCTTTTAGGTGAGTTACGGAATAGGGAAAGTACGAGTATATGAAACGTCGTTCAAATAAATAAATAAATAAATAAATAAATAAATAAATAAATAATTTCTGATCATAAGTCTATAAGAGTTTAAAAAAGTGACCTTTTTTATATGTGCAAAACGGTGTTTTCTTTGTTTGTTTGTTTTTTGTTTTGTTTTTTTTTTGTAATATATTAATAATTTCGAGGAATAAAAAACTGACCTTTTATTATCAAATTATATATATCTGAAAAATACAGCCTTTAGAAATACCATTTACATTAATGATTTTTTATTTTGCGCAGAATTCTTTTTATTTATTTTTTAAATCATGAAGAAAGAGAGAAATAGCAACAATTTAGAAATTTTTTATTCTAAAGAAACCATTTAAAATTTAAATTAAACACGATTCGCGCTTGCCCATATTGAACCAAAACTCAATCTGCTTAATTTTTTTCGCCAATTTCGGACTTTACTAATTACCGCTGAATTACACTTACAAAAATAAAGAAAAATAACTTTGTCGGTAAGAGTCAACAAATTTATACATGGGATATATAAATTAAAATAGAAAACTCTCTCTCTCTCTCTCTCTCTCTCTCTCTCTCTCTCTCTCTCTCTCTCTCTCTCTCTCTCTCTCTCGTGCAATAAAATAATTTATTTTAGTATTTCAATTATTAAATCGAAGGTGATGTAGAAATTAAAATTATTTATCATATTTTTTATTTCAAATATTCAAATATAACAAATTATAAAAATAATCATATCAATAAAAAAAAAACTAAGGGGAATTTTAGAATGAAATTTTGCTTGTCAACAAAGAATTAATAGGTGTAGTTCAAGTCTGAAGAATTTTGTTGACAAAAACTCTTCACCAAATGATTTCATTCATGACTATTTAAAACCTTTAGCAAACATTTTGATACTCAAACTAGACCAGTTTTATTCATATATACAACAATTTCTACTTTTAATGCCACTGTCTTTTTTGTTGACACAAATAATTAAAGAAGTACCTCTCCGCCTGGTATTTTAGTAAAATCAACCAGATCATTTAATCCTTAAAGCTTAATACAGTCAGAAAAATAACAAGTATCACTTAATCTTGAGGCTTTAAACACTGGGAAAAAATAACAAGAAAACACGGTGCCACTTGGTAAAAACCACGGAAATTTAACGTAAGACAAACTGAAGAATGTTAATCATTACAAACTACTACAAAGAAAAATATTTAAATTCAGCCCCTGTAGGTATATCTAAAATTATCTATTAGAATTGTCCAGTTTTTCTGGCCAGTGGTCAGTTGACCCCCCGAGACACTTCCGTTCCGTTGTATTTCAACACATTTTGTTAATTGCGTCCATTGATTAATTTTTTTGTGGCGGTGTTATAGTAAATAACTACCTGTTTTATATTTTGTTATTTTTCGCGGGAAATTAAATCTTTACAATAAAATAAGAATGATTAATTACTAGATAATCGATCGCCACTCTTTTATGGTCATCTGTAGAATCTCTGACCATTAACTTGGAATTAAACGTAATTAGGGAAGTGTGAGGAGATTGTCATAAAACACGTCCCACTAAAGACTTGTCGGAATTGATTTACGACTTTTCTTAATAGAGATGGAGAGATGTTTTTATTTACAAATATCTCTCTCTCTCTCTCTCTCTCTCTCTCTCTGTATCTCTCTCTTGTGTATTAAACAATTTCTAGTAATTGAATTATTAAACCGAAGATGATTTTTGACTACAAAAAAGTTAAAACTTTTTACGACTTTCTTTCATTCTAGAGATTTATTATTTTGAACTTTTAACCTTTCAAAATATTTAGAGACGACACGAGTTTTTATATACACTTTATTATGATTATTATTATTATTATTATTATTATTATTATTATTATTATCATCATCATCATCATCATCATCATCATCATCATCATTATTATTATTATTATTATTATTATTATTATCATCCTCATCATTTTATATCATTATTATTATTATTATTATTATTATCATCATCATCATCATCATCATCATCATCATTATTATCATTATTATTATTATTATTATTATTGTTGTTGTTGTTGTTTACATCGACATTATCATCATTTATACATGTATTTTTATTATGATCATCATTATTATATTTTTGGGGTTATTATTATTATTTTTTTTAACTATGCGATACTAATTCTTTATACAATTTATTTGATACATGTAACAATATTGATATTACTCCAAGTTAAAAAAAAATCAAATTTTCTTTAATTTTGATCACATTTCACAGTCAATTTATAAGTAAAATCTTTATCATTTCCAATGCTTTTCAGTCAGCAAATTACATATCCTATAACACTTACATAGTCATTACACTGAAAACAAAATTTCTGCAAAAATTATACGAGCTTGATCAAACCCCCTTATCATATTTTCTAGATCAAATCATTAAGTTATATCCAATCTTGCCTCTTTCTCAAAGTGTAATGTAATTACGGAATTATGGAAATACCTGATTTTGAGGAGAAACTCGCACTCATCATCCGGAAAATTTCTCATATAGACTTTATATCCTTGGGGAATATATTCCTTATTTAGTTCATCAAACTCCCAAATGGATGTTTTGGGCAATTTAGAGAATTTTGAAGTACAATACATATTTGCATCTTATTTAAAATACATTATCTTGTCAATTATAACACGAATTTATCGTACAATATAAAACGTTTAAAAAATCGCCATCTATAAGCTATTGTATTGAACTCTTACAATCTTTCTTAAATGAGCCTGTCAATTTTTCAAAAATATATTTTTTGAATTTTTTATTAGACAAAATTTAAGAGACGTCAGTTAACCAGTTATGCAGTTATTAATAAAACGTTTTCATGTGTGAAATTAGAAATAATCTTTTGAATAAAAATTCAAACTCCAACTCCTGATGCTAAATTTGTCAGAATCTGTGAAAAGCTAAAAAAAAAAAAAATATTTCGTGCAAACCTACTCTCAGAAAACTTTGCTATCAGATTTGAGATCTAAAAAAGAGATTCTCTCTCTCTCTCTCTCTCTCTCTCTCTCTCTCTCTCTCTCTCTCTCTCTCTCAGTTAATTAGGATAACATCTTAGAATCCCTTTTTTATTTATTTTTTCATTTCTTTTAGAACAAAGCAAAAAGAGGGGGAAAAAACCAAACCCGAACTTAAAAATTCATAATTTTTTATTTTTATTTATCTATTTTTATTTAAGATTGAATAATATAATTTTAAGCTGAAACAATGGTCAATGCAATCTAGAACACGTGACAACAGCAGGTGAACGAAGTTACAAAAACAAGACAGGATAGATACATGCTAATGCATATTGAAACAAATAAAAAATAATGATCATATACATGTAATACACTAAATTTTTAAGCTTTTGGATCGAACCCCTTTTTAATACACTTAGCAACAGTTTTAGTGAAAAAGAAGACAAAAAAAAAAACCCTATTTAAAATGTTAACAAAAATACTACGTTTAAAAGAAATATTACGATTAATTGGAAACGGATTTGTCTTGGATGAATCCTTAATTCCGGTTCGCACAATGTACCACCATCTCTTCAAAACATGTGCGTGCAATCTATGTATATGACAAGCAACTCGTATCAATTATAGTAAATTACGTCCAACCTGGGTCCGGAAATTAATTCTACATGTTTTTAGGGGGGCGATCAAGTGTCCGGTAATTCCAAATTACCTAATATTGTACCATAAGCGTATATAAACCCTAACTTTTTTTTCTTTTAATGAAATATGTTGAATAAGAATATTTAGCATTATCCTAATCCCCCCGGAACGTCTCAGCATGTTAGGAGATTCTTGCGGAACTATCTTGTTTTATCCTATTATAAAGCAGATCCCGTTTCTTTATAATAATTCGCCTCGGTGGTTAGATCCTGTTAATTTCAACACTTTATATAAATTTGGAATTTATCCCGGTAATACCACAAGGATTTAGTCTTTTATTTAGCGTATTTCATTCACGATTTTTATTTGCAATTGTAAAACTTCTTTTGAAAGTGAAAAAAAAACTATGTTTCGACTTACTTACGCAACGTTACAATTTTAACAATAGAACATGAAGAATTTGTCTGTAAATTTTTTTCTGTTTTCAAAATCGCTAATACGTGCTAAAGATTAGAACCCGTTAGTTTTTTTTCGTATCCGATGTCGAGACATTATTTTTATCCCCACTATGGTCCGAATGTTGAAGGGCATGCATGACCAAGTGCTATTGTCAATGTCGTTCGCAGTCAAAAATTGTAAGTTCCAACCTTGCTCGGGGCCTGGATATGACTCAGTACACACCAGCAACTATTAGTCGTATATCAGAACGTTTTAGCGTGCCACGCCTATCGTGACACGGGGCAGCGGTTTTTGAGGTCTCTTCCGATGGGTCTTGGCTTTCACATCTAAATGCCGTGAGTTTGGCGAAAAAATAACATTTTTAAAACCTATTTCACATTTTGAACAGATCAAGCCGGGGATCGAATTTATGCCTTCCACATTAAAACTGGGCACTCTACCAACTGACTCGCTACTGTAAGAAAAATTTAAAGGGCAACACATGAAACCATTAAAATACAGAAAAATAAATAAATAAATAAATAAATAAATAAATAAATAAATAAAAATTTAAAAAATCAATCCCATAGAAATTACAGTGAGACTAAATGTTTTGAAAGATAGCAGTGTTTTGTTTAGTAAAATTGTTTCACACTGTAATTAGTTGAAAACTGTATATCACGTTTGTTTGAAACAGTTCATTTTCTATTTCCGTTAGTTTGAAAAATCAAACTTATATGATACGATCTTTCTGTGATATCACTTGTTACTTATTAAACTTTGAAATTTGCATTTTTAATTCATTTTATGTTCATTTGTTTCTTTTTATCTATTTATTTATTTGTTTATATCGCAAAAAATAATAATAAAAGTTTAAAAAAAGGGGGAGGGGGCTATAGTCATAAATACACGACAAACAAATAATTTAAAAAATGTTCAATTGTTGAAATGTCTTATTTCAGTTAATCTCTCTCTCTCTCTCTCTCTCTCTCTCTCTCTCTCTCTCTCTCTCTCTCTCTCTCTCTCTCTCTCTGTATGAGAGGGGGGAGGGGAAACAATCGTTCTGATTATTAAAAATATTATCCAGCATCATTTGTCCTATATCTTTCAGAATACATAATAAAGCCTGCTAAAAGATTCCGAAATATTTAGGAGAGGAACAACACACCATTTAACTGTTATTTTTATTAACAAGTGTGTTATACAAATATAGCGATATGTTTGTCTTTATCCTAAAGTGTAAAGTAAACAAAACATTACAAAGTCTAAAAAAAGGCAACATGCAATAAACAAATAAAAAGCACATTGCTATTTTTCACACGACCGACCACTTAAAAATCTTCAAGTTTTATTTTTTAATTGAATTTGATGTGATTTAGCTGCAGTATACAGTTGGGAGCGTGGTATTTATCTGGCGAAAAAGCAACAATGCATCAGATGAAAATGAAAGGGATAATGTGAACTATTGAATAGCCTGTCTGTTCCTCAAGTATCTGTGTTTTGTTTGTCGCCGTAAAATCAGAGACTAGGCGTCGAAATGACAAGAAATGCAGTCAGATTTTTATAGAGGACATTTTTCTTTCTCTTGTAGCTTTTCTGAATAATGTGAGATTTCCAGACTTATACAGTAAAAAAACAATAAATACACTTGGTACTTTCAACAGATGAAGAGAGAGGGACAATATCGGGTATCTTTATTGCTATTTGATAAATAGAAGATTTTAAGGAGCTATTACAACTTCAACATTTAATTGCCAATATTTTACTCGATTTTTAAACTCACTTTTCAATACGAAAATCCATCGTATGAAGTCAATGTCAAACAGATTCATAAAGAATATATGATAAAACGTTGTTGTCAATCTTCCAACCCCCGACTGATTGTGAACAATTATACCTGTAGGTTTTTCTTCACGGCGGGGACTTTTGTCCTTAAAATCGTAATTAGGGTGATTTTAATTCTAATGGATTTTGGCCAAATGAAAAGTTTTTGCATTTTATATTAAAAGCAGAAAAAGATATTAATGTAATTCTTTTGATGGGAAGTGAATATTTGAAGTTCAATGAAAGAATGTTGCCAGATAATCTCTTCCGTTCCCACTATATTGCTCCATTATGGAGAAAGAATGATAGGGTGTTGCATTTTTAACTAATGATCCATCAACATTTTCCTCCTAAATTTTCAAAATATATCATCTCAAAGAAAGTTTTACTTTTTGAAAAGATAAGGGGAGTTTCAATAATTATAATATTGTAATTTTGGTAATATAGATATTTGGCACATGAAAGGAAATTTTCAATCCTTGTACTAGCCTACACGTTTATTAGCATAGGATAAAGTCACACACGTTGGACTAAATATACTCCCACATTGACCTTCTGATATGGAATAAATACATCATAGTGCTGCCTGCATTTTCAATTTGAAAAGAAACTTAATACGATCTAATAATCTCGTAATATTGGCAATTTCTGTACACAGCCTACGAATTCATTAACTTAAAAAATATCGCATCTCAAACTACTGGTAAGTGCGATTCTACTCAGAGTTGAGCATATATTCAATATGATACATCTTTTATTGTGAATAATTTGTCACTTTTCTAGTACATGTAGTAAAGTTTTCTGAGAAGGAGATTAGTGGATTTTTTTTTCACTTATAACGAAACGATTAGTTCCAGAATATCAGTGGAAACCGGAGTTCTTATAAATAGTATCTCGAACTGGGTGCGATTCTAGTCAGAGCTGAGCAATATTCATTCTGGTACATCTTTCTATGTAAATGATTTTTCTGAGTAGAAGAGTAGCGGAGTTATTTTTTCACTTATAACGAGACAATTAGTTTCAGAATAGTGGTGGAAACCGGAGTTCCTTAAGAAAACAACAAACCTTCGACAAGGGAACTGAAAACTAAGAGCTTTCTCACATTTGGATCAGCCTTAGTGTGGTTTGTTACCTAGACAACCAGCTTTTGTAATAAAGGTTGGACCCAATAAAAGTACTGTAAAATACCACAATAGACATTTTTACAGATCCACTGTGTCTGGCATAAGTTTATCAAGTGACCAGGGACTTCACTGAAGAGTGGCTTTAAAACTGGCGTGAAGATAACAGGTTTTCCCGCCACTTAATTAAATTCAAATATTAATCGGACATGTACTAAAATGACAGAGTTTGTCCAAATTGCTGCCGAATGACCGCGTTTCCCTCTGAGATTTCTCCACTTACAAGGAAACGATCGCTTTTAGATTTAAAGAATAATATTAAATGCAATGACGTAAAACCAATGTAAATTTAAACTTCACCCACTAAAATTTTGTCAACTGAGACATTTTGTCAGATACTCTATGAAAGATGAAAATTTTATAATCAGTGTTAAGATACGTGTTGGATTTACTTCTGTAAATCTTGTCACGTGACCTCCACGATTTTGCGATTTCCGGTTACGAGTACAACAGGGCGTGATTAGCTAAATGAGGTCAATTGAGATTTGATTATTTGATGTAAAGATAACGATTGTTTATTGATTTCAAAATCAAAAATTTCAAACGAGGCGATTCAATTGGCAAATTTCATTTGGGCTGTTTAACGGATTTAATTTTGTTTTGTTTTAAGTTGTCAGGTTATTGTCTGAATGGCATTTTTATCTCCTTTTTAATAATTTATTTTATTAATAGTTCCCAAGGAGATGTAAACCTTATTATATTTCTTAATTCTTCTCCCATTCTCTAGTTTCGTATTTTTGTTGAGTGCTCTGTTCGTGAACTACAGATATCCGTTAAAATGACAAGGAATTAACATGTTATTCATTTGCCTTTTACAATGATGCATAGAAAGCCCCTGTTGTTTAAAAATATACCAGTCAATAGCCAAAAAAAAAAAATTAAATAAAATAAAATAAAATACGTTTTCCTTGTAGTAACCCCACTATACCACTTTTTAAAATTTTTATTAGTTAAACATTAAAATGATCTCTTTTTGAATATATTATTTATAAAAAAAATCATTAAGTGATACATGACGCAAGTAAAATGGACTTAGTTTTTACGGTGCTGATTTGCAACATTGCGGGGGAGTGTATTAACACCATAAAAGTCGCTATATAAGTACCAGTATGGTTCAAATCAAAACAATTGCACTGTCATTCACCTCATTGACTTATGTTAAGATTCGTTTTCGAAAATTAAAAAAAAAAAAAAAAACTGAACAATTCTGATGACCTGAAACAACAACCAACCTATCAACATCAATTAAGAACATGACGAAAGGGAGTGGCAGCATGAGACAGATATCTGGAACAAGGATGGATATTCTCTATTCTCTTGTCCAGAACAAGCTCTCGCTAGCTCACTGAGTCAATTTTCCGAAGACAAACATCCTACTAATTCAATAAGTCAAATTATTTTTCTTTACTATCGGTTGAACCAGTCGATAATCTGTATTCTGAATCCAGTACATCAAGCGAGAAAACAGTTTTTCTTTTAAAATATTATTTATGACCTGACCGAACGCACGACATTCCGCTTATATTTGTATTAGTATGGTAAGATTCAACACACACCAACCAACCGAGTCCTGTAAAATTGATCTTTATGAGCAGGTGACCTTATTATGGAGGTTCTTATTCGTTGAAAAAAAACTTTTGGCTAAGATAGTACAGGATTTTAAAAGCAAAGTTAAAAAAAATTACCATGAATTTCTAAAAAAAACAAAAAAAACCGCAATTGGTTGTACGTAAGACCACAAATATGGAAAAATAAGGTTATGAATAATGATAATGATGGAGTCAACTTACCGTGCTGGTCACAGCTATCAGGATCTTTTATCATATATACTTCTATTTCATGATATATACACCATACTCGCTGCAATAAAAATATAAAATTAGAAATATATTGTATGGCAAAACATAGATAAGTGTATAATTTTTTACAACGATAAGATTTGATTTGATTTGATTTAATCGGTTTTAACGTCCCAGTCAAAAATATTTCACTTATATTAGATGTCACCAGCTATAGGTGAAAAGACATAATTTTTAAGTTTTCAATGCGCTTAGGGCAAGGAAGTTTTTTTTAGCGTATCACTCCTGCCTTGACACGGGACATCGGTTTTTAAGGTCGAATATAAAGGATCTCGTGACTCAATTTCTGATTGCAAAGTTCTTGGCGAAAGAACAGTCACTACCTGTTTTTTAAGTCTTGGTCAGACCCGATCGGGTTTCGAACCCGTAACTTACACATATAGTACACGTTTGGACCGATAATTATATGAATTTAAATTGCAACTTGAGTAAATTTTCAGTAGGGTAGGTACAGTACAACTGGATGGCCCCTTCCATACGTACCATTAAACAAACCACAACAACAATACGAAGCAAATCCCCAAAAATTGGAGTGCAACCATAATCTACATGTACGTTTATCTCGGTTTAAAAAAGGCACAACATTGCATTACACATCCAGCCATCGAAAGAAATAAAGTGGATAAAACAGAGACGGAAGGAGATAGAGAAACGCTGCAAACGTGTGCTCATTTTGTTTGGAAGTTATAATAATTAATTCTAAATATTAGAGTTATTCTACTTTCAACAAATTTTCCGTGTAATGGCAGTATTGATCTCATTGAAGTTGTACACGTACTTTTGATAAACCTTACCGAATTCAACTTTTTTTTACGATCAGTAGAATCTTAACTTTTTTGGATTTTTTGTAACCTTTATTGGTGTTAAAATTGCTTTTCTTCTTTTTACTTGTTTGAAGAAATGCGATAAAATTGATTTGTAATGTATATTTTACGAGTTGTTGATGAACATTATATTCGTCCATCAAATGACTATAACCTTTGATAATCTTAATTAACCAACGTACAGAGCCGACTCCAAATGTACCCTTTCGCGTTTTATATTTTTTCCTGATCTAATTGTTCAACTTCACTTGGTCAGACTTGATCTTAAAAGTAATTATGTCATTTTAAGCCACCAGCTTTTTCAGCAGAGTGGAAGAGGATGCAAAAGGTTGTAACAAGATCAAACTAAGAAGTTTGTCCGCTGAATTGATCACATCATCGCCAATAACAAGGTAAACAAAACACTTTCATTTCAAAATATAGCATTGCAATTTGTAAGGGTTTGAAAGTTTAGATTGCTATTAGCTTTTCAACTCGACTGTAAAATTATCAAAGTCATCTATGAGTAATATATTCAAATATCCATACATAACGTTTTTGGTATCGTACAAATTACTTTTAAACTTATTATTTATATGTTTATATATTAGTTTTAATGCGAGGAAAGACAAAGTTCGTTAAATATGTTGAAATCACTAGTTTTGCAGTATATTTTAAGGAGGACTTCACAGAATATTCAAGACATGTAAAAATATAATTTCTTGCTTTCAAAATGATCGCTAAGTTGCGGGTCGCGATTCAAAGGTACTTGCTTGTTGAACATTGCGCCACATGCTTGCCTTTTAACCTTGACAATAAATTTCACATTGCTACAATACCTCCCTGTTATTTGCTTCTGTCGCAGTTGTCATAATACATTTTTAAAATTCTATCGTGAAATACATTCAAAAATGCATTATGACACAGTCAAAAGTGGGTATTGTACTCTATTCACTCCCGATCACTGTAACTACGACAGTGCACATCTAATTGTGCATTTATTTATTTATTTATTTATTTTATTTTATTTTATTTTATTTTATTTATTTTATTTTATTTTATTTTATTTTATTTTATTTTATTTATTTTATTTTATTTTATTTTATTTTATTTTATTTTTAGAAGCACCAGTTTATTCAAAAATAGTAATATATATTTTCCTATTACATAAGCTAAATCATAACAGAAAATCTTTTGTGCCCATTAGCGACGAGAAGATCTCTAAACCTTGACAGTTTGGGGAATTTTGATTGGTTAATTAATCTGGTGAGTGATAGATCTTTTTGCGCCAAGAGCATCATTTCCATAGCTAATTTTTCTGTTTGCAACATGTTTAATCCCAATCTTGAAGCAATATTTTACTTTTAAGTTACTCGGAAAAAGTTTAAAGCGACAAACAACACTAAACTTTACTTGAATTTTATGAAAATTATCCATAATTCACTGTCAAACACAAATATTGAAACCAATAGAAGATAGGCAAGCGCATAAACTCAAGACAGATTTCAACAATCTTCTTATACATTTTCTTTATAAATACAGAGTCTGTGGTGTCAAATGATTAGGGCTTTAGCCTTCGACAACTCAAGGCATACCCTTCTCATCGCTGTTTGTTTGGACCCAAGTTGACAGCAAGTGAGAAGTTGTCGTAGGCCTTAAATACATGTACTAAAATTTGCTGGTATAAGGCAAAACCATTCAATTCATTAGTTAACCTTTTAATTTTATGAATGATTTTTTTCGAATCGAACTTTAGCTATTACAATAGTGACGTGAGTTAGAATGAGACATTCGAATAAAAAAGATTCAATTTGAGAACACAGTGAAACCTTAGGTTTTGTCTTTACTTCATAAATACCAACAAGAATACAATCCCCCAGTTTCAACACAGTTTCTTAGCTATAATTTTTAGGACACATCAGTCATGTTTCTTCATTCATTACGAGACATTTTTCAATTAATTTCAAGGATTCTCAAAGCAAGTTCATATGGTGCGCAAATTTTTACAAGTATTTTTTGATCTACATTAATATTGTACTAGTGTGAACCTACGGTTAGAATGCGAGTACAATTGCTGTTGTCATATACCACTTTATGAATTTAATCATAAAAATACATTAAAAAAGTGGTATATGACACTGTCAATATCGCAGATATACTGGTACCGAACCAGCCAGTAAAAACCTACGACAAGAAAAAAATTAATTTTAAACATAAACTTAAAAAATTACATTTTAAGCCAAGGAGAGTTAGAAACAAGATGGAGTAAACGAGGGGAACCACAGAGAATCATCCAAACCACTTGCAAGCGAACTGACACTAACATCTGCGCTAGCGGGATTCGAGACTTAGCGTTGGGGATATGACTGATCCATGAAACGGTGCTTTAAACTTCTCGACTTTTGATGCTCCTTTGTCCTTAAAGTACTAATTAATCCAGGTCAGGTTTGGTTCTCTTTTCTTATTATCTTTTTTTTTTTCTTCATCAATATAAAAAAAAATCAGTGAAACGTCATTAATTGAATGATTGTGTTAAAACTCCTTCCCCTTACTCAATATAATATAACTACAACAAATTGTGATATTCTGTCATTTAGCTTCGTTATAATTATATATCGTGTATTTGCAAGGTATTAAAAGTCCCATAATCAGTATCCACAAACAATTATTAAATCGGGACATGAATGGGTTTAATAAAGTCTAATTTTCGTCTATATGATTTCAATAGTTTATATTAATTTCAATTTCCGTTATCAGTGTTTTTGTTTGTTCGAACTAATGATGTTTTCAAGAAAAAAATCTTCAAAGAGCCAGCTTTATCACTGTTTCTTAACAGCTTGCAACCTGACGCGTATTTCTTTAACACAACCTTAATCCTGCTAAAAAATCTTCTTTTTTTCAGAAATGCCCAATATTTCAATTGTTATATCTCTATTGCAAATATTAAAGATAATTAATTGACTTTAATAGAAATTTATAAGAAATAAAAAGAAATTAATTATGTTTGATTGTAAAATTATTTGTCATTTACAGCTTAACTGGAGGCCATCTGTACATTTACGTGACTTTCTTGGTTAGAGGGTTAGAAGTTGGGAGTTGACATATTTTTTCAATCTGTATTGTTTACTTGTACTTTGCAAGTGCTTTGTATCATCTTTAAAAAAGAACACGCCTGTTAAATTGTTGAATAAAAGACGAAATATCTGAAAAACTTCGTAATGAAATGTTCTACAAATTTATGGTTCAAAGTTTACTATCACTGGTTTTCATTATGAAATGGTAATTTAGAAATTGTATAAAATTAACGAAAAAAAAACAAATAGAACGTGACACGAAAATATGAATCGTCTCTGATTTAATCTTAATTGAGTACCTAGCTTATGAAGTTGTCGAATTGACCAGAAGTGATGAGTCGAATAGTCATGCAGTTTGAGAGTTTTTTATAGAAGAAAATCAAATACAATTTTACAGAATTTCTCAGTTTTCAGAACACCTTACTATAATAATCTGATAGAACGTTTTTTAAAGAATCATCTAGCATTCACAGGCTAAATGTGACCTACAGCTGGCCGTATATGGACAAGCAGATAACTTGTTTTAGGTACAATTGTCCGATATTTGATAGATAAAGTTAAGCAAAATAATAAGTTTTCGATATTTGATATAAAAAGAGGGTGGTGTTTGATTTGTTTAGGCTTATAATAAAAAAAAAATTAAAGTCCATCCTTGATTTTTAACTGAAAAATTTCCTAAAAAAATGAACTAGTTTTACCAAATGACTATGAATGTATATGAAAAAAGCCCCGAAAAAAATAAAATGAAAATGTTTTTAATATGGTTTGCAATATTTAAGTAACTCTAAAACAACCATAGCAAAAATAAGTTCTCATGTCTTTCACAGAACAAGAAATCTGATTTTTATTTTATTTACTAGTTAAAAAGTATATCATTATGCCTATTTATTAATACTAACGATACATTGGGCACCTGTCCAAATTACAACTTTTATATCTCCCTCACTAATGAATAATTAATACCGTCCTAAATAATAACAGTAGGCATAAATAGAAACAAGGTGAAATGACGTCATAAAATAGTTTATTCCATGTGATTGACCTCAACATAATTTCCATGAAAATTGTGTGAAAAACATTATACGGGAACAAAACTGAGGTTTTTAAACGAAACTTACAAGAATCTAGAAACATTACACAAAGGAAATCAAATCGTGTATAAAAGCCGCGGCATCAACGGTTATCCTGAGAATGGATTAGCAAAAAATGCGAAGCTTCATATAGATAAAAACATTAATTCCACAAAGGCAAAGACACACATAACAACAACAAAAAATAATAATAATAACAAGGAAAAAGAGTAGATAGCAATAAAAACAACATAATAACAAAATAAAACAGTAAATAATACAAAAACATCATAAAATTAAAAATTAAAAAAAAAAAAAATTAAAAAATAAAAAGAGTTAATAACAACATATAACAACATAACAACAAAATAAAGAGGAATTTATAACAGAAAAACAAAAATAAAGGTAAAAAACAATATACAATAACATAACAACGATATAAAAGAGTAAATTACAAAAAAAAAAAAAAAAAAAAAAAAAAAAAAAAAAAAACCTTAAATAAAACAATAAAATTGGAGCAGAGAGTTTTATATTCCGGTTTTCAAAAGTATTGCTTAAGAATCAGATTGAATTTGGAGTTTTAAAGAACTTGACGAAATAATCAAAAATACTTCGAATAAAATAAATAAATAAATAAATAGATAAATAAAAAAATAATACAGTACTAAAAAGTAAAATATGAGAGGAAAGAAAATGGAAATCCTAAAGAAATAGAAAAGGCTACGTGGACAAGAAAAACTTAGACCACTGATTGATAATAAACCTCGTTTTGAAGGAAGGCATTAAGTAATGAGTTTCCCTAATGTATTACCAAATGTTCCAACTAGCAATTGTTCTACAATGATTATTCTGTTGTCTTGGCACTTGTTTTATTAGATAGCTTTGATTATCCTGGCAGTAATAGTGTTAGAGATGATAAGATTTATACAAATAAATTTGGTACAAGTTGAGATATCATTCTTAGACTGACTTTGTTTCAGTATCATTGTAATGAATGGACCACTTTATATGTGCTTATTGGGGAACAAATTAGATATTTTCAATTACCAATACTAATTGCTGAGATAAATTGTACGAAATGAGATCCTTAGTTTCTAACATATTCATTTGTCGGTCAACAATGTCTCTTCTTCGCAATAAATTTCTACAAATCGTTAGCAATTCTTGTGGTTTATGACAGTTTTTGTTGCCGTGTAAGGAAACAAATTTCCAGGCAATTGGAGTCAACATGTAGCGTCACTTTATAAGCGATAAAACACAAGTAAAACATTGTATAAATTGGTGAGACCCAATGGCACAAACGTCCATTAGGCATGTAAATTCCTGTAATACACGCAATTTATGACCTTTAAAATTGGACCGTGGACATGATTTACGCGACTCGGAGAATCAAATACTCTTAATTAAATAAAAG
This sequence comes from Tegillarca granosa, assembly GCA_029721355.1. Classification (NCBI taxonomy): domain Eukaryota; kingdom Metazoa; phylum Mollusca; class Bivalvia; order Arcoida; family Arcidae; genus Tegillarca; species Tegillarca granosa. The sequence continues at coordinate 15,462,415 of CM056601.1, forward strand.
ATATTAGCAAGTATGTTAAACTATTAAAATTGAGTATCAATTAATCTTCCGCTGAATTCTGCTTAGAGATAGGAACAACACTTATTCCACACCAAATTGAAAAAGATGGCCAGAAGTGATTCTTCTTTTGTGAACAATGTCACGTTAAGCTACTGAGCAAAAGATGGATGAACACGTATAATATTTGGTAAAGTTTCCCTCGGCACTAACGTAAAATTGTGTAAAAGGATATAATTGCCGCAGGGAAAGATAGCTTCGCATCTTAAGATGAGGTAGGAAATCAAGCGTACTGAAACGTGCATTTGGGATGTCGATCGGTATCAATGGATTTTCATTACATCGCAAATTTCACGTCTTGTTGGACAAGATGCCGAAATTAAATCGTTCGTCAGTAGGCGGAAAATTTCTGCCCCGGCTCTTGCAAGCGGGAAAGCCAATTTTTCACAATATAGTGCAATTGAATTTGTGAAGTGTAATCATCCTCGCTTGAAAGGTAAATTTGTACTGATCAGATTTTGATGTCGTCTGCTTTAGAGATGAAGATGAGTCAAAGCTTCCCGCCAAATATTCCTATCTCTCTAGGCAACCAACTTTATGGAACATTACCTAAAACATGACCTAAACATTCAACGGTTCACTATAAAGACAGAGGGTTTTCTGGAGGAAATTAATAAATGTCGATTAGGATATATTTTATTATTCCGTGTTTTTGACTCAATTTTCTGTAATCAAACCACTAAAATTGCTGAAAAACGCTTTTATTTCAGCTGTGCTCAAATTGATTTTATAAGCAATTAGATGTAAAAATCTTTATTTTATTACATGCGATTTCAGAAAACATGTCAAATTAATATTTATTACTATTTTGAAACATATAAAAACTCTAACACAAAAATAAGAAAATAGAATGACAAACTTTGGCTGGGAGTGAAGTGGGGTGAAAGTTTCTTACTCCAAAGTGAAGGTTCTATTACTTATATCGAATAGGTCAGTTCTTAGATGGTGTAGAAAACCGGAGTGTCCATGAGAAATGACCGTCCTCCTACAAACGAACTGACAAAAAAAAACTTTCTCAAAGGGATAAACTTTAGTTTTTCAGATAGTTCAGAATTAGCTAGTGAAAAGCATTGCATCCGTAAGAGCACGCTTTAGACAAACCAGCCATTAAAGCCCCATAAATTGTTGAAGCGTATTGCTATAATAATATTTACATTTAATTAAAGATTTTACACATTGCAGGGAAACCTTTCCTCCTTGCAAGCGTTTGGTACAACACGTTACTGTAAAAATTTTAGGCTTAATATTTTCTGCATATTAGTAATAGAATTATCGGCTTTTAAATTACAAATTATTATTTATTATTATATTTTTTGGACATGTATTTATTTTTCAAAAAATCAGCTAAAGATTTATTTTTTATTTATTGCATTTATGATAAGGTAGAAAGGCATACAAGTTCTTAAGTTAAAAAACAACATAAAAATGCTCCAGTTTTTTTTCGATTAACAAACAATGCTATCTGCGCTTGAAGTCAATTTATTTGTATTAAATACTTAATAGGATACAACCTTTCCAAAAAAATGATGCTACTATAATATAACTAATAAGTATAAGAATTGGTATAAAGGCTTTGGACATTTTTATTTTATTTTATTTATTATTATTATTTTTTTTTTTTTTGACAAGAATTTTTATTATTATTATTATTATTATTATTATTTTAAAAAGTCATGATTTAGAAGTTTGTAACGATAATATGTTGGTTTGTCTAACAATGACAAGATATTTCTGTATAATTATGCAGTAAGACCTGTGTTTGGTTATAATTCAACATCATTCAATGAAGGCAGGAGTCCGCATTCTTTAAAAAAAATGCTAGTTGTAATAACCCTAATCAATTGTAATAGAGATAGTGTTCGAACGACAAATCAAACGGCAGTTCAAATATTTTATAATATTTTTGTATGTGACACCAGTAATGTTTAAGTGGAAAAATATAGCTTCTTAATTTCAATAAACATGTTATTAAGGTGTTTTCAATAAGAAAATATTTTAATAGTATTATCAAATATCTAAATATCTTCATTATTCATTTTCAATTCCCTTTAATTGAGGACACCATAGTTATTTGCAGCACGTGCCGCTACAAATCGATTCTTAGTGCTCGTGTAGGGACAGCCATATTACATTGACTAAATTACTAATAAATCCGCTTTACTTCAGATTTACTTCAACATTCGTAAATAAATTAAGCAGTGTACATGGGCAGATTTAATTTACGAGTGACCGTATTTTAAAATATTTACTCAAATATTGGGATGTATTTCATTCTGTTTCTTTTTTTAAACTAATTGGTCGACGATAATTTGACGCAAAAACGGTAAGTTTTCATAAATTTAAATATCTGTAAACCAATTTGCATTGGTATTTGAATTGTTGCAAAGACAACATTGCGCTAACATTTTTGAAGTTGTTAGTTCAACTAACAAAAAAGTAAGGCTTAATTTAAATTAAGGACTGTTGGGAATGAATATTTGGTTATTAAATCATAATATGTGTGTGCACATAATAAAATGTGAGTATAACAAAACCGGTAATAATGTTATCATTGCCACAGTGCCCTGCCGAAGTCAGGACTTTTATAATTAATTGAAAAATTAGGTGTTTGTCTCTTTATCGTTGTCCTTATTTGCTTATATGTCTTTATATATATATATATATATATATATATATATATATATATATATATATATATATATATATATATATATATATATATATATATTGTTTAGAATGAATTTATAATTATATGTAGAGGGAATAAAAAGAAAATTTTAACAGAACTTGCCGCTATTATTATTAAAACTCCCAACTTTCTCGCCTAGTGGCGCCCAGTCGCTTTTTATAGAATATAGTTAGTAGTATTGACGATTTTATGTTGATCCACTATATGAACGAAACTGTGGATGATAAGCTGTTTCGTTTATATAATTAACCTTGGTTCAAACCAAAGCATTTAAAAATTATTTTGCAATTTAATTTTTTAATTTTTCTGAAACTTCAAAAATTACGCTAGTAATGTCAATTTTCTTTGTTTCCTGCTTATCAAAATATTTTGTTTAAGGTAATAGAACATGCTTTTTTAATGGTCTAAGGGAATCATGTACAAATCTCAACTATGCTAGTTTGGTTTCTTTTTAATTGCACAAATGCAATACTGATTGTGGCAATCAATGGTAAACCCACTCTAAAGCTTTAATATGTGCAGAAGTGGACGTGTCCTAAAAATCTTCATCTGAGTAATAATCGGGGGTATTAAACCATGTTTACCTCAAACAGTCTCCTAAAGAATGACCTATCTGTCCTGTGATTGGTCAAACTTTTATTTCCTTATAAAATGCTTTATAAAACAATATTATAAATAATACAAAATGTGCTTTAATATATGATTGACTAACAAAAACAATAAAAGTTTTTTTTTCAAATTTAAATATCAAAATATTCAGAGTGCTAAGCAACCACTTGTAACAAATTAAGTTACAGTTACATAATTTGGACGCTCCAAAATCTGTTGGATCACATCAATGGGAAATATTCTATAATTAGATTAAATGCCTGTTTTTGATTTTCAGTAACAAAATGCTCCATTTAAATGAAACGTTTGCTAGAACAAACTCTGATAGAGGGACATGGATTTGCTTTAAAATCATAACAACCAAATACATAATTAAGTTTAACAAAGTCCTTTATTGAATATATAACACAAATACAAGTTAAATTTTGATGTGCCAGATGTGCAAATTTCGGAAATTCATTCCTCATCAGTGACACTAAAACCGAAAAGTTTGATAGATAAAAAACATAAGCCAAACAGTTGAAAATAATGAATCTAAAGTTCCAAAATTATATAAATCCAAATCCAGCTAAGGAATGCTTTGCATGAGGGAACAAACCTAAGTTTTAAATAAATTTCAAATTTTAGACGGCTGAAAATTTTGCTAAATTGTATATTTTATATTATATATTTATTAAAATGTTTAAGTATGTTGCCTAGCAACCATTTATAAACATATTATGATAATTATAGTTTTGTAATCTGTGTTTTGCCCATTTACTAAAATTGGTGAAGGAAATCAATCACATGCCAATTTCTTTCTGATACAAGATAATTGTAGATAAGGAAATACTGGACATTGATTAGACATATAATTATAAGAGATTTTATTGGTCCAAATTTATTTACATTACGATACTTGATAAATCCAATAACAAGTTTTGGATAAATGTGTAACGCAGTGTAGAAAAGCTTATTTGTAAAACAAACTTTATTCTTGAAGGTTTTTGTTGTGTACCTTTTATGGTATCTGGTTGAAAATAAATAGGGGTGGAATAGAGTAATGGCGTTTAACATCCCAGTCAATATTATTTCACCTGTATCGAAGCGATTAGTTCTGGGAATGAAAATGGAAATAATAATAGCTGGAGAGAAAAAAAATGACAACTGAGAAACTTTTTCATACAAAGATCTTCAATGAAGTGGAATTCGAACATTAGCCCGAAAAAAGAAAAAAATGACAACTGAGAAACTTTCTTGCTCTATGATTGGAATTCGAACCTAGGCGATAAAATGTATAGTTATTCTTAAGTGCGCCCTTGTGACAACTAGGCCATCGAGGTCCAAATATGTGAATGTTGGTAAACAGCATAGGTTTTCAAAAGACTTAGGTAATCGTTTCAACAAAATTTTACTCTTAACACCTTCTTTTAAATGATTTTAATTCAACTACACTCAACTATATCGGGTTTTAGTTGCTAGCAGATTATAATATAGCGGTGATAAGAAAACAAGAATTTGAACTTCTTATCCTATCTTTTAAAGAACCGTATATAACTTCTTGCGGTTGATGAAATTTTGCACCATTTTTAAAGGTTTAATCCTGTCTTTCTAGATGAACAATTCCAATTAATTAGGAGATAATAGAAGTTTTGGTAATAATTCTGTGGCACGCTGTACTTGACCTTCTCTTTTAGTTTTTGTAATTTATACTATGTTAGTTTGTACAGCAATAAATTAACTCCGAACAAATATTTGAAATTGAATCAAACAGGTAATTTTTTGTTAAATATTCACCACTCTTGAGATGGGGGTTCGCTGCTGGTGGAGAAAAAGACCCCGAGGGTAAAATCAAGGTTTGTACCCTCATACAAATCATTCCTTAACTGGATTTGGATTAAATTAATTTTGGATTCATTAATTTTCTGAAATTCTGCATATGTTTTTGCATCTATAAAATTTTCGGCCCCTAGTTTCACTGTTAAGGAATTTTGTTTTTTTTTCGAAATGTGCACATATGACAAATCAAAATTTAAAAAAACATTTTTGTTAAATATTTCAGAATATTAAAAACTATAAAGCATTCTAAATTATCGGGTACACTGCTGTTCGAAAGTTAGAGCTAGTAAATTCTAAATGTAAAATAAAGTTATGTGAAATTTAAGTTTTAAACTGAAATTCAACATAAACATCACAAATAAAATCAGAGTGATAAACATTGTAATTAAAATAAATAAGATACCTCGCCCATATTACAATCTCAAAATGGACAGAGAAAAATTAGTTAGATCTTTTTCCCCTATCAATTGTGCAGTACAAAGTTATACATTTTGTATTCTAGGCATACCATATGCAATACAAAATGTCCAAAAACAAATTAATTGACTATAATTATATCATTCATTACGTTATATCATGTATTATAAAATGTTTTCATCTTTGAATGGAAATGTTTATGTAGTATGTCGCTATACAAGTATTGAAAGTAATTATACACCAATAATGTTTTGAAATAAACAAGGGGTGTGTACATATTTGCAATAATTTGAATCAAAGATTTAGAAACTAAACGTATTTTTCAAAAGTTCTCTATTTCTAAAATATTTTTAAAATTGTGTTTTACAATGTTAATAGTTGTTATTGAACAAGAACCGCTGTTAAAAAAATCAATACTAATGGGTTAAATTTGAAATGCAAAATTATAATTCCTGAAACAAATAATGTACTGACGATATTTTAATCCATAACAAAAAGTTTTGTGACTGAAAATTTATTTATTTATATAAAGAATGTAACATAACTGACTAGATGAACATTTCCAATCAAACCTGATGTTAATGTAAATAAAATTGAGGTTCATTTTGTTTACGGTTTTACGAACATTTTTTACTTTCATTTTATACATCCTTTATAAAATCACAATAATAGTACTTTTGTTCAAATTTTGTCTTATTTTCTTAGTCATTTTAATAAATGCGTAATTCAAATGTGCGTTTTTATGAATCAATGGCAGTGAATGGTCAATTGGATGATTAATGCTCTCCAGTATAATTGTAACCACACGACTTGTCTTTATTATTATTATTATTATTTATTTATTTATTTTTCATGTATTTATTTTTTTGTCTTCTCCTGCGTATGGTGTATATGTTTCACAGTTAATACGGTACGATAGAGCTTGTTCCCACTATGGGGACTTTCTGCAACGAAGCAAATTACTTACAATTAAATTGTTGACACAAGGATATTGCAAGCCTAGGCTAATAAAGGCCCTTAAAAGTTTTATGACCGTTATCACAATATTGTTGATAAGTATGTAGTCACTGTATCCCAACTTATACTGGATAAATTTGACTTACCATAGTTCTTTGTTCCTTTCATTCTCAAAATTGGCTAGCTAGACAGGAGGTGCTTACCCTTCCGGAGAACCCGGCCTCACTTCCTTGATGGAAGTTCACGTGCATAACATATTTTGCCAGTTTTTAGTATTTGTTTTTGGGATTTTGATTCGGACAAGGACTGGTATGTTTGTGTTTTATTATTACATGTTGATATCTTGGTTTTGTTTGTTGTTGCAAAAATACATTTTGTCTTGCTGTACCCTTTTTTGTTTTGACTCGAACTTAGTGGTCTATACTGTGATTAAGATATAACACAAATACCAGTTAAATTTTGATGTGCCAGATGTGCACATTTCGGAAATTCATTCCTCATCAGTGACACTAAGACCGAAAAGTTTGATAGATAAAAATCATAAGCCAAACAGTTAAAAATTAATGAATCAAAAGTTCCAAAATTATGTTAATCCAAATCCAGCTAAAGTATGCTTTGCATTAAGGGAACAATCCTTAGTTTTAAATAAATTTTTGGCTTTTATGTTTCATTTAAAATATACAGTTAAACCTCGATTCGTCATCACTGTTATTGTGATATTTCTTTCTTGGCGTTTTGAGATTGTTTGAAGAGAAATCAAGTAGGAAAAATGTTTTTGGGACTTCAAAATACTACTGACGATAAGCAAAATAATAAAGTTATCAAACAACATTATTACGACGTTTTACTTAATATCAAATTGTTGTTGATGGTAATTTTTCGACAAATAAACAATAAAAAGGTAAACGGTTTTACAAATTAATGATTATAATATTATTAATTATTAAAATAAGTCAATATGACTATATTTCTAACGTTTTTATGTAACTAGTTAATTTGATCAGAAACATGGAATTTATTTCGATATGATATAATACAACAAATCTTTCAAAGATAATCATAAATAAATTATAATGATTACTTTTGTTGATTTATCTATATATTGTTTTGAACAGTACACAATTTCGTTTAATTAAGATAATAACGTACATTGCATGGGGCTTGTGTATTGTAAAGTTTTCATGTAAAATTATTGAATTGACAGACCGAACGATTTCAATAGCGTTTAAACCATAAGCGACAATGCTTAGCAAGATATTTAAAAAGTACCTTCTTTAAAATAGACAGCTTGGATGTTGCTTTTGTACCATAACACGTTGTTGCTATACCAGTGTTTGTCCCAAGTAGGAAGTTTCTTTCTTATTTGTATGAATACACTCAATCAATTTAATTAGGTTGTTTCAATATGTATTATCTTTTTGTCAACTTCTATAAAATTGTGTTTTGAATTGACTGTCCGTTATCAAAAACTGTTTTTCAGGTACAAATATTTTACCATCATCTTAAATAAAATTTTTAATTCAAACATATACTCTTTTAAATATAAAATATATAATTTGAGACAATACGAACATCGCAATTGACTAGAAATATTGTGGTTAATATCTATAAAAACGAGCAAAAAGGGTTCAAACAACTAGTACCAATGCAGATTGTATTTTGGTAAATGTTGTCTGCTTCCATTTCCTGATATACACGTCAAAACCTTTTATTCTTAATCACTGTTTGAAATTGTTTGATGACGCAAGTAACATGCCTTTTTTTAAAATTTTATTTTAATAATGTAGCAATAGTTTCTTCAGACAAAAGGGGAAGTTTAAGTTTATTTTTATAAAAAAATTCTGTTGTGTTATGCATAGCGTTTTGTTGTTGTGATTTCTAGGAGGTTCTGGTATAAATTTATTAAATCAATTAAAAAATGAATAGTCTATTTCATTTTCTATTGATTTTAAAATACATATCACTCCAAATTATTATATAATAGTTTAGAATTATGTAAATACTCTTACATATTTTATTAATTGTTTTAAAATTTTTATTAATTTTTAATGATTAAACATGCCTGAATAGAATAAAAAGATACGGAATAAAATTTTCATATCATATTATTTTTAATAATGGATATAATAATTGTAATTTCCTTAGAATAGATATGCCAATATAAAAAAATCTTCAGGAATAAACCAAATAAAATAATATTGACATCGAAAATTTTACGAAGAAGAAAAAAACTTTTAAACAATTAATACAGAAATACAGGAATAGAGTGTATTTGTATTTTGTTGTAAGCAAATTAATACATGTATTTATTAATGTGCTTTACATGTAGTGTCCATCTTCTTAAATTGCACCTTTTTTCACGTATACTGTTCAACATGCAACGCTAGGAAGCGTATAGTATATTGCAAGAAATGTACTTGTATAGCGAAAATGGAAATGGTGATGATGAGTAGTTTTGTTTCAATTATAAGCAATGTTTGTTTCTAGTTTACGATCCTGTTTAGCAGTATGATCGGAATAAATAATTTTCATCCAACAAAAGATGGATCTTCTAATGTGCAAAAAATACCATAGAAAATAGCTTTAGTGCTTTTATTTTTTATTGAGTTATAAAAATTATTATCAAAGACCTCTCAACATAAAATTATTGCTATTCTGACCTATATTTAATATTTCAAATGAAAAGATTTTAGTCTGCCATCTAAAATTGCAAGATCAGAAGAAAATGGTCCTTTAATTGTATAACCAGTAAAAGATAAATTAGAAGCTAGGGGACCATTATAATGTGGTATGATTTTGTAAGGTTGAAGTTCGGTTTCTAAAAGGGGTATTTAAGTGCTTCTAGTTTTAATCTTATACTAAATAATATTTATATGTTATAATACCTCAATTGATACTTAAATGATGTTTTCATGTAAGGTGATTATTTATGGTTTACGGAATTTTTTGCTTAAATTTGTAAAATCAATATTTGATATTTTTACATTATGCTAAATATGTTATATACTAGTTTGTATTATGTTCTGAAGAAATGGGGTTTTATTCGATATAGGATATGCAAGGTAAATAAAAATATTTAGGATTTACCACAAAACGAAATTTGCATTAAATAACAACACAATAGCAAGTGGAAACAATAACACGAAAACGTAGACTTTTATTATGTTAAAAATTGCCTAATATTTAAAATACTTTTTGGAAAATATATGTTAGTTAATTTGTATTAATTTTTAACTTGTTTTGAAAAAAACATATTTTCTCATACGTTTTTTCTTTATGTAAAAGAAAATGTGAAATAATATTTGTAAAAAAAAGTTATCCCGATAAAATGTTTTTAAAGTTATTGGAGATGTTTTTGCTCAGGTTTAATCGATCTATTTTTATATATTCTTAATATGCATTATAGAAATAAATAATAAATTACTTTAGCTGAAAATATTTCATTGCAAAAACTTTTTTTTCAAAGAGGTATAACAACTTTTTGTATCTTTAAAATATAGTGTACTTTTTAACAAAGTTATTTAAAGGTTTTTAAGGGAAATACGACCTTTTATTTTTTTATTTTCGTTTGAAACTAGTGATAACAAAAAGAAATGTTTGTTATCTTGCAGAACAGAGAAATTTATAACTGAAACATTCTAAATATTCTTGATAAATAAAGTCCATGTTAAAAAGCTAACAATGACATGAACGTTTTTCCTTGCAACTAGAACATATACTTAATTTAAAAGAAATTTTGGTAAGAAAAAAAACAAATAAATAAAATTAAGAGAGATAAACACTATGTTGGATAATTTAATTTTTCAGCTGCAAATAGGCATTTTTATTGATTTGTGTATCAAAGCGATAAATAACAAATAACATAAAATCACTTATATTTATATTGGAAAAATTCCTTCTTTAATCAAATGATTTTTGCAACGATTTGATATATATGCATATCCTTATTTGTTTTACTTTTTAAAAGCAATTCCAGTAAATAACAATAACTGCGAATGCGTCCTGTTATAAATAAAAACAACTGAAAGAAGTTATATTGTCAAATTGTGATAATAAATGTTATTTTTCTGTGTAGATTTTTTTTCGAAAAAATATGTTTAACTTCTAATAATATTTGAAATCCATCATTCTCTTTGTAATTTTTCTATTTGAAAATATTAAAATTAATACGATTTGTGTTTCTCAACACTTAATATAACGTATTATATATGTTTATGAAGTGCTAAGTTCTGTACGGTTTTATTGTTTTTCTTAGAATTAAAATTTCTATTTATGTAGTTCAGTTTTTTTTTATAATTTTTTCAATGTTTCGCTGTATGTAAATTAATTTTGTAAAATGTTTACTATGTCATTTATGAGTTAATTGGATAATTGAAAACTTTTCCATTGTTCTCCGAACGATTAGAAATATTTTCTTCAGTGAATGTTCAAAGTTTAATAATTAGAGGTCCTTTATCGAATTATCTAGATCGTGTGTTTTCCTGAGATTAACTCGTATTGTTTTTGCACTGATTGTTGTTAAGCTCATGTTTGCAAACTTTCTTGTATATCATGAACAAACATCACTATGTTACTTTTTTATTGTTTCAACATCAGCTTGTTGTAGTTTTGGTTGATTCAGCAATTGACCTGTTTTTCAACAAAATATTCCTTTGATCAATTTATACTAAAATAATGAAACAACTTGCTTAAGTTGGGATAACATGAACAGGTAGGCTAATCTTTATTATTATTTAATTGGTGATTTATCGCAATATATCTATATACATACCCTTAATAAACAATTCTTGATTCCGTTCCAATAATTGGTATGAATGAGTTCTTTTAAACTACTTGCAGCATAGGTTTCAATAAAGTAGTTGAAACAATACGTTTAAAATAATTGATAAAACAATGGTTAATTAGCTAACTAGAGATCATCCGCTTCACGGTTGGTGTTATTTCAACTTCTTGTCTTTTTTTCTAAAAATATTAGTTAAAAATCTAAGTTAAACTGTCATAAAAATGTTATTTGTTTTTTTTTTTGTGTTTTGATTCTAATTGTAATCATGTTGATGTGTTCGTTTCTTTTCATGTTGGCCATATTCAATTTATTGAACGTAAAATTTTAATTTCATTTTTAATTTGATTTCAATAAAAAAAGCCCTTGTCTTCACTTATTCATTTAAAATCAAATAATTTAGCATTTCAGAGCAATAGAAATGTTCTGGTTTAGGTTTATTTGTAGGCCCCAAGCAGTCTATTTTTCCCCAAAGCAGTCTGTTTTTCTACCTGTGGCACTATGTACGTTTTTAATAAGAATATATCAACATATCACTATATATATATATATCATTAGTAACATATAAAATACTCTTTTTTAAAGCAATTGACGAGATTTTGTATTTGGAAATGAATATATTAAAAATATTAAATATTGAAGAATTTGTATAAACATGGTACTAATTTTTATTTTAATTTCAGAACTGGTAAATCAAAAGAAGTAGAAAACGTTAACAATTTGTCTTTGCAATTAAGTTTGACAACGAATATAATTAAGCAACGCAAATGTTTGCCTCGCCACTTCTGGTAAGGCTTGTTTTAATCATTACGTTTATTATGATTTCTATTTTATAAGCAGGTGTTGATATGTTATTGAGAACGGATGCAGAACGCAATGAGTCAGATTTGGATGTCAAACAATCGTGATCAACATCACAGGACATCCTTGTGGGCGTCTAGAATAGAATATCAAATAGCATTCAAATTCATATATGTTAGGAAACAAGGCACGAGATAATATCATCTCGTGTATATTTTCATCACAATACGGTATTGTATGACATAATTGGATAACTTGGGTAAGATACATTATAAGTTTTGTTTGAATTGTGTTCAAGGATAAAGGGTAAACGGGGGATCTATTTCCGCATATTTCAGAAGAATTCTTCATAAAATTTATTCAAGAATGAAACAGCGATTTTCATAGTACGGTAATAAATAAATAATAACAGTTGTTTGTGCTATGTAATATTGTTTTTTAGAAACAAATTATAAATAAAAACATCATTTCAATGGTAAGCATATGTTTTAAGATGCGTTATTTAGTATGCTGTTTTAGTTAAGTTTATGAAAGGCTAACCCTAAAGAACCAATTCAATATGCACTATTTGTTTGTTTTTTTTATTGAGTTGTCCATCGCATAATTACATAATTATCGAATGCAAAAAGAATGAATTGGTATAATTACAGAAACAAATTATGAAAGTTTTTATTGATAAAGAATGTATTGCTTGCAGTTTAGCTAATGCTCAATATTGATTTCCATTAAAAGTTTGAACGTTAGATGCTTTTAAAATTTTTCCAACATATAATTTCTCCCAAATATATTCAATCAATTGTATTGAAATAAAAAATAAAAATCAATTATATCTTTTGTGAAAATACATACTAAAACTTGTTTCCTATTGTAAGATCGTGTCAATTGCAAACGTGTATTTCAAACGTCATCTTTATTCATATGAGAATGTGCTGCATCTTTATCACAATAGATACCCTCATTTGATAAATAAAACAAACATACTAGTCCATGTCTAAACCAACCCATTTGATGAACAAAAAAAAAAAAAAAAAAAAAAAAAAAAAAAAAAAAAAAAAAAAAAAAAACAAGCAAACAAACAAACAAAATTCATCTTCTTTTCATGTTATAATTTATTTTTACGTTTCAATATTTTCATGCCTATATATACTTTTCTCAATTTAAAAGAATTTTTTTAACAAAATCAGACAAAAATATAAAATAATCAGTCCCGTTTTATAACTATTAACTTTTGTGTGTTCACTTCCTTTATGAGCCCCTTATCACAAGGCCACCCAGATATGCAATCTTTGACATTACCCTGCCAAAAACAAATGGAAATATGATTTTTGTCAGGTGACAATGTATTCTCTTTCATATTATTCAATATATTTAAAATTATACCTTTGCACATATTGGTGTTTTCAAGAATAGGCATTGTGGAAATTTGAATATGTATATTTCGAAAAAAGTGAACAAAGTAAATTGTCGAACAGTAAATGATTTGTCATTTAAAATATTTATTGTGTCATGCTGTATTATATACTGTTTTAAGCTACAATATAAATATAGCAGGTGTGTCTGAATCTAATTTTGATTTTTTTATATTCATTCCTATATCAGTCTGGTATTTTCTATTTACTTATTTCCATTTACTTTTTAGGTTTTTTCATTTTTTTATCGCATATTTGTAGGTTCCTTTCATTGAGAATAGCAGAGACCATTTGTTGCTTAGAAACATGTAGTTATTTGTAAAAAAAAAAAACTAATGTAATTAAGAACATACAATAACAACCAACAGATATGAAGGAACAAAAAAGCCTAGTGAATAGGGACCGTGGTTGCTAAAATACGGAATTTTGACAGGATGTTAATATCAATACAAATAATGCCCAGTTGTGTGGCTAATTCACTTGTATGGGGCTTTCAAAAATAATTGTTCTCTTTGCTAAAATAAGTGATGTAATTACAGTTTACTTATGTTAAAACTAAACTAATTAATTTGTACAATGTGCATGTTATTAATAACAAAATGTAATGTAATATATTTATTATCTCTTATTTATTATTATAAATCTCTTATTCTTTTTCTTTCTTTCTTTTTATTAAAAAAATTATCAAAACACATTTTGGTCGATGACTGGTTGTTTTATCACAGTACGCGCCTGTGTCTAGAGAAACACAAGAAATTTTACAAAGGAAAAATGCGGGATTTTTTAAAATTATTTTTAGTGCTAAATATCCATATTTCAGCGAAAGAAGTCAAAAAATTACAGCAACAAATGAGGTTTTTTTTGTAATAGCAAAAACATGTATAAATTTTGCAATATTGTTATAAAAAGTCGCAAAGACATATATTTACTTCCATTATAAAAAACAAGAAAATTATAAAAAAGTTTATTGAAGATAATGAAGAGAGGCTTCTTATTATAAGATTATAGAAACCATATCTAATTCAAAATCCATTGTTAATAATTAGATACTTCTAATTTCTTTTAATTAGATATTGAAAATTCTATGTCTGTTTTTAAACATTATTGATATATTGGCAATGAAATGTTAAAGAAATGAAAGATTTTGTTTTCAGCTAGAACAAAAAAATTGAAAAAAGTATATGTTCCTTCAGCCTTTTATACCTTTAAAAGCATATCATAAACCTAAGCATTACCAAGTTATATGGGTATAATTAATATTGGTAGAAAACAACAAAAAGCATTAGTATCATTTTGTTTGATAATTAGGAAATCACATTATTCTTTCTTTGTAGAAATGTCAAGAGGTCCCTTATGTAATCATCGCTTGTACTAATTAAGTCTTAAATAATATATTAACAAACTAAAGTTAATCATATCTCATAGAGAACTAACGTGACCTGACAAGACTTCGCAACAAGTTTCACTCATATGGGATTCATCTTAGCCCCAGAAGAATACGTTTATGATCTTCTCCAGAAAAAAGAAATCTTTTCTGATTGAAATTTACAACTTGCCATAAAGTGCATGGAACTGATCGTATATTTGTATTTAAAATTAAATCCCGTAATTTTAATCATCCCTGTGGTACTGGATCTATTTGACCTTAATCATAGAAAGGATTTTTATGGTTCAGATATGATGATTTACAGACGGTTACATTTGACTTTCAAGTCATATTTATGAACATCTGTCGAAGCTGTGTTCGATTGACAGCAACATTATCGTTGTATCAGATTAGCTTTTGATTTATGTAAATGAAGAAAATATACAATTTTTGTAAAATGTTTCATTTCTTAACAGGTTTTCATATATACATTGATTGCAATAATAAAAATCATTAAATATTTATATATTTTTTTTTCAAAATGTATGTAACAGCAATTTTATAGCCACAATTCTAAGTTATTCTTTCTTAAACTATAGTGACTTTAGAACAAGAAATAACAATATTTTTATTCACAATTATTTATAATATCACATGAAAGCTTTATCTTTTGATATTCAAGAATATTTTCCAAGTTTTCTTAATTTGTGATTACCATTTGAACATGGAACAGTATGTTTGTGTTTAATTTTCATACAAGTAAAAATAACTCGCATTATATATCGAATAAAGTTTTTCATTTAATCTTCTTTCAAAATGAACCAAAAACTAAATAAAATGCTTATTTTTAAAATCGTTTTTATAAATGTTTATTACGGTCATTTCTAATTATGCATATTATCATATAAAATACATTTAAAATGTACATGAGAATCAGCTATTTCAAGATAAAATTTTCATTCAAAAAAAAAAATATTCAATTATATTTTATATATGATATATAATTGATTTGTCTAGAATGAAGCTAAAATAAAATTTAGTAGCAACTAATAAAATCAATACGAAATAAATAGCATTACATTACCTGACAGTTAAATTTCTGAACTACAATAATAAACCTTAACTGGTGCTTTAAATTTGTTTTGATCATAGTAAGTTTAACTTTATATCGTAATTATTGCTCGTACATAGGAGGTGGCTGACTATTGTTATAAATTCTTTGAATTCAATACAAATCATACGCTCTTGTCATTATAAAAATGATATATGATTTTGTACGAAGGTCGTTTCTTTTACGTAATTTAGGGGAGTGCTTAACAGCATTGCTTTGCGTTTACATTGGATCAATTGGTGTAATTGCATAGTAAATTGCCAATATATGATTTCATACATCTCGAATAAGGTAAATAAACTGTATTGTCTTACACTCGGGGGAGTAAGGAATGTACAGTCACAATAGAGTGAGTCTAAACAAACTCACGTGAACTAATAAATAATGATTTTGGTTCCCACCCTTCTTGTTTAACCTAAATGTTATTCAAGGTCCTAATTTGCATATTATTTCATGGACAATTTTTGCAAATGAGAAATAAAGCTAAATGCATTAACTTTGTCAATAAATAACCTTAATATGGCTTTTCTTTAAACTGACATAAAGGTTATTTCGGGTATAAAGCCTATTATTTGTATTTAAACATAGTTTGAGAAACATAAATAAAATTAAAATGCAAGTTTTAACAATTATTGATTAAAAATAATTCTAGCTAATACATTATGTTTCTGCTTGTTTTTCTAATATTATTAATTTTTTAATTTTTGCAAGCATTGTTTTGGTTCCTGGTTTTGAATATGTAAAAGGCTTTTTTGTTTTTGAGACCATAGTTTGCACTTACCGAACATTCAAGGATGTCCAATAAATATATGCTTGATATATAACATTTACATTGCTTTCCAAATTTTTTTAATCGAAAACATTTTAAAGGATACATAAACATTCTTTATGTGTCCGGTTTACTGAAAAAGTCAAGATCATCCTGACATTTTACTATAGTTTGCGCCTTTTTCAAGTTTAAGCAAGCAAGGAATAGATATGAAAATATCGTCCTTATTTTTTAAATGTTTCTTAAAAAAAACTAATTTTTCGTTAGCAAAGAATAAATTGAAGGCATTCATAATATTGTGCCAGAGATTGCACCAATTTAAACTTTAAAAAAAACCACAAGAATATTTTTCAGTGAACAGAACTACGCAAACCAAACCAAATTAAAAACAAAAATGAACTAAAGAAACATGTTTTATAACATTTATTAAAGCAATCACGAACACTGCAAAATAAAACAAATAAATAAGTAAACATATATGACACAAATACCAGTTAAATTTTGATGTGCCAGATGTGCTCATTTTGGAAATTCATTCATCATCAGTGACAATAAGGCCGAAAGGTTTGATGGATAAAAAAAGAAGCCAAACAGTTGAAAATTAATGAATCTAAAGTTTCAAAATTAGCTAAATCAAAATCCAGCTAAGGAATGCTTTGCATGAAGTAACAAACCTTAGTTTTAAATCAATTTCAAAAATTTAAACAATACTTAGAACATTGGTAAGCAAATTCCGAAATTTGGATGTATATTGAATACTGGTAGATCGTGGCTACAAGTAGTTCAAATACTGTTGCTGCATTATGCCTTGGAGCAACCTAATTTAAACCATTAAATATTAACACGAAAAAAATCCTTTCTAAAATGTCAAGTTAATCCTTGTGCATGATAAAGGACCAAAGAATATTTGACAAATCTAAGACAAAGACAAATCTCTGAAATATAGTTACTTATTCCCCTTGTAACACTACAGTATAAATACATGAAATAGCTGTGGGTTTGGTAGAAATAACAAAAGAAGAAAATCGCACGTTAGAATACAAATTGCTATTACATTTAACTAGTTTTATACTTATATAATAAAATATTTTTAGATCTCTGATAGACTAGTTTGTTTGCATTTTATTTAAATGTCAGAAAAATTTGTGGCATTTTTTAAAAGTTGATGCTGCAATAAAATACAGTATATCGAAAATGTTGCAATTACCATTCAAACAGAAATACGAAATTTGAAAAATTCTCGTTGAATGAATAGAACAAACAGTTATAAAGGAAATTAGATTCTGTCATTCTCTTTTATTATATCCGGTGCAAGCCTGGTCTTCTGTTTTTTATCTTTTGGTGTGTTCATGTTTGATTCCCTTTTTCGTTGACTCCATTTGATTGATTATGTGATTCCCATGCTAGGTACAATGGTACATGATTATGCTTACGAATTGCTGTATTCTTTTATTATTTGTTGTCATTAAAACTACTTATTTACCTAAATTAATCCTTCCAAAATCATGTTCAGTCAATTTAGTAACAAATTATTTTATTTTAGTCATATTCACTAATATCCTACGCAACATAATTTACTTTCCGTTTTTAATTATCATAGGATTTATATAAAAGAAACAGTGCATTGGAGAGATTTTTTTCAAATGCAATCATCAAGTCATGAATTCTTTTTTTTTCTAAATGTGATTGAACAAATATAAAATAACAAATGCAAAAGTTATTTAATATATCATAAAAAAATTGTTAAATAAAATACATTCATTAAAATTTAGAAAATTTTGAAATTTAAAGACAGTCGTTAAAAATTTTCATTTGCCAGTCAAAGAAAATAAAAGCTATATATTTTTAAGTTTATTTTATTTTGTGAAAATACCTACTAAAAGTGTTAATATTTTATAATTTTGCTGATAATACTTTTTTTTTTTTTTTTTGCTGATAAAACTCTCTCTCACAAAAAAGAAGAAAAAACAAAGTTAAAACTTTGACAATTGTTACTAAAAATACATGCAAGACAAATAATTAATGCTTACAAGCGTACGGCATAATACAATAAATGGTAGAATAAGTCAAGCAAGGCAGAAAAGGTCAAACAAGCAAATCATCGTAAAGATTGTCGTTAAGCAAATGATGATGTTGTCTTGCATGGAAATTACGAATTGTAATAATAGACATGTAAATATAATACATCTACGAACTGATCTCTCAAACATGAAAGTGTTCATTATCAATTCGTTGTTAAAAATAGGTTTTTTGAAAACGTTTTCGTAAAAATGTCATTTGTATCCCATCTTTTATATTTGGATGTGCATATTAAAGATAAATAATATATAACACAAATACCAGTTAAATTTTGATTTGCCAGATGTGCACATTTAAATTTGATAAAAAGAAAATAAATAAAATTGAGATAACTGATGCCGTCCAAATAGTACTAAAACAACAAAACCGGGCAATTACAGAAGTACCTGTCAAACATATATAATTGTTCTCCTTTAAAAGAATTTTTATAAGACTTTAATTTGAAATTCACTCCGAAATTATTTTTTTTCTGTTTCAATGAATGAGTTTTCATTTACATTTTTACTTCGATATTAGTTGTCGCGGCATTTTCTAAAGTTTCCGCGCGTATCATGACATAAGACAACCAGAATCCATCGAAGATGAAATGTAAGCGATGAGATTTCACTAAATTTTTAAAGCTGTAGTTTATTTTATAGTTTAACGCCATGTATGTTACATCCAATTTTTCTGAAATGAGCTAATAAAATTCTACAAGAACTTTCAATCTTAGTTGCAATATTCCTAGTAGTCTGACTAATTACACTGAAGGAATTAAAAGCCACTGCCTACATAAAAGTTAGTCTTTTCGGATAACTTCACTTTATGTCATTTTATCAGAGTTGTTAAAACTAAGAACCTTAAACATCTCTGCTTATTAAAATCAAATATATATTTTTCTTACAACATACTACTAAAACAAACCAAAACCTAATAAAGCAAACCAAATAAATTATGGCATATATACTTGTTTGATTGTTTATCTAATTTTTAGGAATAACTTTTTTCAAAGGTGTGTCTTTAGCGACTTTTGTTTATTTTTGTTCTTTCTTTGTTAAATTAGATACTGCGAATAAAGTTTTGAGTTACAAGTCGCTATATCAATTAAAATGAAGCATATGTTACCTTACGCATGCAATTGCAATGTCCAGAGTAGCAAAGACAACGAGTAAACAAATACGAGTTAGAAGAAAAAAGGATAAGTACGTTTCGAAACAGAAGTTGTGAATTTATTGACGTTGGACTAGCATTAAATAAACATCAGAAACTACAAATTTTATTTTCCAGTGTCTATGTCCAATGACTTCTTAGATGCATTTACTCTCTCAAAAATTAAAATAGGGTCTTTAAAATGCATTTAAAATTTAGCAATTTTTGCATTAAACGAATAACAAAAAAGGTTCTGAAGAATTAGTGAAACAAAACATCAATCTAACATGATGATTTTAAACAGAACAAATAATCAAATATATTATAGATTGTTTTATAGTCATATAACAAAACCATATGTTTTGCAGTAGAGTTGCGTCACAAAAACAATGTTATTTTTACAATAGAGTTGCATTGCAGAACCATATATAAAGCACTTTTACCCTGAGTTTAAGAAAGCTAGTACAGAGATAATGCCAGCATATTTGAACAAATGGTCGCTTACAACAAAGCCCGTCTACATAGTTTTAAAAGAAAACTTTCATGAGAAATAGAAAAGGGTTGTTTTTCTTATTACAATTTGGAACATCTATTATAGCAAATATTATAATGTAAGCTTACAACCAAATGTGTAAATAAAATGCCTTTTTCTTTATTGTTAGTTTATTTTTCTCAATCAACTTATTATATATTATCTCACAGTAACTGTTTTCTCGAACTAATTTGTAGACAAAATTTGAAGGTTTTTGATTCTTTAGTTAGTAAAATAAGGTTTATTTTTAATTTTTCATAATATGCGTATTGCGACTCAGAAGTTTTATTGAAACATGGATAAGGATCTTTATATGGTAGTATAAGTACAAAATTAAAATTTAATTCAGTGCTCGTACAAAATCGGTATTTCTATAAACTGTCATAGTATGTGGTTGTCTGTCTAATGTATTATTGTTTTTTTTAATTTCATTTGTCTTTATGTTTGATTCTTAGTCATGATGACTGTTGTGAATGTTTTTTGTGTTTTACTTTGTGTTTAACAACGGATTTATTTGTACAGTGTTCTACTTAGGTTTGTTAAAGGTAGTAAATCTTTGGGGTATTTCATCTGACAACCCATACAATATTGATTTGAAAAACAATTAAAAATATCATGTTAGTGGTATTGGTGTATTGTTCGGTCAATAACTTCTTTAAGTGGTTTTTGATCCTCGAGTTTTTACGTAATTGTTTAAGGGTCCTCATCAGTACTATAATCAAACCTCTTGAATTTATTCCAGTGACTGTTCAATATCAAAAGTTATTTATACCAGAAGCTCAAATATGTGTTTGTATTTTCTTGTCTTATCTTATTCGGCTCTATATAGCATTTACTCTAACCATGTCCGTTAAATGTCGTTACGTTACCTTTTATCAGATGCCAAGTGCTTTTTCAGAATCAAAAACTTAATGACTAATTTTTACTTTGTCCAAAATCATCTTAATATTTCTGTATTAAGTGTTTATTGTATCAATAGATGAGCTACAATATATATTGTTTTCCATCATGTTCGAGAACAGCAAAATTAACTACATCAGGATCTCTGTTTTCGATACAATTGAGATTTTTATCATTCTTACTTATTGTTAGTATATTTCGTGATTTAATTAGCTGTTAATCCTTTTATTAATCATCTTTGCAGTGTAACTTTAATCTCATTTAAAAAAACGAAACGAAACAATTTGCAAAACAGGTCAACAAATTTTGATAAATAAATTGAAATAAAATTCTTAATTTTACCATAATTATATCGATTTGGACACAAACCTTTTTGGCAATGTTGGGGATGAATTTTAAAAACGATTTTAAAAGTGAGTTAATAACCATTTGTTGTATTTATTTGTTTATTTTGTATTGTTCTTAACTTTTTCTTTTTTCTTATCTAATCATTTCTTATACAAGTTACTATTGCTTCTTGGTTTCAATTCATTTTTAGCATGTTTTAATGTTCCGATTGAATTACTTTACAATTTTAAATCTTATAGTTAATTAAAAAAAAGGCAAAAATGAGATTTTTGGGTCTACAAGATTGATTTGATTGATTTAGATTATTATTATTTTTTTAAGTTCAATATTCATTCTGTTTCAGTAAGATTATAGTATTAATGACATAATTATTTTCCTTGTATTAATTTCTCTATTTGATAACACTTTTCATCATTTGTTCATTATTATTCATACAGTTATCATGTTTAGTTATAATATGATGTACCATGTTTTATATATATATATATAAAGAAACCTCGCAAAAGTGTTTTATGAACGTAAAAATAAATCTAAAAACAGTTGAGTAATACAATACGCCTATAACTGCCAATGATCGTTCTTTTTCCAAAATTTGGTCCCACGTTTTTGGTCCCAGTTTTACCTATCACTGAACATTTTGTTTTTGTCTCAATTTTTAAAAATAAATACTTACCCCTTTCTTACCGATTGTCCTTATCTAAACTAGCAAATGAATTAAAAACCTTATACACCCTTGAGGAAAAACACTCGAAAAAAATTCAAAATTGTTTTGTTTGTAATGAACAGAGTCAACAGTAATGGGAATTCTTCTAACAAAAAAGGTTGAAAATAAAGAACAAGAACTTAATGGCCAATCCTATTTACGTGAGGAATTTGTTTACATTTTTTCTTTTTCTTACATAACACAAAAACCAACCTTGATTTTGTTTTGTTTATAGTCACTTATGAAAACATTTTTTGACAAAATGTTTACTCCTTCTTTGGAGAACAGGGTCATTTTTTCCTTTTAATTTTTTAAAAACTTACGTAACTAAAAACCAAATCAACCAGTTGAATCCAGTGCACATTCAGTCAATGTAAAGGACAAGGAATAAAAATTGAAATTAATTGGCACTAATAATTTTAATAGGCAAAAATTACGTAACTTTACAAAAGAAAATACAAACAACTTTAAATTACTAAAGGCCTTGTACTACTACTCTCACTGCAACCACTGATTATTTGCTTCAGCACCAGTCCAAAGTTTGTTATTTTATAATACATTGTTCCAATACGCTTTTTGTTGTTCTTGTCTAGGGTTGATTGAACGTTTTTATTAGTTGTTTAAATTTTATTTTTAATGTTCACGTTCGTTTTATTTTGGATAAAATTGCGCGAAAATAACTTATATTTGATATATAATGTTATTTATTTGCATTTGCACTGACCATCATCCGATGGGGCGAAATATAAAGGTACGCGGATTTTTTTTACATGACAAATATCGCGAAAATTAACTAGGGTAAAAAAATTTAATTTACCCAATTAAGTCTGTGTTGTAAGCTTTTTCAGTTAAAGAATAATGATACCTTAACTTTATCAAAAAGAATTGTTATATTTCAATATCAGAAAGAATTATTTTGGTAATGATGTCAAGTATATTAAAAATGGTATGTTGGAGGCTCAAACACTGGTCGGATCAAACATAAGACTTTAAAATGTTTAATACTATTGCCTCGTCCAGCGCTCTTAATGAAAAGGCTTACTTGGTATCAGGATAATGTGACTGAGGAATAGGTATTCTTCTATGCGGCATCAAAGGTAAGTGAGCTATCACCTTAACAAAACGTTATAATACACATTCGCACTTTACATAAATACTCAAACTAGTTTCCAGATCAATCCATAGAGATACACCTTGGGTCCCGTCGCGAAAAGCTGAAAATTGCAGATGCGACATCAAATAACGTCACAACCGAAACACCAAGTTTACCAATATTAGAGAGGCTGCAATTTTGACCTAACATTTTTAACCGGATATTAAATTATTCTTTGATTTTGACTTTGGAGAACAAATCGTTACCTTCGAATACTTCAAAAGGAAAAAATCGGCGGCTTTATTTAAGGCGGTTTGTAATCAAGCCAATTATCCTAAAGATGAAGAAGAAACTTGAAGCTTGTCACATGATGTGTATAGCAGCTACAGAAGCCAGGTGCGCAATGTATTAAAAATAGATGTAAACAAGAACGGAATTTCATTGTTTAAATGACTTAAAGGCCCACTTATGTATCTGAAAAATTTGAAAAAGCGTAAACCGGCAACTGCTATATTAAGTTTTATTTCAGAAAGAAAAGAAGAGTGCCGTAATAACGTTTTACGCTCTAAGGTCAGGTCTTGTTAACTAGTTTCGAGATCAGTTCTTGGTCGTAGAAGGAAATTGAACGGCTAAAGAGAAAGTAACCAGCCTTCGATAAGCGAACCTAGAACAATTTTAAAAAGAACAGGAAGATTAAAATGCATGTATTTGTTCTTGTCTTTTTCTTAAATTGTTCGTGTTTTATTCTGCATTGTGTCCTTGGTTGCTCTGGCTATTTGCAATTACAAATTATAAAATTGGCCACTAATTAACTAATTTATTATGCACATTATCAGAGACTATCTTAAGCAAAATTAGCTTATTCTTAAACCATACTATACCAACGTCAAATCAAAAACAAAACCTATCATGTCGAAGGCTATGCAAAAGGTCATCTTAGGATAAACTGGAATATGATATAGTTAAGCTGTGTCATCTAACATGGGTAGAATTTTAACGGGTCAAAAGACGATTTGGCCATTAAAAAAAACAGACATATCCCCAATAAATATTACTAACAATGCTGTCATTATAATATAAGTAACTACAAGCTTGAACAAGAAAAGTGTCTTTTTGAAGAAAAAAACTTTTGTTCTCTTTACTTAAGCTTAAAATATTTATTCATTAATACTTTTTAAAAAGGAAATTTCAAAAGAAATTCCAAAAGTTTGTAGGCATTTTGTTGACTTCTTGTGAAATATTTCTGTAATGACAGGGAATTTACATCAAGAAAAGATAAAAAATTACAAATTATATAAATGGACTGTCTCAAATATGTGAACTCTCTGCTCTCTATCCGACCTTTTAATTAACCCAACCTGATATGGCTTGTAAGTCCTGGTACAGATGAACTTACATACGTTCGGTGTAACATTTATTTATTTATTTATTTATTTATTTATTTATTTATTTATTTATTTATTTATTTTTAGATTAAAGCTATTATGATTTTTATCATTTCAATAAATCGTTGTTTTATTGTTTTTTTTTTAAATTTTAATTTAAATTGCTTGTTTAATGGTCTTTGGTTGCTATGGCTCTCCCAAATGCATTTTTGAACTAAAATTTTAGTTTCATTGGCAGAATATTTTCGAAAAGTTTTTTTTACCTTTTAGAGTTAAAATTTAACAAAAGTGACTATGAAACTAAACAATCGTTAGTAACGAAATGATTTTTTATACCAGCAACTTTGAGTTAGAAGAATTCAATTAATTTTTTTAATTTTTTTTTAATATTAGTTTTATCACATCTTTTGAAAACGCATAAAAATCTTACTGCTCAAAAAAAAAAATTGCATTTAATTTTATTAATATGTTGTAGATATTTTGGTGTACAAAAACTGTCTATTTAGCCATAATCGCTTATTCTATTTCCTTTTAGGTTATATGAGTTTTTTTTCAATTCATTTTCTAAACAACGACGTTTTGGCATGTAGTATGTCAGAAAGCATTTTTGAAATTCATCAATATTTTGTACGTTAAGTTCATATTAATAAAGCTGAATTTCATATAAAATGTTAATTGATTTTTTTTTCTTTATCTTCTCACAGACTCAGACATCATGCTGTCACAAAAGACAGGTTTAATTAATAACTAACAAACAACGAATGACCAATAAAACCGATGTCCAGTCTCGAGCAATGAAAAGACGACCGAAATCTAGGCGCCATTTCTGATCAAAGAATCTTAAAAATGTTTCATAAAAATGTCGGATTTCAAATCGTTATAAAATGCATAAATGCAATATGCAAACTTTATAAAAGCGTAAAAAGTATATATATATATATATATATATATATATATATATATATATATATATATATATATATATATATATATGAAATTTGGTACGGTATTTTTTCGGTATTTTCACCATTTTTACTTTTAATAATGCTGAAAATTAAACTATTTAAATTTAAAAATTTTAAAAAAAGATACTGCAAGATATTTTTCCGTTACATTAATATAATAACTTACATGTTTATTTAAAACTGTATTTTATGCATACTTTGAATAAATTGCATCAAAGCAAACAAAAAACAGACTGTGAAAAGAGGATATTCGTTGCATAAAAGTTATAGCATTTATAATTCAAGCTAAATTTCTTTCATAGATTTATATAAGTCGGTAAATTAATTTTTTTAAAAGATATATATTTTTTAGTATTTTTTATTTTTGTATTATTGGTTTTTGAAATATAGGCATGAAATAAACTAGAACAAAAATATCAAAGGTGTTTCACAGTTAGACTTTTTTTAGTTACCTAAGTAAAAAAAAAACCAGAAGCGTCACCATTGTGTAATATTTTTTTAAAAAAAAATTGCCGTATGCCGATTAAATAGGTTCCTTGGAGTGTAGCTTTGAAAAATGATTTAGCAAAATGTGCAACAAAAATAATGAACCATAATCCTTATCAATTTTAGGTTTGTTATGTGCTACTTAATGATGCACTATTTCAAAAAGAAAATCATGTTATCATATGACGGTTTGTTCAAGGCATTCATGATGAAACCGTATATATGGCGCAGAATTTATTTTATCAAAAGTAACTAGTCGCCCCCTAGCACTGAAGTTAAATAAGTTTTATTTAAAATAAATAAAATAAGACGTTTTGAAAACGACCGTAGCAGTAGCCAAGAAGCATCATCTTGTTAATGGCTAACAACACAAAACAACAAGAAAGAAATCAACAATAACAAAATGCTACAACCAATCAAACAACAATAACAACATAAAAATACGGCAGTCAAAAAAAAAATAACAAAATACAACAGGCAATGAAACAACAAGAATAACAACAAAATTCACTTGGCATTAAAATATAAAGTTAAACAACTCAAAAAACAACAGTCCATAAAACAACAAAATAAAACAGTCAATATAGAAACAACAGCAACAATACAAAACAATTGGCATTAAAACAACAAAAGCAATCACAAAATACAACTGGCAATTAATCAACAAAAACAACATAAAAGGGCAAAAATTAAAGATAACAACACAAAAAGGCAAAGAAACAACAGATAATAACACAAAACAACCGGCAATAGAACTACAAGAAGACAACAACAGGCGATAAAACGACAAGAGGAACAACAAAAAGTTATAAACATCAAGAACAACAATACAAAACAACAGACAAAACGGCAAGAACAATAAAACAAATAACACAGACAAAGACAATAAAACAAGAAGAACATCAACAACAAACAAAAAGAGAGAAATCGACAAGAAATAAAACTACATGTGCAAACGAATCAAGAATATATATTTTAGCTTAGACACATAGAGTCGATTACCCTAATATGTACTAGAGGTCAAAATAACATCATACTGACTGGTGTAGTAGTCCCTTGTTCCAATGAAACTATGTCCAGTGGTTTATTAATAATTTTTAAAAATATTCTGATATAATAAAGATGTTCAGTGGTTTATTAAGAAAATATTTGAAGGTCTCAAAGCCGAAATGTAACAAACAACCAAATAAATCAAATACTTACATATAAACAGACGCTTTTATTTTAGTTTTTTATTTTATTAATTTTCTTTTTCTAAAACGATTATCGTAATTTGAAATGACAGAAAATGTGATATATTCCTAAACAAAATGTGAATTTTTTACAAAGATAAATATTTTTGTATGAAAACAAAATTATTTATTTTCAACTTCACTCTACAAATAACAATTACGCTAAAAATTAGTTTTTGCAAAAAATCAGTTATTCTTTGGTCATGTGAATTTTTTGAATATTTTTTTATTTAGATAAAAATTGAAAGATAAAAAAAATCTCACTTAAAACTACGTCAAATAGTTTTCCCTTTTTTATAAAATAAAAAGTAAATTAAGTAAATAATTTCAAAAAATGTCACTTACACTTTTGAAGCTTTTTTGAAGAGTTAATAATAAAATAAAAATATAAAACATTTATATAAAACGCAAAGGAACTTGCAATATAAAGAATAACACACTACAGAATATATAAAAAAAATGTGGAGAAAATAGAATCAATGCTTCGACACA
The DNA here is from genome assembly GCA_029721355.1 of Tegillarca granosa. NCBI lineage: Eukaryota > Metazoa > Mollusca > Bivalvia > Arcoida > Arcidae > Tegillarca > Tegillarca granosa. The sequence goes on from CM056601.1 coordinate 15,490,541, forward strand.
ACTACTTGGAACATTGAAATTTATCAAATTATGAAAAGGCATTTATGAATAAATTAATAAATTATTTAATCGATATAAACTATTTGAACAGGTGAATAATAATAAAATAAATAAAAACGTTTAATACAGCAATGTTGTTTCGACCAATACATGCTGTTAATATGTTTATAATCCTAGAAGCGAATAATTTCTATGTATTGACAAACATTCAATTTTCTAACAAAAGCAATTATTTTAACCAAGCACATTGAGAAATATTTACAATTAATAATATGACCAAAATGATATCAAAATTTTATTAACTTTCATATACTGATGTTCACTGCCCCACAATGTGTGTGTGTGTGTGTGTGTGTGTGTGTGTGTTTGTTATTCATAAAGTTTATTATACCATGTTCTGGATTGCATGGTTTCATCGGCTTTTCGCGAGTTCATGATGTTTCTGTTGCATGACTTTACTTTTAACGAATTTTATAAAATAGCGATAATTTCCAATTCCATTTTTTTATTTAATTTGACTTAATTTTGTGTAATTTTTTTATTTTGAATAAATATATAAATGGAATAGAACTAATATTTTCTGATTAAAATGCAATACTTTTGCAAATAATTCTAATATCTTTTGCATAACAAACCAACAAAATATTGCCTTCCATGTTTTAAATGTAGAACATTTAGTTGTGAAACATGTTCCTGCAAGTTTCAGCAAGCAATATAGAACCATCAAATTAAATGAAAATTTTAAAAAAAATCTATTAAAAAATGAAACAATAAGGACATATTTTCAACAATTTTGATTTTGGATGCATATTTATTCTTCCATCTAATCTAAACAAATAAAAAAAGCAATACAAATGAAAATTTATTTGCATAACGAGATATGGATATGAATTCATTTAACATACAATGTATTATGAATTTATTGTTAAAAGATCTGTTCAAGAAAAAATCAAGTACATTTTTTCTGTACAAAGCTTAGCCTCTGCGCGTTTAAGTGATCTAATCATAAAAAAACCAAATTGAAAATTTATTTGCATAACGAGAATATGAATAAAAACTTTATTAATATTTTATGAGTGTAATTATTGAAGGATATGATTTAAGAACAAAAAAAAACATCTTTGTGTCACTCAAGAAGTTTTTGTCTCGGTGGTCGGGTGGTCCTAAGTACTGGCTAAATTACAGGTCAATGTTGATCTCGCCTTCAACGTTCCAATCTTATTGGGACATTTTCTGATTTGAAAAAGTTTTGTCAGTTCATTTGCAGTAGGTGAGTGCAAGAAAAAAATGATTTCATTCGCAGAACATTTTTCCCAGGCAGTCATGTTAATTATTATGATTGTATTATTATTATTATTAATTATATTATTATAATTATTAATTCAAGAACTGGCCGTCTAAATTTAAATAAAAACGTAAAATATTGTGCAATATTCAACACCAATACACAAAAACTGGAAGCGAAAATATATGTATTCAAAAGAACTTCTTCCTGTTAAAGGTCATTTATGTTTTTACTTTATTATTATTATTATTATTATTATTATTATTATTATTATTATTATAGTCTGCTTTCCGTTCATTCTTTTTATTTTAAGAAAATTTCTTCAAGATGTTTATAAAACGAGTTCTTAACTGGTTTCCGTTTTCCTTTTTTAAACCGGCTTTCGTTTTTCTTTTTATCTTCCAATGATAATACACGATAAATTTACGAGGAAAAAAGTTTTACATCAAACGAAAATTTATTATTCTATATTAAATAACCATTCACATCTTTACAGATATTTAAATACATCATATACCCAAATTAAGGTACAAAACGATATTTGTCCACTCGCGAAATCCGTATTGTTAGCACAATAACGGCTGGTTAGCCCTGGATAAGCAATTGTCAAAATTTATTTTAACATGTAAGGTATTAAGAAAGGAATAATTTGCCACCTTTGAAACTTATACCCAAATGATATAATTATCAAATCATCAGAAAGCAGAAGCGAAATCGACCAAATGGATTACTTGTTATTCGTATTAAACTGTCTTTATTCTTGACCAATTAGATTTAGCGTCTGATAATTTGACCAGATCTAAATTGGCTTTGTACAAAACGGAAGGTCTTTAATTTTTTCCATACATATGGCTATCATGTTAAGATGTTCAATCAAGAACAGAATTTGTTTTATCATTATTTAATACATCGTGAAATCGTACAATGGAAGACAAATAAAAATACCTTCTGGTAATATGTAGGTACAGGTATGTAGTCTACTCCGTGTCCATTCGTATCGGTCACCTTGACCAAAGGATATTTTTATTGGAATAGGAGCTCAGTTTTTCTTGCGAATTTGTGGTTTAAAATGACTATCATTTGATAATTATTTCTATCTATTCGAATTATTAAACGATAAAGGAATCGTAAATCTAATGGAGTAGCGCGCATTTTTGACAGCAGATTTTTCAAATAGCCTAAAGAAACAAACGTCTGCTGCGGTGAAGAAACAAATGTCCACAGTGAAACACGGCAGACGACAAAGCCTTTATATTAAGCATGATAATAGAGAGTGTTGAAACGCCATCATTATCTTCTCGATTTGATTACATCTCAATGTAAAATCTACCCCTAATAATTTAGTTTTCCCTTGATGAACCAATAACGATCTAGAACACTTTCAAGAACCTGCGTATTTTCCCGCGCATTTTTTGTTTATGTAAAAACAATAAACGTACCCAACCTAATAGTCAGTTGACTTGATTTAAAATCTATTATCGTCATTTCTTTAGTCGGAAAAAAGCATTTAATGTCATATTTTATTGTTATGAGTTATTTAAAGCCTACAAACTTTATATTAATAGGTCAACAGTATGAAGAGCAAATATAAATAGAATAAAAGAGTTCTTTTATACTTATTAATTTGGTCGACAAATGGACATGGGGATACTAATTACTATACACTTAAGTACTATGTATCACTATTTGTACTCCGGTTTTATGTAGTTAGGCTTTGTTATGTGTATAAGTTCCTTACGTACATCGTGAACGCCAGAAAAAAGTTTTTTGTCAGTCAAATTAATAACATGATTTACCGATCGTAAATTGTAATCAACGATTGGCTGACATGGTTGCGTGTGAATCCAAAAACAACAAGTTTTGAGACAATAGACCAACAATATGCTTTATGAATGGTCGATACGGGCATAGAATATCAATGTAAAACGTTCCCATTCATAACCAATCGTAAATACCCTGGGATTGTAGATGTGGGGGTAGATATATAGTTACCTCACACAAGCATAAAGTAGGCTCTATACGGGTAATTCGGTTTCCATTTTGTACGGCAATGCGACGATTTAACAAAGCATTTCTCTTAGAATTTTTAAAAAAAGATAATTAGAAAAATTCAATGTGTATTTTGCAAAAAAAAAAAAAAAAAATCATCGAGTTTTAATTTGCAATTTTTGGAACTAAACCGCATAATGACTGGAAACAAGAACAGAATCGGGCTCAAGTTTATACCAAAGTTCTGCATATATAGTATAGTGTTTTACCCATTTTGAACCCAAAAAATTCTTTAAACGGTTAAGGCCCACCGATTTTCCTGGGCCATGGGAGTTCATAATGATTATACAGAATTTTACTAGTAGTTTTGACAAGCACTGACAAAGCCAAACTAAATTGCTATCTTTTATTATTTGTAACCAGAGACGGGGGTTTAACCCTTCGAAAACAAATAGCAAACAGATCAATACTATTTATTATAATATACGTTATATTGAGCTATTATCGTTGGTAGATAATTATAATTACTGACGAAGGTCATAGTAATAGAGGTAATAGTTCCTCCAAATCCAAGAGAAATCAGTCCGGATAACGTAATAAACAGCAGTTTGACGTAGTATCTATTGTGATTGCAAACCTATCTTGGCTTTTGTATCCGACATTTTTTGAAAGAAATGAAATTATGATAAACTATATCATTAAAAAAAAACATGTTTACAAACAAATTAAAACGAAGTAGATTTACAATTTGTTCAATTTTTGTTTATTAAAAATTAAAAAAATATCTATATGCAATCGTTACAATAAAGGAAACTGACATTATTTTTAAAAGATATAATTTCGTTAAAAATGGTTTGACGTATTTGCAATTACGGTAGAAAAAGAAGAAGTGTAGAAATTATTTTTCAAAAACAGATTGAATTTCGTTTGAAACACTTTGGTATAATTTTGTGAATGGTATTTTTTTCGCATTTTCAGACCTTAGAGATATTTACCATTTTGTCACTCGTACGTGAGAATTTTATAGTTTTTGCAACGGGTTAGAATGTTACTTGCAATATTTATTCTTCAAGTGCATTTAATTAAATAAGTTTCGGAAATGTTTGATTCATAATCATACAAATATTATTTATTTATTTATTATTATTTATTTATTTATTTATTTATTTATTTATTTATTTATTTATTTATTTTATTTATTTAATAATTATTTTCATTATAAACTATTATAATTCAGTTATAAGACAAAAATAGCAGATTCCAGTATACAAATACGTGACTTACATAAAACTGTGGAAATTCAAAGCACGTACTTTTTATACAATAATAACTAAACGCGATTGATCAAAGCTGGCTTAACTAAACGATATGATATCAAAAATCATAATATCATTGCAACAAAAACAAATATGGTTTTTTTATGGTTTAACGCATGAATAAAAAATCAATAATAATAATAATAATAATATAATAATAATAATAATAATAATAATAATAATAATAATAATAAATGAGGGTTAACCGTCTGTGATAAATGTTGATTTACATCATGTTGTTCTGGAGTCGGGTTAATATAAGCTTGCGCTTGTTACTGAATCCAGTTTACAGTTTGGTTGTACAGTTGTTCTGGAGTCGGGTTTATATAAGCTTGCGCTTGTTACTGAATCCAGTTTACAGTTTGTTGTACAGTTGTTCTGGAGTCGGGTTAATATAAGCTTGCGCTTGTTACTGAATCCAGTTTACATTTGTTGTACAGTTGATCTGGAGTCGGGTTAATATAAGCTTGCGCTTGTTACTGAAATCCAGTTAACAGTTTGTTGTACAGGTTGATCTGGAGTCGGGTTAATATAAGCTTGCGCTTGTTAATGAAGCAGAATTGGTGACATATTTTTGATTGAAATAATGCAGTAAATTGAGGTTTCTATTTTCTTTTAATTTTTTCGCAATATTTTTTTTTCGTAATATTGAAGTGTTTTAGCTGAGACACAAAAAAAAAAAAAAATCCGTTTGCTTATTGATTAAGCTTATGAACCTGTTCACAAGTGACTCCAACTCAATTCAGTTTTTTTTTTCGTTTTAAGTCAAACGAAGACAGTAGAAATAAGGCGTTTATTATGATATACTCCTGAATTATCCCCTGCATTAAAAAGTTCAGTGCGGCGTTAAAGTTGTCCACTTTAAAGGTTGTTGGTTGTGTGCCGCAGCGTAAAGCTGGTCACTTGAAGACAGTCCACTGACCGATAATGGCTTAATCAAGGATGCAAAATGGAGGATGAGCGATTAATGTTTCCAGCATCTTCTAAATGCAGAATTATTTTAAAAGAGGAAAATCATTTAGAATCTTTAGAACTATTTAAGTACCCAGTAATTCACATGGTCATAAAGATGTTTCACGGACTGCTGACCACTAAATGATCTGGAAATCCATTAATGGTCATTGGGTGGACAAGGATATCATAAAAGTCTTGTTAAGGACTGCGGCTGGTCATCAATTAACATCTGTCCATCTTGGACTTTCACAAAGGACATGTAAACCGATCTGGCTATTTAGAGATGAATTATAAAATAAGTGACAAATGTTTTTCTTTGGTTTTGTATGTATCTTTATATAAGTTTAACACCATGAGGCTTAATAAAACATCCCAGAACATCAGACGTGAACTAGATTAATAAAAATATTTAATGAGGGACGGTCGGATATTTCAACAAATTTTAACAAAACTCTATTTATGTCCCTGGATCAGACAAAAATTACAATAAGAAAATAACAAAGACGGAACAACATGAGAAAGTTATCGACTGATTGTTAAACCCATTGCTCAAATTATACTATATTTATGGTTTTTTTTTTTCATTCTAACCATCTGTGATTGTAGTAGCGGAATAAAAATATTTATTTATTTATTTATTATTTATTTATTTATTTATTTATTTACTTACTTATAATTATTTACTTATAACTAAAAATTATTCATTTACTTATTTATCTATTTATTTATAAAAATATTAATTTATTTAAAAAAATATTTATATTTTTATTTATTTATTTTTTATTTATTTATTTATTATTTATTTATTTATTTATTCATTTATTTATTTATTTATTTATTTATTTATTTATTTATTTATTTATTTATTTAAAGATTAGATTAAAAAATTGAATTATCTTTTGATTACGACCATATGCAACATGCTTGAATAAAAGAAAGCAGTAATTTCGTGTTAAAAAAAACAAAAAACTTTTCATAAAAAACCGCGTTTTATATAAAAAAAATCCGCATTTTTTATGTTGCTTATAAGAAAGCCTTACTTGTATCGTAAATGATTTCAAAGTTAAAAGAAAAGCGAAAATTATTTATTGTCCGGCCTATCATTCAAACTCCCATATATCTGATGTTATTCAAATCCAATTAACTTTTATGATTTTCTTTCTTTCAAGAATGATTAACAAAAATTGTCAAATCATTTTAACTATTTTTACAACCACAATTAATTTAAACAAAGGAAATATTTTCAAATAAAAATATAATCGTACAATAAGTAAAAGGACAACACAATTTATTTTCCTGGAGATTTTTTTTTCTGGAGGTATTTTTTAATGAATTAAATAAAGGAGTATAATCAGCTAAAAACAAAAATGTAACCAACTTTAGAAAATATTAAATCAAAAAATTCATTTTTTTAAAAACAGCATTGGTAGCTACAAATTGCGTGATTATCAGCTACATTTTTTCCTTTTTTAAAATGAAATTTTGAATGTTAAAGTTGCCTTTCTTAAAACTCAGCTGAACTACTTTTTTCAAAACTTGAATAATTTAAAAATACATGTTAGCTTCCGGAAACTTAAGCGAATTCTGCGATTTTCAGCAATGCAATGCAAATATATAACAAGGGTTTCTTTTATTTTCTTCTGATTTGTCCCCTATACGCCTTGTTAATTTTTTCTTCGGCTATTTGGAAATATAAATTTCAATATATATATAATAGTTTGTTATTATTCATGTTTTATAGTTTATGATAATTATTATGTTCTGAGTGCTTTACTAACTAACACTTTACTAACGCTTGCCAAAATTTTTTTACACGGCACAAATGGAAAAACGGGGGATTATGCATATATCTATACGAAAAACTTTTTTATTTTCCCCTATGGCGTCAATGTACAACCTTATCCAATTAAAAATTATCTTTAGTTTCTTAAGAACCAATGAAGAGAAATAATATCGTTAAATGACAATTTTCTTCGACTCAATAACAGTTATTATTCTAATTACTTTGATAACATTAATTATGGTACTATTTAATAAGGGTGTCATGAATGTGACATATTTAAATGAATGCATAGTCATAGAAATTTAAGAGATGCCGATAGCCGATTTGTGAGAGCATTAAGGATATCTTTTTAACATCTTTATTAGTTTATTATACGCCCTTAATTTGTTGAACAACAAATTTTAAAATCGCTAAATAAAAATAAAAATAAAGACAAAACTAGAAGATAATAAAGATATTATGTTAAATATTAATAATTGAATATGAATGACAATACCAAACTTACAAAACAAAAACGCAGGTAAAAGGTAAAAAACAATATTGCAACTACTGAAGTAAAATCTCAACAAAAAGGTAAAATAACTGCATTAAAAAGAAAAAAAGAAAAAAGAAAGAAAATAGGGAAAGAGAGAGAAAAAACAAGAAAGTTTTTTTCCAAATTAGATCACGATATGATAGATGAAAAAATTGAACTTGTCAAAAGCAAACGTAACCAAGAACACTAAACAATATGAGTCAATGATAAAACAGCAAATGACAAAAACAACACAGACAAAAACAAAATAAACATTGGAACATCAATTGCAAAAACCCCGACTTCACACGGACAATAGTTTAAATTACCATTTTTTTAAAATATTTATCGAGTTACTCAACCAACGTGGTCAGATCCGGATGGTTTATATTTTCCGTAGTTGTGGGATTTAAAGCCGGCAGCAATGGTTTTAAAAATGTTAAATTGTCAGAGGCTGCTTAGAGCTAGCAATGATGTTTATATGGTGAAATAGCTGTAGTTGTGAAAAGATACCTGCACTGGTATGATTAACCTAAGAAGTAATGCGGTAAGAGGTATTGTGATCTTCAAGCGTCCTTTACACCGCTTGACCTTCTTAAACTTACATGTATATAGAAGCGGTTGATAACGACTTGCAATGGAATTGAAGGACGTTTCGTTAAAATGCCATAAATTATAATCATCTTATTACATATATATTAATACAACATTAATTTTATGATTATTATTATTATTTTCAAGATAAAATGCTTATTAAAAATTGCCAAATTAGAATGCGTATTGGAATTTGTCAAGATAAAATGCGTATTAAAATTTGCCAAATTAGAATGCGTATTGGAATTTGTCAAGATAAAATGCGTATTAAAATTTGCCAAATTAGAATGCGTATTGGAATTTGTCAAGATAAAATGCGTATTAAAATTTGCCAAATTAGAATGCGTATTGGAATTTGCAAGATAAAATGCGTATTAAATTTTGCCAAAATAGAATGCGTATTGGAATTTGTCAAGATAAAATGCGTATTAAATTTTGCTAAATTTAATAGAATGCGTATTTGAACTTTGAAGATAATATGTGTTTTGCAATTTGTCAAATTAAAATGTATATCAAAATTTGCAACATATTTGAACTTGGAATGGAAAATAACGCCAAGAAACAAATGATTGCCAAAAACTGTACAACGATACAAAATGTCCAACGAAAGATTTTTTTAAAAATATTTTCAGACGCTTCTTATTAGTACAAATGAGCATTTAGTACGAGTAATATGAAAAAGGTTTGCCCAGTGTGATGCATTAAGATCACAATTACTTTACCATCTCGCACCGCAAACAAATTCATTTATAAATTGATTTTGAAGTGTCCAGTGTTATTGAATTATAGCAAAAATTCAACCAAATACGACCTTATACTACCATCACAATTATCTAAATGGATAGTTTATATCATTTGCAGCATTTCAGGGATATTGGAACAACATCAAAGTAAAACGTTTTTACAACATTTATTTCCTAATTCATGTCACAAATTCTGGCTGGTTAGAATCAAACACGTTGTAGATGATGGCGTGGTGTATCTCAAAGCAGGAGATTTGTTTTAATAATATATATATATATATATATATATATATATATATATATATATATATATATATATATATATATATATATATATATATATATATATATATAGAGGATCTTGCATGAGTGTTTATGCAATATTGAATTTATTAAACGAGTTGAATAATTTTTTATGCAACGAGCCTTGGCGAGTTGCATAAAACATTAATAAACGAGTTTAATAAATTCAATATTACATAAACACGAATGCAAGATTCTATTTATTATATAATCCCATAAAAACGACTTTTTCACAAATTTAAAACTTGTCTTCTCATTATAAGAAAACAGCTGATTGTCCGAAACACAAGAAGTTTACGTTACCGTGTACATACGCCAAAAGTAATCCTGCTGAAATATTAAAAGTAAACAATAGTCTGTCCGCAGGATACAAAAACAAAACAAACATTTTCAATTTAAATACAATATATCTCCTTTTTAGAAAAAAAAGTACAAAAGTATCAGCTTAATTTATGAATGAACAAACACTGTGTCACTGTGAAGTAGGGTTGATTATGTGACGTCATAGCGCGCGCACTCTGGAATGTCAACGACCTGGACAAGGATTTACAGACACGTGTTACTCGGAATCGCTATCCATGATTATTCTGGCCCGTTTTAAGGAACTTGTGATTTGTTTTGATAAATATGAATTGAATGTTTTCTCCGGTGACTGTTCCTGCAAAATGCTTTGGAATCCGCAGTGTAAATACCCGTGCGTAGTGCGTAAGGATAAAACCTAATTCACACGCTTTTATGACGTCACACTCATTCAATACGATTTTTATTGTATGACCGTATTACATGGATTATTGAGTAGATTATATAATAAATATATATATATATATATATATATATATATATATATATATATATATATATATATATATCATTATTTTTTGTTGTTGTTGTTGCGTTTTTATCCTTTTAGTTGCTGTTAGTATCGATGGTTGTTGTAGTTTCTGCTGTTGTCGCTTTGGATTCTTTACAAATTTGTTAAACTTCCACCATTAGTTTTGCAGTATTTAACAGCATTCATCTTTATTTATTTTTAAATTAAAGTAACAGATATGCCACAATTCAATGCACGTCTTGGAAACTCACCATTCAAATAAAACTTTCAAGAGCATTTCCATAACCAAGTGTATTAAAAGAAATTGTCTTCTAAACTTTCTTCTTTATTTTTATTTTATAATATACAAAGGTAAGTGCTATGGAACAAAACCCGACATAACCAATGAATAAAATAATGCTTATGTTTCTTTACTTAACACATATCATTGAAATAAATCTTACTTTAAACAATTTAATTGTATATGAATTCTTCGAAAAAGTCAATATCATTATGTCAAAGAACTCAAGCCATTATAGAACAAATAAAGGACAACAAGTCAAGAAATGTCCATATAAACAAAACCAAAAATTATTAAAGAAAAAAAATGGTAAAAAGCCAATTTGTCCAAAAACAGCCCAAACACGACTTCTAACTTTGGACAGGCATTGGGTACAATACCAACAGTATACACATTGTGTGGTTTCATTTTCTTTTTTGAAATCTCTAACAATTCATCTAACTTCAAAACTAGTTCACCTATTTAATACGCCAACTGAAAAAAATGAACAAATAAGGATAAGTCTTATTTTACTCAACAATGAACAAACAATGCTTCTTGTATAAACAAAATAAAAATGGTTATGTACTTATTAACCGTGGAACATTTAACCGATTTTTTTAAAATCGATTTTAGATTCTGACATTAGAAAAAGCACGTTTTTATGTGAGCACAGAGAAAGCATTTCGTTTTTGTTTTCGATCAAGATTTTTGTATGTCGATTTTTATAAGTAAGCTATTGTTCATTTCTTTTTTTTTATTATTCTGTAAACACCTAATTCAGGATTTGATTTATCACTTTTAGTTAATCGATAATCCATTGTAAACAAATACGTTTCTGTTAGATTGTCCTGAAATCATAAAATAGTTCTTTCAGTTTTAAATTTAAATGAAATCCAATATATATATAGTATTTATCAACAGGCATGTGATTGAGTTGTATTATGACACGGTTATTTTAATAATCCCATATTGGGAGTCATTTTTAGCAACAACGTTAATATTTTAAACAATACAATTCACTCATCCGTGTCCATTCTCTCATAACTTCACGTTTGACGTCTCATTCTGTTTTGTGTTAGAAAAATGGACAACTCTTCGCTTCCGCTATTTTCTAAGAGTGTTTATTGAACCTTTTCTGAATGTTTTATTTACAACAAAATATCATTGGCAGATTCGGTGCCAAAGGCAGGTGCCATTTAAAAAACCCATCACGCATAACTTAATTCTAAACTTTGCATGCTTTTAAAAAATTTTAAATGTCAAATATCTCATTTCTACAGGTCGGGTCAGGTCAGAAAGTTTACAAATCACTCGATCTTGAGAGAAGAATAAAGCCGATTCACAATATTATGAAATTAATATGTAGACTTTAATTACATACTTTGATAATTTGAGATATTTGCTGCGATACTGATCTGTTGTCAAGGTCACAACACAGCGAATAAAAGCTAAATAGGTAAGACACCAAACAATGATTAGATGACGCCCGGGATTGGTTTCGTTTTCAAATGACTTTAACCTTTATTGGGTGGTATGATCAGCATTTAATCATTCGGATCAGATAATGATATGCATAACTCAGATTTTGGTATTAAACAAACGATAACACCCGAGAGATACGGTTGTGATGTAACTGATACATTAATTTAAAACACGAGGTTTTTTGACATTTTCAAGGCGTTTAAAACGTGTATTAATGCTATCTGTCCATCTTCTTTTCCTGCATATTAGATACCAATCATAATTTGAAATCTTTGTAAAGGAAAGCCTTTCTTTTCAAATGACAAATAAATGATTATTACAAGCGCATCTCATATTTGATTCCTGTGGCATATGTTTTCCAAATATTTTACAAAATATTAATTAATGATTATAGGAAGATGATTGTTTAAAGCATAAAAACTTTAAAAATTAAAACATTGTTTTAAAATGAAATTTAATTTATAGATCCTTCAATTTCATCGAATTTTATATTTCATTTGATCTGAAATTTATTGAAATATTGACAAAAAGGAAATAAAAGTTGTCAATGAGATAAAATAGAAGACATGTGTATGACAATGTTAAGATGCAAGTCTATAAAATGATAAACTCGCCCACACAATGCACTGCACAGAAAAACGATCGATTGAAACACAATTTTACAATTTTCACCCAAAAAATCTTAGTCTAAAGTTATTTTTGTGACCTTTGAATTAATTTTTTTCCAAACTTTTTTCTTTGTCATTTTATCTATCTGCAATTAAATTTAGAATAAAAGGAAGATTATTTGCTCGCAAAAGCGATTTAGTATTCATTATATTTATATGGCACTTTCCATCTGCTACGCCTTTTTCAGATCATCATCAACATCATCATCGTCGTCGTTATTATTTTCATTATTAATATTATTATTAATATTATTATTATTATTATTATTATTATTATTATTATTATTATTATTATTATTATTATTATTATTATTGACATTTGTCACTTAGCTGACAATGATTTATATCCGTGCTAAAATCGTGTGTATATTCATTGTTTGTATCTCAAATTAACCAGCTTGCTTATGTACTTTTAAGATCTCAAAATGCAATTTAAAAATTGGGGGATTGAAAATTTATACCTACACAAAATATAAATGAACATTAAACATTCCCATATCTAAGGGAATACAATAACAAAAAATTGAAAACGTAAGAAAATAAAAAAAAAGTTTCAAGTAACTATTTACATGTACAATAAAAGTTAGCTTCTAGTAGCCAGTGACTTGTAGGGAAAGGGTGAGCTTAGTGGCCAGTGTCTTGTGGGAGAAATATTAGTTCTTGTGGCCAGTTACTTGTGGAAGAAAAGTAAGCCACTAGTAGCAAGTAACTTCATGGAGAAAAGTTAGCTAATAGTAGCCAGTTACTTACGTAGGGAAAGTTAGCTTCTAGTAGCTTACTTTACTTTGTCTAAAAACAAAAAAAAATATGCGGTAGATTTTGTAAAAACCAGTGGAATCTTAAAATTGAATAAGTTACCAATGAAACATAGAAGTAAGATTGAGAGAATAAAACACGTGCAAATATTATAAAGAAAAACCAATGTTAAATTAATCCTATTCTATCCCGTATTTGTATTACGAATCACGAACCTCTTTCAAATTTTACCGATAAAAAAGAAATTTTGCTGTATTAGATAGACGACCTCGTTTTTTATTTCTGTATAAATGTTCTTTACTTTCATGAGGTAGGGATTACACAAGGACTTCTTGAAATTGAATTTATCTCCTAAATCTAAAAACATTGTTTTCCAATCAAAATGCCATTTTAAGCTTACCAACTCATCATTGAAAGATGTTTTTCTTGTAAACATTTTAAAAGATCAAATTCCGAATGAAATTTGTCAAATTGATATTCTAAATGTCAAGCTGTTGAATAAAAAAAGGTTAAAATATGTACAAAAGATACTTATAAACATGAACCTCACAAGGAAGTGATTAATATCATACAGAAAATGACTTACAACGACTACCCTGGTGGTTGAGTGGTGGAGCGTTCGCCTTCTAGAGAGGACGGTCGAGGGTTTGAACCCATATAGACAAAATTTCTGAAATAGAATAGAGTGTACTACAACATTTCAACCATTAAATTAAAAAAGCAGGTCGAAAATAGTGTGTTTTGGAATGGCTAGAACAAATATGGACACGACATCAAAGAAAATTCTACAGTTGCCTCGGCGACAGTGGAGTCCTATATATGTACCTACCATAAAGTTTACCACTAATAAGGTTGACCGTGGTGTCAACATTTCCTGGATTCAGTAGACATCATATGACAACGATATGACATATATAACAAACCTCCGACAATAGATGTGATTCGATTGATTTGATAAAATGGGCTTTAACGTCACAGTCAAGAATATTTCACTTATATCACGAAGTCACCAGATATATGTGAAGTGGCAGAAATTTTGACCTTTGCAGTGTGCTTAGGGCAATGTACAGGAAGGGTTCTTTAGCGTGCCATGCCTTCCGGGGTATCAGTTTTAATTGTTTCCTCCGAAGGACCCAATGAGGTTCATATCCAAATGTCGAGTGAATGGCGTAAAACAGTCACTACCAATTTTCAAGTCTTTGTCAGACCCGACCAGGGTTTGAACCCTAACCTCCCACATACGACTTAAAACCTGCACAGAATTGAATTTTTAAAAAAGTTGTATCCTATGGTCAATGTTGTTACTGGGAAAACATTTATTTTCGTGGGTGCAAATTTTCGTTGTTTTTTGTATATACTGTGACGAACGAATTTATATGTCAACGAAATAGTGTACAATACACATTTACCTTCAAAAGTAACAACAATTAAAAAATTTTTGTATACCATGAAATGGTATTTTTCTTATACAAGTACCACGAAAATGAAACACCGCGAAAAAAAAATGTTTTCAAATTATAAAAATATCATAGAGCCGCCAACCATTCCGTTTATTTTACAACCTATGATCTTAAAACATGCATCTTTATTGTTTAGCATTTTATAAATATGCGAATTTATTGACAGGTTGTTATAAGATATGCGAGCGAAATGGTTCAGGGCCCTCTAATTATACTATAACCACACCACTGGATATTTACTCAAGTGGCATCTCAAAGTCTTTAGTTTTAAACTCGTTGATTCCAATATAATTGCATCGTGTTCTCGTTGTAAATTTTCTTCTTCTATTAAAGAAGATAAAAAACACCTTTTTTGTTTTGAAGGAAAACATGTTGGATTGTACATTGCAGAAATACGGAATCCTTTAAGGAGCAAATTAATGACCGTTGACCGATATAAGAGTGTTTTTAAGTAATGGTGTGTTACCCCCACCACCACTCCCCACCATTAAATTTTTTCCCTGATATCTAGGCGGTCAATTCTGAAATAGTCGAAGAAACTGAAGTGCTCAGAGAACAACCTATCTTGGACAAGCAAACTGTCAATCTTTCTCAGGATACCATCTGCCCGAGCGAGATTTGAGCTAAAAGGGAGTATGATCCGTACGTTTGCGCTTTAGACCACTCGGGCACCTGTTGCAAAGCCTTGTTTATACTGAGGAGTTCCAGATAGGGCTTACAGAGGTTTAATGAATTTTTCAAGAGTTAAGATTACTAATAAAAAAAAATTAAAATCGAAATTTTAACGCAAAAAAACCCCATGATGTTTGAATTCTTTTCTATTACGTTTTTCCCTTGACAATTTCTTTGAGAATTCTTTGATGCCACAATTTCTCTATCTAGAACAGTTTGCATTTCACGCTCTTATTAGAAAATACGGGTGTTGATATTATGTTCAGGGTTCAGGTAATGCTACTAGTGCAATTGGTTTTATTAAAAAGTGTACTGAAATAAACACGCACTGCTTATTATAAATAAAAAAGAAACCAATACACAAATATCAATTTCTCTATTTCAAACACTTTGTCAGTTTTATAACTTTACATCGTGATGTCACAAAAATTTTTTAAACACAATGTAAAACATACACATTTCATTATCTAACAGAGGGTACGTTTGTAGTTTCTCATATTAATGTCTGTCAGTATATATCATCAAAATTTTTATTTCAGAAAAGTTCTGCAGTGTATGTGTAACAGGAATGAGGAAACGTGAAAAAAAATAATTCTCCATCTAGTGCCCCGAGTTGAGGATTCGGTAGCCGGAACCTTTAGAACCATAAGTGAGCGCTATAACACAAGATCCAGACCAGAAAGTCTGGCAGTAAATTGTTCTTTTTCTCTACAGTATACAGCACTACAACGCAACGACTTTGTTAGCCCCGCTATATATGCATGTAAATAAAAATTTAAATTTGCCAAAACAATTATGATAATAAAACCAAACTCTTCATATTTAAGCAAATCTATTGGCTCTGTTGATGAAAAAAGTTCAAGTGTTTCGACTGGCCTTAATACTTAACTGTTACTGACTGGCTTAGGTTATACCTAAATCTTGACTAGAGGCTGATTTATAATATTATAACGGATATAACAACTTCTATTATATACAAGATTAACATTCCTTACACTTTTACTAATCCATTTACAGTCAATCTGGCGACTTTTAACTCAGTGTCAATAACTTTAATATTATGAATTTTTAACTGTTTAATCTGACATAATGTAATTAAAAATTCAAGCCTCGAGAAGTGTTGAAGTGAGTTTAATTTACTTTAAATTTTGCAGTAACGCGCTGTAAAAGTGTGATTTTTAATTCTCTCTCTCTCTCTCTCTCTCTCTCTCTCTCTCTCTCTCTCTCTCTCTCTCTCTCTCTCTCTCTCAAAGATGCATGTTCATTTCAACAATTAATTATACTTTACGAAAAATTAGTAAAAACAAAAATATGGAGTCGAAAGTTGTTGTGCATTTTATATTTAAACATGTCACACACACACTAAAAGATTAACTCTGATTGCTTTCGGAAAGTGTCCCGACATTTAAAACAGTGTTATTTGAAATGAGACTTAGTTTAAAGCTTAGTCCAAAAAGCGCCAAAATCTTGGTCAGCAATATTTCCGAATACAGTGTCAATAGACTCATATTGTATATTGAGTGTAGATTATGTTAATGGACAATGCATTATTGAAATAATAATCAGTTTTCTTATACCAATACTTTCAAAAATAATAAAGCGTTTGTTCTGTGAAAGCGGTGTCAGTATAAAAAAAAATATTTACAATTACAAAGCATATCTTTAAGCTGCAATGGTTACAAAATGAGCCCTTGTCATTGTTGCTTAAGGTAAATTAAGGTAGGTGCCGACACCAAGGGAAGTAACTCTATTCAACAGGACAAAATAACCGAACAGTAATAATAATTATAAAAAGTATACACATTTTCCCGTCAATTCTACAACTGTAATACCATTTTTTTTCCCTCTGGTGTCGGGAACTACCTTAAAATAGAATCTTCATAGTTTGGAAGAACACAAAATATATGAAATAATATATTTCTAAAGATTATTATTATTATTATTATTATTATTATTATTATTATTATTATTATTATTATATGTCCGATCGAAGTCTGGAGATTACATTTAGAGGTTTAAATATTTGTTTCTCATGTCTTTACTTACAATTCATTTCTTTGTTGCATCGTGTCAGTCTACGTGGCTTTTGTTGTTGTCAAGAAAACACGTCATACGTATTTAGTTTCAATTTTTTCTATACAGTCAAACCTCGATTCAATGCCATCAGATGTTCAGTCAAATTTTAGCTTTAAAAAGAGGGAAAAATGAAACTTATAAAAAAAATTAAACACAAACATGCCGTGCCATGTCTTAATCACTACCCCGAAAGCAAAGTAAAAATTATGAAAACTGGCAGATTAAGTTAAACACGTGAACATTTACAAGTAAGTGAGGCCGGGTGCTCAGGAAGGGCAATCACCTCCTGACTAGCTACATGTTGTTACACCCTCCATGTGTGAAATCGAAATTAAAAACAGAGATAGGCATTTTGAAAATAAAAACATTTTCGTTGTTGTGGGGCTATACGTATTTATTTCAATTTTATTCAATATTTTGATTGATGTTTATTTATATGTTATTTTTATCATGTACATCGTTATCAGCAATTACCTATATAACTAAATAATTTGTAAAAGTGTAGAAACTATTTCTTACGATCATGCGTTTTTATAGCATTAGAGATGTTAAATAACTTATGGTTTATTATGTCCATATCATCACTATAAACAGGAAACAATCTAACCGGAAGAGAAATGTAACAAAACAAGAATAGTTTACGGCATTAAACTAATCAAGAATAAGAATTGTGAAATGGGACAAACAGGAAATTTTATGTCTGATTGGTAAAGTCCGTGGCTTACAATATAGGTTCAACATTGTATCATCATAAGGGAGTTGTGTAAACTTCTTATATGAACTCGAAAGTGAGAATCAAGCTGTTTTAAAGTGCATATTTTCTTATAATACTCTATACCTTAATTTTCAGTTACAAACATTAAATTTAGATGATAAATTTTTACGATTTCATCAAAGGTATTTTTTGTTCTAAAACTGCTGTAATATACAACAGGCGTAGAAAATCAAAAGAGGAACTTATTTTTAAAAGCCCATTTACGATTGTCGTATACTGCAGCAAAGTCGTAAAATTTCTCGTAAACAAAATGGTTTGTTGCTTTTGATAGAATTCAATCGATCGATTTTATTGCAGAACATTAAAATCGATTCTTTATACATATACCAAAAAAAACCTTATCTCCTTTGCAAAAAAAGTTTTGACCCCCACATTTCGCGCTGTACATGAGTCTTAAATTAAAAAAAATGAAAACACGTGTTGTTTTTTAGGGTTTATATGGCGGTTTTTGATAGATTACTAGAAACTGGTGTGAAGTCCCGACTATGGAATTTCTTGTTAACAACTGTTAAAGAGAATTTAATGATATTATATTAGAGAATATAAGTTTAATTTTGTATGTTGAATTAATAATAGTCCATTTTTAACTTTTTCACTGAAAGGAAATCTAGATATTTAGGATGAGTAAACCCTGATAATACAATTTATTGAATCCTTTTTGGTAATGGAAATGAATGTTAGTTTTTAGTTTAAATTCTAATATGACCTTTTTGGTAACATTAAATGTACTATTTGAATAGATCAAAGAGATAAAGTGATTTAATATAAATCCGTATATATTAAATTTACACATTTTATTTCTTGTATAAAACATGCTAACATCGTATCACGGGTGACAAGACCAGCATATCAAACGTGTACTTTCTATATACCTAAACTGTTGATTTTAAATTTTGACTCCCCTTTTTGTGTTTGAAGTACTCGCGGTTAAGACATCTTTAACGATTAAAGGATTTATTTATTTATTTATTTATTTATTTATTTATTTATTTATTTATATTTGTTGTTTCTATCTATCTATCTTTCTATCACTTTCTTTCCTTATTTATTTATTTATTTATTTATTTATTTATTCTATTTAAATGTCTTTTAGAAGAAGTGTCTTACAATAGGTATTGTACCACAACTCTGGACCTGAACACAAAGTGTCTGTCGAAGTTTGTAATTCTAAAATCAGTAACTCAAGTATGTTACTGTGGTTTTTTTTTCTTTTCTCTGACTTTTATTATCGTTAATTTTTAATTTGTTGTGCTCTTTTTAGTCGCCACGTGCTTTTTTAAAATTCCAAATATCTTTCTTCTATTGGTTTACCTATAGTTTATGTACACGGAGTCGTTCAAAAAATTTTCAAGACACTTATGAATATATTTGCTTTTCACTTGCAATACTATCTAAGTTTCAAGGCAAGTCGCTTGTTACAGAATGCGCCTAAATGTACTGAAGATTTCAAAGTTACCTACTAGATGAACATTTCCGGCTAAACCGGAAATGGTAACATATTTGGTTAACATTATTAAATATGGTTTTGTCTTCGCAGAATTTATGATCACCTTTCAAAATTGCTGAATTCGAAGGGTTATGGGATGTCTAGCTGCTTACTATAGAATGCACCAGAATTCATTGTTACCGTCTGGATAAACCTCTCCAATAAATCTGGTCAATTTATTTCAGATCACTCTAATTTTTATATTAAAAGATTTTGTTATATATATATGAACACCATTACTTCCTCCTTGCCACTATCCCTTGAATGACCACTTGGATATGATTTTAAAAATTTTCCTTATCCAAACACCCCATCTAAACTTATTTGACTTAAAAGTATATTTATATGACTTTTTACAGTAAATTTCTTAATAAGCGCATCTTGAAATAAATAAATAAATAGATAAATAAAAAGCTATAAATTTAATTCTGTTTCGTCGCAAATCTTTATGCGACATCATGTAGCGATTATTCATATGTTCATCAGTATAACTCACAGCGTGATATTTACTAATTAGTTAAAACTGATCAAAGTAGCATTTGACAGAGACAAGATCCAGAGCTAATCATCCGTTAAATGGTCATTTATCGTTTTACTTACAGTAATAATTAGCTTTTTCATATATTTTTGACAAATAGAACATCAGTTAATTCAGACTACTTTGATCAAATGGTAATTATATACTAAATGTTTGTATCCGGTTAGAAATTTGATCAGAAATGTAGTTAATACAAGTTGAAATCGAATTGAAATCATACAACACTTGTTTTGGGGCGTGAACGAAATTAGAATGTTCGATTCAATATCCTTTTTCGTAAGCAATGAGTTCAGAAATGCGTGAAAATACAAGGATATCTCAATCAGACTCTGTAATTTTCTTGCGTCAAAATTAAATATCGAAATTAGCATTTTCTCAAGGGGAAAAAGTATTAATTAGGGGTGGAGTATAGCGTCAAATTGAGTTTTTTGAAATTTTCTCTTTTTTTTACTTAAACTGAAAATGTTCGATTGATTTTGATGAAGTATATTTGCATCAAATTTAAAATGATATTAGTCTGTTGCAAATTCTTTTAAAAGAACAAAATCAAAAACTCAGGTCTTTCAGAATTTTTTTACTTACAAAATATACAAAAATTTTCATGAAATATATGCATTAAGTCTGCAATACAATTACTAAAACGTATATGCCTGTCAGAAGTTCTTTTAGTAATATCGAGTCGGGGATTACTTGATATTTTCGAAACTTTTTTTAATAAAAATTAAAACATTCTTTTAAAGATTGTATATGAAATGTTTTTGCTGTTTAATCCGAATAAGATTAATCTTTCGTCCATTTTTTAAAATACAATCATTAATTAATTCTAATTAATTTTTGAAATGTGTTTTGTGGAGTTGAAGTCACTCCTGGTTGTAAGATGCAGAAAATGAATAATATTTTAGGAAAAAGAATATTATTTGATATCAATTGATAAAATATCCAGTTTTGGCTTCATTAGTTATGGTCAGCTGTGGTCAAGTGCTTGTAAAAAAAAAGAGGTAAGTAGTCTCGCCATGGGACCAGACGGAAGTGCAATTTCCGGGTGCATGAACAATAGCATACCGCATTGAATGACGTCGTTAACCATTTAACGTTTGACGGTACCGACTGCAAAGCTTTTTTTTATTTCCCGTAAAATTGGGAGACCAATAAAGACCATTTTCTATAATTTTTTCAGTAAAAGTTGTTTTTATTTTATATACTATACTTTTTATTATTATTTTGCGTATTTGTGTTTCTCGCATTTTTTCTTTCTTTTTATTATTTTTTTTGTGTGTGTGTGTGTGTCTTTGCTTTCTTCTCAGTTTTATATTTTTTTTTCTTTTTTGCTAATTTTTCATGAAAAGAGCATAAAAAACGCATTATGGCATTTTTTTCATTTAACTGGCGTTTCCTTTCCAACTATTTTAAATATATCCTAAAAGATATATATGTGCTACATCAGAAAAAAAAAGAAAAAAAAGAAAGAAAGACGGTCCTTTTTTTTTTTTTTTGTTTTTAAGCCATATGGTGATTTTTTTTTCTCGCTAGGAATAATCACAACAAATATGACTTCTATATGACAGCAAAGTCAACCTTATTTTTAATTTCGTACAATATAATCTAATGAATTAAAACGAGTGTCATTTTCCTTCAATTGTATGTTACTAATAAGAAAATCTGATCAAGATTTAGCCGATTGAATAGAAATTCCGATCAAGCAGAAAAACTGCCCGTTTATTATTTCCGTCAAATATACAAATCTTATTATTATGAGTTGGCATCTTCCGTTTCCATAACATGTACACGTGACCAGTCGTGTATGAGGCATTACTGCAGCAATGGTGCCAAGGAGAGAAGATATTACGTTTTCGGGCGATGAAATAAGTTTTCAGATGGGCAGCATAACGTCTGAAATTGATTTGATTTTTAAAACGAGAGAGAGAGAGAGAGAGAGAGAGAGAGAGAGAGAGAGAGAGAGAGAGAGAGAGAGAGATTCATCAACCTTATAGATATTTTATTTAAAAAACAAAATCGGTTATTATAGATTATACCTGATTTATTATTATTATTAATATTATTATTATAATTGTTGTTGTCGTCGTTGTTAAAAACAAGGAACTAGCACATTTGATATAGAAATTTTGCATAAGCGACAGTTTTCTTTCAACCTCATTACAAGTAAAATAAAGGCAAGGCACTTTTTTCGGTAATTTACTTTCATATTTGGATTTTCCTTACAATAGTGCTCTCTCTCTCTCTCTCTCTCTCTCTCTCTCTCTCTCTCTCTCTCTCTCTCTCATTTTAGCCACTCTATGTAATGCTTATAATGCAAGTTTAGACACAAATGCATGTACACCTCTCTCTCTCTCTCTCTCTCTCTCTCTCTCTCTCTCTCTCTCTCTCTCTCTCTCTCTCTCATTTTAGCCACTCTATGTAATGCTTATAATGCTAGTTTAGACACAAATACATCTCTCTCTCTCTCTCTCTCTCTCTCTCTCTCTCTCTCTCTCTCTCTCTCTCTCTCTCTCTCATAAAGCTGCATATAGAAGCCATTTGTTTTAAGATAGACTACATATGCTATGCTTTACATGTACAGTATATTGATGATATAATCGGAATAAGGAAAACGGTTATAAAATGTGTTTACAAATTTCTATCAAACTGAACACACGTAGAGAGCATTAGATCATTTTATAATCCTTAGTAAACACTGTGAAAGTTTGATCGTGTCTCTGAGAAAAAAAGAAGTGAAATTATGAAATTAACTAAAGAAAAAAACTTGGCGAAATTCTCGCTTGGCGCCGTCCGGTTGTCTCCATAAGGCCAATTTTATTGTTATCGTATTAGATATGACCAGTGGTCATTTTTAGAGAAGGCGTTTTAATTCCCGGATCAGACATGAAGACAGAAATATCAGATTAATCAAGTATAGTTTATTTTTATATATTGTAATATTATATCTGGCAATAGAGCGCATTGAAGAATACTTAATAGGAATTACACTAATTCTCTTGAATATTTTCGCTTCAGTAATTTATTTGAGAGCCATTTGACTTTTTAAGCTAACCGTACCACATATAGATATATATGAATACAAACTAGCGATGTGCCCGTGTGATTTCATCGAATTAAAATTTTACTCAATATTTTTTTCGTAAATATTATCTTTATTTTAATACATAAATTGATGATTTTTAACACTTTGTTGGCGATTATTTTAAACTTAGAATATACATATTTTAATCTGAATTGTGTTTAATTTTTTGCATGACAGGTTCAGTAGAATTACAGCATTGATTTATTCAACTTTTTGGTAACTTTTTTTATACACGATTAAACAATTTATGATTGTTTATCCAATTCCGATATAGTTATTCATAATTTATGATTTTCCAGGTATACTGTTAACATTGAAATCGTAATAAAGATTAGATAACAATTTTTTGTTATGAGATTAAAAATTGGATTATTGATTACATCTTTTGTTATTCTGTGTGATAAAGGATAAACCCGATAATCTCCATTACTACCGTCCTGTCAAATTACTCACTTTAATTAATGAGATGAATTTAAAATGTCCAAAATAAAAATGTAACAGAAATACTCAAAATATCACGTGTGTGTGTGTGTGTGTGTGTGTGTGTGTGTGTGTGTGTGTGTGTGTGCTTTTAGATATTTTTTATGGCAATTTCCGCAGGATGCTAGTCTTTTCTTAGAATTTTTTTCTTTTCGTGTTTGCCAAAGAAACTATCATTGTTTTTCATTTTCTTAATAAGTTTTTACGTCGCTCGTGAATTTGTTTGTCATTTTGCATATCAATTATATATACGGTCATTCACCAAAGAAAAAGTGTTTCAAAAAAAAAAAAAAAAAAAAAAAAAAAAAAAAAAAACAAACAAACAAACATCAACCTAAGAAAATGTGTTTCTATTGATATTAATTCAGTGATATTTTTAAAATACTGGAAACTGTCACCAAATTAGTATGATTTTCTAATGTAACACACCCCCCCCCATTTTTTGTAATTTTTTCGTGAAAAAAAAAACTTTTTTAAAATTAGATTTTTTCCCCACAGAAATGTTTAAAATTGCTTTATTTTTATCATTTTAGACTTTGTCAATTGAAACCATAATTTTGGTAGAGAGTCTTTTCACTAAACTAAAAATTTATGATTTTTTTTTTCTCATTCAGACGCCTTTGATAACTTTAGAAATGAAATCTTGAAGTAACCAAAAATATTGTTAATAGATAATTCAGTATCTTTCAAATCCAGTTGTTAGCTTATGCTTAATTAAATTGAAGTGAGTGAAAATTTATAAAATCAATTTTATTAGATTGGAATTTTACATAAATTGACTGAAGAAACATGTACAAATAAATAGAGCTCCTAACATCTGAATCATTTTATCTCACGGAGACACATTGAATATTATTTTGTATTTTATCTTGCAATTTTTGGACTAATCTGTATTATGTGTGACATAATGAGTATTTTCTTTAATATAAATTTCATGTTTTCATATAGTGTTTGAGTATGAATTAAAATTTTGATTTTATTTATTTATTTATTTATTTATTTATTCAATTTTTCATATTTATTTATTTATTTGTTCATATATTCATATTTTTATTTATTTATATAAGACAAATATTTTACACATTTTTCAAATTTTCATTCATTCATTCATTCATTCATTTATTTCATGATATAAATGATTGATTTATTTATTTATTTATTTATTTATTTATTTATTTATTTATTTAAGAAAAATATTTTACACTAAAATCCGTGTTTAAACATGAAAAAAATGCCTTTGAAAATCTACCTATTATATATTCTATGTATGAATTCTTCGCAAAAATTCTATTTTCACAATTGTCAATGAAAAAAAAAAACAGACTGAAATATTGAACTTACTTGTAATATTTGAATGTATCCTTGACGGATCCCCCTTCTGAGTGGACATGATTCAGCAACATTGAAAACAAAAATGAATTATGTTTCAAAAGTTTTCATTCAAATATTTAAAAACATCCCTTTTTTTGCAAACTCCATCTAGTAATTTATTGCGTAAACAGAGTAAATCGTATAAGTCATACAGTACATGTTATTCAAAATACTGGACCATGTGTCTTTATCAATCGAGGAGGGTTAGGTCAGTTTAGTAAAATTGCTTTTTATCATTCATACTGTAATTTTCAAATTTTAAAACATTTACTAATTTTTTTTCAAATGATAATAAAATTTTTAAAAATTAAAAATATTTTAAAAATCACACGACGCTTATTTCAAAATAACACCCAAACCAAAGCATTTTAAAAAATAATAATATTTCATATACACATTGTTTCGATGTTTGAAATTTTCATATGTCGCTACTGATTGTGTTCAAATTGAAAAGAAATATGTATTATATAATTTATAATAAAAGAATTTTTAAAATAAAATTCAAAATGAAATAGGTAAATATTTTAATTGCAGATAATTAATGTTTAATTAATTGAACTAGACCAACCAAGAATACGCCAAAAACATTTTTTCCTTCTGTGTTGCAGTATGTAATCAAAATTTGACACTAACAGTTAAAAACGTCATTTATTATTGATATAACACTGGGCTTCCCGATTTTAAGTAACGGTGTTAAGACGATGGTCACGTGATCAGCGAGAAATGGCGATTCGATTTCTGGGTACAAAAACAAAAAGTGATTAAAACTGCAATGAATAACTTTACTCAACAATTTATTATTTTAATGTAACCAATGGCAACATATATACTTTAAAGACAAATTGCGTGCAACTTTTTTCATAACTGGGTACAAAATCAAGAATTATTACTTAAGAAAAACCATAGAAAAAAGGAGTCGCTTACGTTCCGCAATTCTTCTCGCCGCCTTGACTCAAACTTATCTCGGGAAAGCTTCAATATAAGTGATTATATAAGTTGTGGTAATCCGTTCGATGATGATGGAGGAAACTGGAGCATCGAAGATCGATTGCATGCAACTACTTTTTAATATTTGGGTACAGAAACAATGACTATTACTTAAGAAAACCAGTGACCGGGAAGTCGCTTGCGGTTCATAACATTTCTCACCGCCTTGATTCAAGTCCATCTCGGGATAGCCTCGATATATATATATATATATATATATATATATATATATATATATATATATATATATATATATATATATATATATATATATATATATATATATATATATATATATGTTGAGGTCAGGCGATGGTCAGTTTGATGATGATGGAGGAAACAGGAGCGCGTCGGAGTTAAATTGCGTACTTTTTTCAGTATCTTGGGTACGGAATTAAAGAATTAATGAAGTAAAACAGTGACAGAAAAGTTCATATTGCTTCTCACCGTATTGATTCAAAACCATCTCGAGATAGCCTCGATGTAAGTGATGAGGTCAGTCAAGACGACCAGTTTTAAAAATGATGGAGGAAACTGGAGCGCAGAAGATAAGTTGACGGATAAGTTTTCTTACACCAGAATCTGTTTGAATGGGATTTTATCCAAGAGGTTTGACCTGTAAAACCACTCTGCTAACAAGGCTTCATGCATCAAAATTGGATTAAATTATGATATGCTTATTTACACTTACGACAAAAATGGATATCACTTTGTTGGTTTAATTCTAAAACATTGATAGCACCCCCTATGAATACATACAGGAATTTTTGGCTCAAATACGCCCAATTTTGCAAAAGTGTTGGTCTTAACAGAGTGGTCAGTTTCAATCTTTTAGTGCTGTTGAGTGTGATCCTTGTCTGGACACATGTGAGAAAATTCAGATCAATGTAGCATGCTGTTGGCTTTTTCTGTTTCAGAAAAGTGAAGGAAAACTTGGGGTGTCTGAAAAAACACCACCGTCCTACGACATACGAACTTGAAAACTTTATTCTACGCTATGTACTAATGTTGGATTTTTACAAAGGGGGTGAGAGGTACTGTGACATTTAAGCCGGCGTTGTAGACCAGTCTTCAACCTAAGCCCCGTTGGACAACAACAACAACAACAACAACAGCAGCAGCAACTACTACTTCCACTATGAATATTATTATTATTGTTATTATTATTATTATTATTGTTGTTGTTGTTGTTGTTGTTGTTGTTGTTGTTGTTGTTGTTGTTGTTGTTGTTGTTTAACTTGGCAATATGCATTAAAATGATAAATAATTCATGGGCAAACATACATAGAATATTGAAAACGAGCCACAATTGATTTATGAAACACGTAAATCAATAAAATATAGTTATACAAAAAATACTACAATAGTACAATACTGAAACAAAAACTGAAATGTGTGTTAACATTGCTTATTCATTTAAACAAAATAAAAATAAAAAATTAATTTTTTTTAATTAATGCAACTAAGAACATGAAAAAATCAACGGTTATGACAGAAACGTTTCCTGTTTAAGACATCCGGCCGGGTCTGCCCAAGACTTGAAAATTGGTAGTGACTGTTCATTTCGCCAAGCACTCGGCATTTAGAAATGAAATTAACTAGGGCCTTCGGAAAATACTTTAAAAACTGATGTCCCGTGTCACAGTAGATGTGGCAACGTTAAAGAACCCTCCTGTACATTGCCCTAAACGTACTGCAAAGGTCTA
This sequence comes from Tegillarca granosa, assembly GCA_029721355.1. NCBI lineage: Eukaryota > Metazoa > Mollusca > Bivalvia > Arcoida > Arcidae > Tegillarca > Tegillarca granosa. The sequence continues at coordinate 15,518,652 of CM056601.1, forward strand.
GATTCTATGTCACTTCATCTTTTAGCTGGTGACGTCTCGATATAAGTAAAATATTTTTGACTGAGGCATAAAACCCTATAGAATTAAATTCAAATCATTACCCTAAGAACACTGCAAAGGTCAAGGTTTTTGCCCCTTCAACTATGGCTGGTGACGATTCGATGTAAGTGAACTATTCTTTACTGGGACGTTAAACTCCATTAAATCAAATCCTGTTAAAGACGATACTGAAACAATGGCACCAAATATTTCATTTATTAAATTAAACAAACATCTTGTCAAAATTATTTCATTAATTGTTGACAGTACAAAATTTTATTTACGTTTCTCCAAAATTACAATACGAGGTGGTTGGTTACATCATTTCCTTATCCGCCTATTTAAAAAAATCGCTTAAAAAGGACTTAACTTCATTGATAAAAGATAATAGAATTTACTGGTAAGTTTTAAATACACAACAACAGTTTATGAAACAAATTTAAGATAAATTCTTAGTTTCTAGAGAGCTAGATGTTTTATTATCAGTAAAATCATTGATGGTCAAAAAAAAAAAAAAAAAAAAAAAAAAAAAAAAAAAAAAAAAAAAAGCTCTCTTGACATTACACAATAGGCTAGCTTCATTATTGTGTTAATTTTGATTAAAAAAGATGCAAGCACGGAATCTTTAATTGATGAATACATAACGACGCCAGTCGACGAAAAAAGATGTCTTCATAGATGCTTTTTCTTTTATTTTGTATAAACAATGCTTTTAAAGCGTAAAAATGAAAAAAAATGAAAGATAAAAAAACTAAAAAAGGATCTGGGCAACAGCTTACTTAACAAAAATAAATAAATAAATAAAAAAAGACACGAAACAATACAGCTAAACGGAAGAAGCGGTAATACATTTAGCCAACACAGCATGTCGTAAAAGAAAGGGTCACAATCTCAGCTAACACAACCAAGAACACGACGCAATACAGGTCAACGATAGAAATTAAATGAAACGGCAAAGCAAGGCAAAGTCAAGAAAAAATAGCTACAGTTTGGACATCTAATTTATCCAAACCCCTTGAGTGTGGAAAGACAGTGCTATTAATGGCCAGGGGCGTGGTTAGTGTTTTTGAGGGACCTTAAACCACTTATTGGCCCAGTTTTAATTACCTTATTTTTCTGCACTAAGTTTTTTAAGCCTCAATTTATTTTTTTTTTTTTTTTTGGGCAATCTTTTTAGGAACTTTTTTGAAAATATTTAAAACAGATGATAAGAACTTAAAACGGTCTTAAATTCTTTAACTTTCTGAATATCTTAAAAATTAATTTGATTATTAAGATTTAAAATTTTCAGGCCCTTAGTTGAAGAAAATCTTAGTTAAGGAAAGATTGTGGAACTAGAGTCAATTTGTCCATAAAATTAACATACAATTTGTCGTGTTATATGTCATATTTGCTATATCTGTTTTTATTCTTATATATAATAAAACAACTAAATCTGCATATTGGAATTTAAACAATAACTAATTTTAATAATAATAATAATAATAATAATAATAATAATAATAATAATAATAATAATTATAAAGAGAAAAAAGAAAACTTAAGCTTATTTTTGAAGAAAATTAGGAATTTGTGGCGTGGTATGCATTTCGCAACAGCAAGTTCAACCAACAACACAAAACACATTCAAACGAAGCGAACAAACATGACAAGATATAAGAAACATAAATTGGGACTAAACAATAACATCAGTTCTGAAGTTATGTCCAGTTGTGTGGTTATATAGTCAAAAGAGAAAAGCATGAAATTCTGTTTTTTCCTGATATTCATCTTGTTATATTCAGCTTAATAATATGCTGGTTCAGTCTTTGCTACCAGTAAGGATTTATTTTATTATTATTATATTTATTATTATTATTATTATTATTATTATTATTATTATTATTATTATTATTAATTTTTTTATTTATTTATTTTTTTTTTTGTGCTTTAGTGTTTGGTTGTTTGTAAATTTAATTTGATGGTATTGGACCTAAATACAATTTTTTATCCACAAAGTTATACATAATGTCGTCATCGTTGAGTATGATATCATAGAGCCTAAAGTTTGTTTCTTTAAATAGTACCTTAAAGTCATTTATTTTTAAATTTATTTTGAAACAACTTGATAAATAGTTTTGTCAATGATGCTTATAACGTTCTAAAATAAATGTTTTTTCATCTTTCGTTTATTTATTTTTTAATTTTATTTTTATTTCATTTCATTTCATTTTATTTTATTTTATTTTATTTTATTTGATCTTATTTTATTTTATTTTATTTTATTTTATTTTATTTTATTTTATTTTATTTTATTTTATTTTATTTTTACAAATACTTATTATATTTCTATTTTTTGACTTATTAATGTTAAATGATGTTATATGTTTCAATTTCGTTGGCTTTCTACTGTTTTGCTTGTCAAGTTGTTGTTGTGGTTTTTATTGTTATTTTTGATGATGAGAAGGAGGAGGATGACGACGGCGACAGAGACAAAGACGACGACGACGACGACGACGACGATGATGATGATGCTGATGATGTTGGTGGTAGTGGTGGTGGTGGTGATACTGCTGCTGCTGCTGCTGCTGATGATGATGATGATGATGATGATGATGATGATGATGATGATAAGTATCGTCAGAAAAAAGTTATATGCATATCGCCCTTTTTATTTGAACATATTAGACAATCATTTGAATCTCTTACATCTGACCATTATGTTAAATTTTAAATTATTGCAAGAAAAATGTTATATATAGATAAATAATAATTTGATATAAATCTTTATATGAGGAAGTCATTGTATCGTTACACAAACACATAACATAAAACATCAAAACTCTAACACCTGATATCAAGGATGCAGTTAAAAATAAACTTAATAAATCAAGAAGTAAAGAAAGAGAGAATAGAATGAGAATATCTCTCTCTCTCTCTCTCTCTCTCTCTCTCTCTCTCTCTCTCTCTCTCTCTCTCTCTCTCTCTGTATGCTAATGCTCAGAAACGAATAAACATGTTCAATTTTGTGTAAATGTGGAATGGCGTGATAATTTTTCTGATATTTAGACAGTTTTATAATACATCCTTCATCATCGTTCAACGTACAGAGGGCCGTTAAAAAAATAAAATTCAAAAGTGTTTGTCTAAACTGAAAACGTTAAAAGAATTAATGGAAAAATTTCAAGACTTTTATTCAAAGGTGCACTTAGTCAATTTTTTCTATATTTTATGCTGTTAGTCATTTCAAGACTTTGTACAAAAGTGAAAAAAAAAATAATAATACTTCGTACAAAAATTTGCGTCTGGTTAAACTTTCAAGACTTCGGACAAAACACAGATGTTTATGGTACTTCTATAAATACATATTCTTAATTTTATTTCTGCAAAGACGGCAATTTCAAGAAGATTATAAAAATATTAATTTTGAAAAAACGGTTTCAATTTTGGTATAATTTATCAAATTTATATAATAGAAGAAGAACTTGTTTAATGAATAATTCTATATAGAACTTACCCCGTTATAAACAGCAGTTTTCCCATCAAAACTGTCTAAATCCTTTACTTTATACAAAGACCGCCAACCTCTAATGCCTTTTTACATTTCAAAACATCCTTCCTTAAAATATTTAAAATTTAAATCATTACAAATAATAACTTCAATGAAAACTCAAAGTTCTGGAAAATGTTGGGAGATTATTAAAATGGGGGCAAATGATGCAGAAGATACAATCTTTATATTAAATTCTTTGATCTTTGGTGTGAAATGAAAATAGGTGTGCTGATCAAACGGTAAAAAACTAATTGTATTGTATAAAAACTAAACCACACGAGCTCGTTCTGTTTGGTCACCATTAGTATAAGTTAAATTTTAAAAGTCATACCATGGTTAAAATGTTGTCTAAGACTTTCATTTTTTCTTTTCTAAAAAAAAAGTTTAAAAAAGAAACTTTTTTTTTTGGTTTTAATTTTTTCACAGCTTGAGAAGTTACTTTTTAAATATATTGGTCTCTCGCTTTTTTATTTCTGTGTGGTAATTTCAAACTCATAAAAAACCGCGTTTGCAAAATGTTTAATCTAAAAGATATGCATGTAAATAAAATTGGAATAAATCTTTTAAATTTTTTATGGAAAAATAAACAAGAATATCTCGGATTTAAAAAAAATGATAATAAATGAAATTTAAAAAATAAAATCTTCTACGGAGATTAATGGAATTTTAACGGATCTTTTCTAAAATATTTTGGCAAACAGATTACGATTTTTGCACATGCGTAAATGAAACGTAAAATATATTAGGCAACCATCTGCCCCAGTAAAATTGGTCTTTAGAAAATAATTGATACAGGGTTTTCCTCCCGATGGAGGTTTTCTTTCTAATGAAATTTTAGTTAAAATTAGAAAAAAAAAAATGAAAAACGTCAATCAATATTAAAAGTCTGACCTAATTAGATCTGCAAAATGTTAAAGTTCCTAACTGACTCACAAAGTTAACAATTGCCTTGATTCCAAAAATATGTTTTTCTCTAGTTTTATGCTGATACGATCTCCTTGATTCTTCATTCATGTTATAGTGTTGTTTTGTTTTATTTTGTTTTATTTTGTTTTATTTTATTTTGTTTTGTTATATTTTATTTCATTTCATTTCATTTCATTTCATTTCATTTCATTTCATTTCATTTTATTTTATTTTATTTATTATTTTATTTGTTTTGTTTTATTTTATTTTATTTTATTTTATTTTATTTTATTTTATTTTATTTTATTTTATTTTATTTTATTTTATTTTATTTTATTTTTTATTAAATTTCATTTCATTTCATTTCATTTCATTTCATTTCATTTCATTTTATTTTATTTTATTTTATTTTTATTAAATTTCATTTCATTTCATTTCATTTTATTTTATTTATTTAGATTTTTTTATTATTTAATTATTTATATATTTGATTACTGTATTTCTTGCGTCATTGGTTTCATTTGTAATAACCATTTTTAAATATTATTTTAACTAAAATCATTTTATTCCATTTTAACTTTTAAAAACTCCTTTATTTTAAAATGTTATGTAGAAAAATTAAGCTGATAAACATGTGTTTTCTGCAATTTTTATTTTAATAAAATAAAATATTTTAAAATGTGCATATGGCATATTTTTCACACGCAAATTTTTAAATAAGTCATATTATGAAAATGAAAAAATTTACATATGACAAATGTTCTTGTTTCTCGAATGCAACGAAGAAAAACACCACTTATTTCTCAAATGGCTTGGTGACACAAACATTGACACCTTGATTGAATTATCCCACACCCTAAAAAACTTCCTTTTTAAGATTTTGTTTTAAAGTGTTTGAACGGAAAATATAGCTCAAGGTGGAAATATATTAACCTACTCAAAACAAAGTATATATTTTTTCATTTATATTTATTTCAAATCCATTAGTATAATTATTATCAATAATAATAATAATAATAATAATAATAATAATAATAATAATAATAATAATAATATTTGAAATCCGTTTTCTAATTTTTTGGTAAGTTGGCTTTTAGATCCTGAGATAGCTTTTATGTCAATGTTTTAGAAAAACTAACATAAGAGTATCATTCTTGCTCTATGCTCTATAAAAATACACATCGCACTAAAAATTGGGGTAGAAACCATGAAAAAAATCTAGTTTTCACTATCTCATCTAAATCAATGTAGAAAAACAATTTTGGTCATACTCAGCCAGTTTTGAAAATCTACAAATTATTACCAACGTCTACAACGCGATTTCATTCAAAATCAAACTACGAAATTTTAATTCTTAGAAAGTTTTCTTTTTTAAAGATTTTTTTTTTTTAATTTTAACTCCAGTGCCCCTTTTATTTATAATCAGTGGCGTCAATATGTGTTTGCCCTGCCTTGTCCTGTAATGTTTTGTCTTGTATTGCCTTGTATTGCTTGAATGTTTTATCAATCATTTGTATTGTGTTCTTGGTTACGTGGACTGTTGTCAAAAAGATGCGTTTCAGTTATTCTTTTAAAAACCCTTTTTTTCCGCTAGAATGTTTGTTTTGAGAAATGATTCCAGTGTATGGTTATATTCGGGTAGTGAATAATCGCAAAATCGGACAGTGAAATCAATCCATTGTCCATAGTTATATTCGGGGACTCAATCAAATACGTTATACGTTTTTTCTCCGTTATTTATGCAATAATGAATAATAACGGCTAATCCAATTGTATAGCCTGGTCAATATTGCACGGATAATGAAGTTTGTGTATAAGATACGCGAATCGCCAATCTTAAAAAAGCGCAGACATGGTATTTGTAAACATGTACGATTTTTACCAAAGGTTTAAGCCAATTTCAACTTCCTGAAATAATGTATTACTTCATGTTTCCTTTCCCTATCGCTTACGCTTTTGGAGTAAAGTCTAGAAAAAAATCTAATCAGAAATTTTGTATTGTGTGGAATTTCAAAGTTGCGTTTTTGGATGCGAAAATATTGTTGGTGAAAAAATTGAGTGATATCAAAATACTTAATTTTATTCATATGCCTGCCGCTTCCTTGACTAGCGCTTACTATTACTTATGTGCGTTGCGCTGATGGCATTATACAGCAGGTTTCTTTGTCGTGCCACGCCTACCGTGACATGGGACCTTGTTTATTTTAAGTTCAAAACCGAAAAAAAACCACGACTTTCGACTCGTAATGCCGAGTGCTTGGCAAAAGAACAGACACTACCCATTTTTATATCTTGGTTCAGACTCGGTCGGGGATCGAACACACGACCTCCCACTTACAAAGGGAACACTATACCAACTGAGCTACCACAGTGGTCTATTAATCCTTAATAAAAAAAATCGAATTAGAAATTTTGCACTGTGTGGACGAAAGACTGATTTCAAAGTTGCGTTTTCGGATGCGAAAATATTGTTGGTGAAAAATTTGAGTGAGATCAAAATACTCAATTCCATTCATATGCCTACCGCTTTATTTAATTGCAAAATTTGCTAAATTTTAAGGCTTTGCATGTAATTTTATTTCATTTTATGTATTGTGCTTTTGCTTATTTGTTTGATTGTGACTATATGTAATTTACGTGTATATATGTGTAAATTCGGTAAAAAGCTCCTCAGAGCTTATATTTGTACTGTTGTTTTAATCATGCCGAATTCAAATAAAGTTTTCTTATCTTAGAGATTTTAAAATAAATTTGCTCAGTCGGTGTGATTAGCTGATGCAACGTTAAATAAAATTTTAACCAACCAATTTAGCTATCCAAATTCTGTAAGACTACTTAATATACAAACAGGACAATGACGCGACACAGAGTGTACTTACTTATTACATGTACCTCATTCGTACCTAAATACGTCGTATACGTACTTAATTTAAATCTTACTTTAAAAAACTCACCATGACACCTTAAAATATGTAAATTACAAAAGAAACGACAAATAAATAAATGAAATCAATATTGACGTGTGAAATACATACAAATGTCTGTCAACAAAAATATCATGAATAAATAAATAAATCTTCGTACATATACACTAAAATACCTAAAGTGCCCGTGAACTTCCATTTTGTAACTTTCTGTTATATGTATATTTCACATTAGTCCGAATTTTCTCTGATCCTAACACACTTTATGCCTGCCGGCTGTGTGTAGGGTCAGAACAATTTCTATATATTTGGACTAATAGTTTTGTGTATATTAATTAAAACATAATTATTAAAAAATAGAAAATTTGAATTATTTGCATAAAAGTTGCCATATACATGTATTTTAAATTAGTTTGACAAAAAATCACAGTATATGTAAATCCAATAATTCAAATGGAGGTGATTTGTTAATCAATGAATGAAGCAACAAACGACACCTCCGATTCCAGAGACAAGGCCGCTTTACTCTGGAACTCTGGTTTCCCATTCCATACCAAAACTGATCGCCACTATAAAAGGCAAAGCTGCTTTACACCACCTTTTGACGCTACATTTTCACCGCAGGTGAGAGAAACTGATGGCGAGTAAAACGAACAACTTCCTTCCGGCAACAAGAAAATTAGAAAATAAAGATTTCGTTATCTACGGATATTTTTTTTTTCAGATAACTGGATGCTATCTAAATATTTAGCGAAATTACAGCTGAAGAAGAATGATATTGTGTTCGAATTTCGATTTTTTTTTTCAATTTAAATTCCAATCAACCTCACAAGTAGTTTACAATTTATATTATCAAAAGAAAAGATTATTTCCAAAAGTTACTAAATTGATTTTAAAGAACGCCTTTTCAAATAAACTTGCCCCATTATTCTAGATGGAGGTGAATATTATGAAAATGACGTCAAACGATGCAGAAAAAATGTGTAATTTTTATGTAAATAACTTTGATGTTGGTTATATTTAGCATACCTTTAATACCCCGGCTTTTACTAGCGATATCATAAATGGGAGACGCACACACATGTTTTCCTAAAATGGACTTTTTAGGTCATAAAATAGAATATAAATTAGGAACAGGTGTACAAAAAATTTTTTTATTACAAATAAATTTCTTGAAAAATGTTACAAAGGTCTCATATCATTACTCAACATTTTTTTGGTGACCTACAAAATGAAAAGAAAAAGTGTGCAGCAAAAGTACGTGAATAAATGTATGTCAGAAAAAAGTCTGGGACCTTTTTTACGAAAAATTAAAATCCCTAAGTTTTCATCCTTCCACTCTGATTTGTTTGGAGTTAAATTATTTGTAAATTTGGTTAAAATATAAAATTGAAAAAAAAAAGATTCTAAGCAAAAAATATCAAATGTAAGAGCTATTTTTGTCAAGAAAACCTCAATTCATTCAAGAATCTTCATCAATTTTGAGTTTTAAGTAAATGCTTTGTAACCATGGCAATTTCAAATCCAGTGCGAGTGCTTTACACTGTTTCTTGCATTGCGTGTAGAGATGTTACACCTTAGATAAGATTCTTGCAAAGTTATCGAGTTGCATAACTCAGAAATGGTGGAGTAAACAGGAATTCCTTCAGAATTAACTTAAAAGTAATATAAAACATGAATGGAACTGAAAAGTACTTCAGTACAGGTGCGTCACTGTATATATAGTCCAGACCTGAATTTCGCAATCATTTCTTGACCAAGATTTTTCCTGACGTTATCGCTGATGTCAATTCTAAAAAATCTGTTTGTTTTCATGCTTTTCAAAAAATAATTAATTAATTAATTAATGAAATTAAAAAATAAATAATAAAAAATAATTTAAAAAAACAACGATTTAAAGCTGCATTAAGTTTTCCAAAGAAAAAAATAAAACGGTGCTAATCTAATTAATGATGTTCCTAATGAACAATGTTACATTTGGTTCAACAATTAAAGCTCGAATAAATACAGAAATTACAGTAATTACCCAGCGAGATGCAGCATTTGGGATCTAATATTAGAACATTGTTACGTCATCAAAACCCGGGTCATTCAAACACAACTTTAAAAGGGTGAAATACGATAAATTAAACACAGGACTTAGTTGAATTTGTCATTTGTGACTTAGTAAGGGATACATAACACCATTTCAAATACATCTGGATATTAATTAAGGACAATTAATGCAATTTGTCATGTTTCACCTTAATTCATGGGTTTTTCCGTACATCCGTGCGCATGCTCCAAGCTCATAATTACCATCGTTAAACATTGACCAACCGGTCAGAGGATTCCGTTTATTTACAGCTAAAAGAAATGAAATTTTAGAAAATGAATCTCACGGATCGTGGTTAGAGGATATCTATTTTCTTTTAAATATTCTTAGGAAATCAAAAAAAAAAAAAAAAAAAAAAAAAAAAAAAAAATTCAGAAAATTGAAAAACTTAATGCAGCTTTAAGCTTGATAATATATACTCTATATTTATGTATGGTAAAATATGGTGCAATAAATAATTGAAACAAGTTTTAGTCAGGGAATATTTTAGTTAAAAATTGATTTAGAAACTGCACTCAGAAATGAGATTTTGGTCAAGACAATAGCATGAAACCTTTTAAAATTATAGAAAATCTTTATATATTTAAATGCATTTGAGAAATTCGATAAAATTTAATTAAATTGAATTTTACAAAAATTTCAATAGATTTTAATGTAGCCATTGATTTACCAGTAAGTGTTATATTTCTTTAAGTTGATATTTTCTAGGAAAGTCTCTGCCATTGACAATTGCGAGTCAGAGAATTGCTTGTTAGTTAGAATCACCATATCATTTGCGGACATCTTACATGACCATTAAACATCCATTCTTAATTTAAGATTTGGAGTAGATGTGCTTCAGATAATGATGTTTAATTATCAAATAATTAATGTCTACTCGTGAGCCTGATCAACAACATCTGATAAAGATTCCCCTGTGGTTATTACACAACGCAGCAAGAAGCATATCGAACGCAATGATCTTGAAGATGTTTGCCAACTTGGCAGGTATGATGGCTGAGTCAGGTTTTGTTCGACTTGGTAACGTAAGGTCACGGTGGAATCTCACAGGGAACCCTCCAGGGAATCTCAAATCGGCTTAGAAATCTCCATGAATATGACCATTCTAATTAATATAGAACATATGAATAATAATAATTGTCATTATTACAATAATATATCAGATTTTGGCCTGACACTCTTCAGAGGTTAAGACAAGAATGATGGTTTCTTGTCAAATACAATTCAAAAATGGCGTTAAAATGGGTTCTAATGGGTTCTATCTCTTTTAAAGAAATAGAAGTGTTTTGATAAGAGAGATGTTAATTGATTGGTTAGGCCAGATAACTTTTTCCATTGACACATCATATTTCTAAGAAAAACGAGATTGATGGGGGAAAACATAACAAAGCTGTAGTTACAGAATGAAATTGTTCCTTCTTTAGTGTCTAAACACAATAATAATAATAATAATAATAATAATAATAATAATAATAATAATAATAATTATTATTATTATTATTATTTCAACTAAAAATATTATCGTCATAATTTCGTAAAACACGTGCTATGTAATAAATTTCACGTATGTTATTTTACAAAAATTTTAAAATTAGCAAATAACACACGCGATTCATTTATATCTTAGCATGAATAGCTTAAAATTTCCTTTCAGTAATTCGATAACATGAATGATAAATTATAGTTTGTCACCCGCACGCAAACCCCGTTCTTTACTTGTTCATACATATTTTTTTATTATTTACTTGTTAATATAAAATCAAAGAGATACATCCATGCCCCTCCCCCCCCCCCCTCAGTATTAAGTTTGAATGATTTCACGACAAAGGTTATAAAAGACACGTGTAAACTCAAAATGCATTGCGCTTGATGCGTTGAAAATCGGCTACTTGGGAATTTAGTAAACTCGGAAATATAATACATTCGGAATGCATTTGTTCATTAGGTGTTACTACTATCACCTGCGCTAAGTACTACACCTGTCATTCTGACATTTCCTGTTTCCTCTCTTGTCTCATCAAATTTAAATCAAGTGTTTGGTGATTCGATTTCACAATATAATTTCTAAATTTCGGTTACTTATTAAGTATTGAATGAAAATGATCATTTTTATACTGAAACGGTTTGATTTGATGCAGATGTCATGCCATGCTTTTGCATTCCTACGAAAAAATATAACAATATTCAGTCATACAAAAAATCCGGTATAAAATTATTTCAAACGTTTGACAAGGGCACCGCCTTGCTTGCTAAGTGGTAGATCTTCCGTCTCGAGAGCGGGAGGTCGTGGGTTCAAAACCCGGCCAGGTCATATATAAGACTTTAAAATTTGAGATATTGATTCCCCACCTGCAGGCTCTCGGCATCAACTGGTCCCCCCCCTCCCATGCAAGAATGACAGATTTAAAAAACGGTATGCTTGTCTAGGCATACTTAGTCGGTGAGCTAGCATCTTACCAAAAGTAGCCCTGATTGTGCACTATTACACTTCAGGCCATAATAAAAACTCTAACATCATATGCATGCCGAAATCGTTCTTAGATTATTCATTAGAAAATAATTTATTTAGTTTATTGCAGTACAACAGCCACTTGTATGCTCTTCGAAAGGATCTCAATGGCTGAGTGGTCTAAAGCTCTTGTTTACGGATCACAATGCCGCTTAAGCAGATCATAGTGTAAGAAAAAGTGTAAGTCTGTTTGCATTAGGTTCTTATTTCAGGATACTTCGGTTTCCTCCACTATCCCAGAACCAGCCGCCTCCATATAAAATTAAAAAATTGATGGAGCGTTAACACTAATACTTCCACTCTATGTCGTTCTAGATTTTTATTTACAATGAAAAGTTGCAACCTTAATAACTAGCAATCCTAAATATGTCCCATTTAATGGGCCTAAACCGCTCACCTGGTAGATAACGGATGGTTGGAATGTTACGCAATTGTGATGCTGATGAAAGTAATTGTTGAAAAGCATTGCATTTATATTTTTTAACATTAGAAAAAAAATCCCAAAAATCTATAACTATGGTTTTTAATTTGTTTCCTTGAGGCGGAAAAAATATTATTAATCTAGAATTTTTATTAAGCATTTTAAAATAGAAGGAATAAGAAACCAGTTTGATGAAGCGACGGCTGTCTAGTCGAATCTCCATACACTGTTAAGCCAATTTAACGCAGTTGTATCTACACGATTGTAACGGCAATGAAGCACAGATGAGAACTCGCCATGTAATCAAATTAAGTTTGACATAACTTTTAAACTAACTAGATTTATTTATTAAAACTGCTCTGTTGGACCTAACGCTTGTTTAGAAACGGTTGATTTAGCGGTAGTTATGGACAATATGTTTGTGTATGCATTGAAGTAAACTGAGACGTGTAAAACAATCACATTTACACACTTTTGTTTGCATTTTTGGACATTTCAACATGAAATCGACAATGAAATGCATTTATTTAGTGTAAATGTTGATTTTGCTGTTGGATTGAAATTGACATCAGCTGGTTATAAGACAGTTCCAAGTTACGACTTATACGTCTAATGTTGTCATGAATTCAACATCTTTATCAATTTTGAAGATTAAAAATAACGCTTGAATTATTCCCGAACTCCCGATGTATGAAAGAGTATTAGCCGGACGAGTAAACAGATTTCCCAATACATGCGTCCATGGTTCTTTCAATATTTCTTAACAACGATACATACTGGTTTTTATACTGTAAAGAGCGAAAAACTCTCGCCAATTGTACACTTGGTTACATCCAGTTTGAACATGAGGCATAATTCCGTAAACATTTGTGCAATTGCATCTTACACACTGACTAAAAGGAATCTGACAGATAGAGAGGGACGTAAATATTCAATACAAAATCGCTATATTCCGACCCATTCAAGTATAAAGATAATTTCAGAGGTCGCGTATTATTCCATCTAAGGCAATCTTTAGCTGTCAACATCTAGCACATGTCTAGCGTAAATTCATCTGATGAGGATGGGATACGAGACTTCGGGCTGTAGGTAGCTAAATTATATATCAAAGGCGGAGAAGCGAAAATCCGTTCCCACGAGTTTTACACTTTGAACAAAATTTGAATTAAACTCTACTTTTGAAAATGCATCGAATTATTTTTCAAAGGGAAATCAAAGAGTTTGAAGATTAATGATTGCTAACGAAGTTTTGACAGGATTATTACCGGTTTTAAAAATGAATGAAAAGATCAAAACTTCTAATTAGAATTTTTTTTGATAAAATTATAAAATAAATTAATACTAGATAAAAACTTTGCTTCAAGTTGACTGTCATATTTCTAAATGTCATGGTTGAGTGACCGTTATCATTTGCTGTAAATTTCACTAATTGTAATACTTCTAATGTTCATTTATTTTAATTCAGTTGTAAATGGTGGAGAAAAGACAGAACACAAAAAACTGTTCAAAAATAAGAGTGGAAGGGATTAATGGTTTTTAACGCCCTGGCCCCAGTTTCACAATCATTCACTCAACTGAGTGTACACTCAACTCAAAATAAAAAAATATTTAAATGTCCATTTTAAGACATTACACAGTTAAAAATTGAATATCTAATATTGTATTGAAATTGATTAATGTAGATTTCGTGAACATTGTTTCATAAAACTTTAGATTTTTTAAAATATTGATTAGAAAAAATGGGAATATTTGAGTTTAGTGTACACATAATTAAGTAATGATTAACCTGGTCTTATGTCAAATAAGTAAGGAATCATTGATTAGGTCAGGGATGACGGAGGAAACTAGAGGCACCCCACCCTCACCTCACCTACGGCAAGCTAACTTACAAACTTTCTCACAATAGAACCTGGCCCCAGTTTCACAATCATTTCTTAACTAAGATTTTCCTTAAATTAATTCCGGAAATTTTGAAATCTTAATATTTTTATCAATTGATAAAATATACAGAAATTAAAGATGTCATTTTTAAGATCACTTCAAGCTTATAACAACTTCATTAGTTTTGTCAAAAAATGATCATTTATAATTCAAAAAAAAAAAAAACAACATAGCCATAAGTAGCTCAATTTTAATTAAGGAAAATCCTAGATAGAAAACTGTTGTGAAATTGGGACCTGTCCGAAAATGATTCAAATTTGGGTAGTAAGCGTCGCCGTGATTTTGAAGCGCGTTTAAGACCCAATAAGGAGCCCAAATTATGAATTTAAAAAGAGTGTTTGAAATTTTACATACCATAATGCATTTGGTGGTAGATAAAGGTCCGATCTGTGATTATTATTACTTGTAGATTATTTCTTGTCTTATTTCTTTTGTTGACGTACGTTTTTAATTGTTTTTGCAGTTAAAAGTAATATGTTTTATTCACAAAGTTATGTGTTTTTAAGACAAATCCATATAAATAAATAAAATAAATAAATAAATATATAAATAAATAAATAAATAAATAAAATAGGAAATGACAAATAAAATTTCTTCCATTCGGCAAAATTTGTCTGAATAACAAAATTCTATAACCTTTGTCAAAATTGCTAAAATTAATTGAAATATAAGCTAACTGCTAAATTACATTTATTTCAACTCTAGATAATTTGGTAAAAATGAAGAAAAATAGTAGTAAGTCTTACAAATTTTGGGTGAAAATACTAATATGACACAGTATAACATAACATGTACATGAATGCATATGTCTCATTGTTCATTGCTTTATACTTTAAAACACTACAAAGACGTAATCTTATCAAAATTTTCCCTAAATAAATAAAATAAAATAAAATAAATATAGAAATAAATAAAAATCAAGACATATTTAAATTATCATCAATACTTTTCTATGTATTTTTTTTTTTATTAATCAAAGTCAAATATTATTCTTTTCATCTATTAGATATTATTTATTTTATTTTAAATCATCCCGGTTTCTTCAGTTAGGACAGTTTTTGAACTATCTCTCCAAACTGACAGATATGTATACGCCATGCATAACATCATCTATTCATTTGCATTTGCATCCAACAATAACAGCCTTTTTTTATCTACATAATATTTTACCTAGTGTGGTTTATACGAAAGTATCCCAAAATAACCAAAATCTTATAAAAAGGGTCTAAACCGGACAAAAAGTGTTTATATAACCTTGTTTGTTACGCAGATTGTCCACCTTTGTACTATCGTTTAGGTTTTAAAGTTGCATTAAGTTTTCTTATGCATAATAAATAAACTTAACTTTGCCTCTCATGAAAATTGTAATACTTGGTTCCATGAAAAAAACTTTTCGGCTTACGTTGAAACCCACGGGGAAATCTACTGCAAGTTACATTTACCAAAGATCTTATTTTAGAACAATGATCACGTGACTTTTCTCGGAAACGATTCGAAGCAAAAGAGCATGTGTTTCAAGATCAATGAGGCCACTTTGCTGTGCGTTTCCAAGTCAAACTGCTGTTTTTCAGCGATTTTTCTCTCTGAGCCTTTCCGATTTGAATCCTGGGATTTAGCTAGTTCAAGTTTGCCCTTGTTCTTATCTTTACAGAATCTGTTGTCGTTCTCACACGAACACGTTTTCTTTCTGCCGACGCTTGTTTACATATGTGTAGAACTTCCGCGAATGCTTCAATCTGATAAATAACATTTTATCGAGTTGCCCCAAGCTTTTAAGATTTCAAAATATTATGGGCTAATAGATTGAACTTAAGAAATTGAATCGTTGTAACAATTAATTTATATTAATAAAAAAGAATTTTTAGAAAATTGATTTTTTTTTTCAATAATTGGTAAACATAATGTAGCTTTAAAATGAGTACAATGATTGAATTAATAACATAAATTGTGTGTAAGCATGAGATGTACATGTGGGCGACATTCCGTTAAAGTCCTAGCTGGCTAAGTCAGTAAGCCTCAGACAAGCATACCACCCCGACCCCACCCACCTCAAGTCACATTATTCTGACAATTGGTAAGCTAGTCGATACTTCAGGCGAGGTAGCGATATCTCAATTTTTTAAGCCTAATGTCTGGTCCGGCAGAGTTGGAACCCCTATCTCCCGCGCTCTAGGCGGACGCTCCACCACTGAGCTACCAAGTTGGCCTCTGCTTTATTTTTGATATTTTCAAATTGTTTAATTAATTGCTTTTTATTCAGTATGTTTTAAATATTAAAAAGAAATCCATTCCTTTTTTCCCTTTTAACCTCAGTTTGATTTTATTCAATAAATCTACTTTAAGCTTGATAAGCCTTATCAAATATGAAAAAGTTCCCAGTGATTTGAGATAAAAAAAAAAAGAAAAAAAAGAAAAGAAAAGAAAAGAAAAAAAAAGGGAAAGAAAGAAAGACGCTGCAGTCGGTAACGTATGGCGATCAATTGTTAGTGAAGCCATTTGACATGGTTTCCAATCATGTGTTGGAAACCCAGAATTTGCGCTGGTCACGTGACATGGCTTAAACAAGTGCTTTACCTACCAAATTCTAGAAGTGTTGGAATATGGATATTGAAAATAAAATATCTATTTGACGGTCCATTACAATACGAATATGTGACCTTTAACATATGATTCAACTTTGGATATGTTCAGTTTTGCATTTACATGTAGTTATTTTAGACACTATATTAAATCTTTAAATTTTTTGGCCGAAAAAAGCGGCAAGATTGTTGTTGCGAATTTAAACAACAACCCTCTAACTCAACTTTTGACTAATAATGCGTACACATACTCATACTGAGTCAAAGATATTTTGATTCAAGAAACATGGGACTTAACGCATATTACTAATTTACTATTACATGATGTCATAATCATTTTCGGATCGCGTAACTGCTTAATGCTAAATCGTCTTAAAGTTTCATTTTGCCGTGCAGGTTTCTTTAAGAAATACAATTAGGAATTATATACGCCGATTACATCGCTGGAAGAATGACTTATTATCAAATCTTTATCTTCTGTAAATATTTGACATATTATTTTCCATAGTCAGTAAATCCTCATCTTCTCGTATATAGAAAAGGGTGTATTTCATTCTAATACAGATTAGGCTAATTGATTGCAAAATTAAAATTTCCTTTTTAAATCATATTTAAGGAAAGATGGGTTGACTTTTCATTTAAAAAAGGATTAAGATTAATTGTTTGCAAAATTAAAATTTCCTTTTTAAATCATATTTATTGCCCTTTAGCAGAAGCGCTAGTCATGGCCAGCCATCAATAATAACTGCTGCTAAGGTTGCTAAGGACTCCTTCACTCATGTGTTGTTTTGAAAATCAATGTAAGCTTGTGACATAAATTCTATTATTTTTTTTAAAATTCGTTTTAGGTAACATCCTTTAAAAAGTTTTAAATTTAAACTTTATTTCTTTTACAACGATTTAGAAACAAGTTGTGCAACTTATATTAATCTAGCTCGTTGGCCCGAATTGTAGCGCGCGTGAGTTCTAGTTGTGGGAGGAAAACCGGAGAACCCGGAGAAAAACCCACGTGCTCAAGCAGGTGACCTCATACCTTATCATATACGACGCTGGGAATCGAACCCCAATCGCATTGGTGATAGGCGGAAGCGCTAACCACTGCGCCACTTGAACACTTATTTCTTGATTAAAATCTTGCAGATTAAAACTCGGCCTCGGTGAATATTCGTTTCATCAATTCCATAGAACCATGTATTGACCTCATTCAAAGACAATAATTGTATAATATCGAGATGATATGGTGGCTTAATTCTGACATCGACATAATGATCGAAAAACTTGACCTCGAAACATTTACCGGCAAAGTTCCAAAAACCGTCAAACATTAGAATCTGTTCATGACAACTTTACGTCATTATGCGGTGTTAAGAGATAGCAGAAGCTTTTTTCTATGGTGGCTTATTTCTGACTTCGACATAATTTTAGTCGACATAAAATTATTTCAACTTGTCGACTTAATATCTTGACAAGACGAGATAATATCATGGAAAGTTGTGATACCAAAATGAAAAGTTGAGATAAATAACACGACATGCCGTGATACTTATGTTGACCAGTTGTGATAATTATCTCGATATCGCGACTTATTTTTAACGCGGCAGGTCGTGTTACTTATCTCAACTTTTTATTTTGGTATCATATGGTGGCTTATTTCTGACATCGACATAATTTTAGTCGACATAAAATTATCTCAACATGTCGACTTAATATCTCGACATATCGACTTAATATCTTGACAAGTCAAGATATTATCATGGAAAGTTGTGATACCAAAATAAAAAGTTGAGATAAGTAACACGACTTGCCGCGATAAAAAAAAGTCGAGATATCGAGATAATTATTACGACTGGTCAACATAAATATCGCGGCATGTCGTGTTATATGGTGGCTTATTTCTGACATCGACATAATTTTAGTCGACATAAAATTATCTCAACATGTCGACTTAATATCTCGACATATCGACTTAATATCTTGACAAGTCAAGATATTATCATGGAAAGTTGTGATACCAAAATAAAAAGTTGAGATAAGTAACACGACTTGCCGCGATAAAAAAAAGTCGAGATATCGAGATAATTATTACGACTGGTCAACATAAGTATCGCGGCATGTCATGTTACTTATCTCAACTTGTCATTTTGGTATCACAACTTTCCATGATAATATCTCGACTTGCCAAGATAATAAGTCGACATGTCGAGATAATTTGATGTCGACTAAAATTATGTCGATGTCAGAAATAAGCCACCATAGTGTTACTTATCTCAACTTGTCATTTTGGTATCACAACTTTCCATGATAATATCTCGACTTGCCAAGATAATAAGTCGACATGTCGAGATAATTTTATGTCGACTAAAATTATGTCGATGTCAGAAATAAGCCACCATAGTATCACAACTTTTCATGATATTACCTCGACTTGTCAAAATATAATGTCGACTTGTCAAGATATTAAGTCGACATGTTGAGATAATTTTATGTCGACTAAAATTATGTCGATGTTATGGTGGCTTATTTCTGACATCGACATAATTTTAGTCGACATAAAATTATCTCAACATGTCGACTTAATATCTTGACAAGTCGAGATAATACCATGGAAAGTTGTGATACCAAAATAAAAAGTTGAGATAAATAACACGACATGCCGTGATACTTATGTTGACCAGTTGTGATAATTATCTTGATATCTCGACTTATTTTATCGCGGCATGTCGTGTTACTTATCTTAACTTTTTATTTTGGTATCACAACTTTCCATGATAATATCTTGACTTGTCAAGATATTAAGTCGACATGTCGAGATATTAAGTCGACATGTTGAGATAATTTTATGTCGACTAAAATTATGTCGATGTCAGAAATAAGCCACCATACGATGTCAGAAATAAGCCACCATAACACAAGTATCGCGGCATGTCGTGTTATTTATCTCAACTTTTTATTTTGGTATCACAACTTTCCATGATATTATCTCGACTTGGCAAGATATTAAGTTGACATGTTGAGATAATTTTATGTCTACTAAATTATGTCGATGTCAGAAATAAGCCACCATAAAATGCAATTTAACTTCGAGTTTAGTTTTAGTAAACCAATTTTCTTGGAAGCTATGGTCTTTGGAAAATGAGATTATCAGGAAATTGTAGTAGGGGGCGGGGAGGGGCATTCGGTGTAGTATTACTAGAAGGTTAAGATGATCATATACCATAATATATCATGCTTTCACATCTGTTTCTGTTGCATTACAAAATCAATACTTTATTGTATATGTATATAAAATATTAATTACGTTCTATGGGAAAAAAAATTAATTAAATATATTAACCGAATTAAATCATACCTCAACCAGACAGGTATGCATTGGGTATAAAGACATGAGAACTATTTTTATCTCCACCAAACGGGGTTTTACTGTCTGTCTGTCTGTATTAATTTGCTGGATTATAATTCATTATTGGACCTTATAGAGTGAAAAAATGGTGTTTTACGTACCAGTCAAATTTTTTCGCTTATTTCGAGCGGTCATTTTTGGAAACGTTGAGGTAACCGGAGTACCCGAAATGGTCAATCTTTGTCAACGAAAGGAAACCGGGGCACCGGAAAAAAATCTTTGGCAAAAGAACTGGCAATCTTCCTCTAAAGTATATAAGCACGAGTTGGATTAGAGCTTAGTGGGGGCGTTCTGATCTCTACGCCAACGCTTTAGACCATTCGACAACCAATGCCATTTCATAAAAACTTTGAAACAATAAAATGACCTCTATGTTCGATTTACCGCCTTGTTGGCCCAGTGGTAGAGCGTTCCCTTTGATATTGGGAGGTTGGGGAGGGTTCGAATCCCGGCTGAATACTAGTAAAACATAAGACTTTAAAAATGAGGTACAGCTTTCTCGCCTGGCGCTCGGCATAGAAAGACATAGTATCGACTGGTTTACATGGTGCCAGGATAATTGCTGCTATGATGGTATGCTTGTCTGTTGCACAGATTCGGTAAGCTAGCACCTCCTCAAAATTCGCCCTGGGTGTGCATTTGTACACGGCAGTTCATAATACACAGTCGCACATGCATCTGACGCATACACCAATATGTTCTCAGATTAATCCTTAGAGATTAATAACATTGCTATTGTCGCGCATAGCTGAAAAGTTGCCGACGCGACGTTAAACAACATTACACCGACCAATCGATGACCCCTTAGCGTGTTGTTACTTTAAACAAAAAAATGACATGTTGAATGTTTTGATATAGTTCAAAACCTATCTGGGTTATAGTTTGTTTCTTAAAACATGACACAAATTCATTTTTTTTATATTTCAGTGATTTGAAATAGTCTTCTTTAATAATTTGACCTATGGTTATATCTTGAAGGCAGTTTAGGTCGAGTGGTTTTGGCCATAACCTTCAAAAGCAAACTGAAAGTTTATTTGCGATATTGCAGGCGAGTATGCTCTCTCTAAAAGTCGCCATAGTGCGCCATAGTGGGCACTGTTGCAATGCAGACTTGAAACACTAGCACACTCATGCACCACATGAATTAGTGTTAAAAATAATATTTGTGATAAACTGTTTCTTCAAAATAGCTGTAAAAAAAATCACTGTTGTGACGTAAAGCAGCATTTAACAAATAAACATAAGTTAGCAGTCACATGGTTAAACCATGTTTGGGTTAAAGTTCGTTTTATAAAACATGACACAAATTGATCTTCGTAGTTATATTGCCGGACATAACCTTGACCTAAGGTTATCCTTGAAGACAAATTCATGAAAAATATTTGTTTGCAAAATGTGTTCAACCCATAGCTCATTGTCCCGTTGAAGGAATAATAAGACATTTAGCACAAATGTTTTGCACGTGTCAGTTACATGTCATAGCTTTTGGATTAAAGGTTAAATTGCAAAGGTCAATGTCAGACAGATGTGTGATGAAAAAGAGATGTGTTTTAGCATTACTTCCGCTATGAAAACAAACTACCGAAAAAAATTAAGATAATCGAAAAGAGCTTATTTGAAAATTTATCTATGTTAAACGTCAAAGTCGAGATTCTTAGATAAAGGGAAAACCGGAGTATTCGGAGAAAATCGCCGACCTCATACTTGGATCTGCTCGAGTGGAATTCGAATCAAGGAGTTTGCTGTGGTTCGTAGAGACCCCTAAAACAACCTTACATGTACATGTATTAATGAAAACAAATATCTGATAACTGACTCGTTATCAATTATCGTCAAACTTACACCTTATTCACATATTCCGTAAAATAATTCAAATTAAGAATTTATCAGAAGCCAAATATAGCTTACAACTAACTTCATGTTTCAGACAACAATATAATTTTGTAGTTCTGTTTAGCTATTTACGTAATCAGTGACTATTTTGAATTATATTCAACAATGGATCTTCCATACTAAACTTCGTACATATAGACCCTGTAATTTTGGGAGAGAACATTTAAAAACAAATGCTGAAGTTTATATAAAAAATGTTAAAAATGTTGGTTTAAACATTATATCTTAAAAAGGATTGATTAATAAAAGGCGGGTCTAATACGTAAGGGGTTTTAATTTTGGCGGACATATTGCATTATTTTTCAACATAACCCTCTGAACTGTCTATACAATTTTTTCATCGGTGTTTAGAGGTCTCAATGCCACTTTTAAAGACGTACTTTTCTTGACCGTTCGAAAAGTCCTCTACTGCATATATGACGTCTTCATGGGAACCGTAAATGGCCATTTTCAATTTTTTGAAATAAATAAAGGTCTGATAGAGCGAGGTCAAGGGAATAAGGCGGATAACCAATCAATTTAAAGCCAAAATTGTAAATGACAGTCATGACAATGGCAGGCATTGTCCTGGTAGAACAACACAACTTTACTGAGATTTCCTCAGCGCTTAAAGTTGAAATTAATTTTCCTGTAACTGCCACAGAAGTGTTGCATAGTGTCCGTCATTGTGGAGAGAATACCGTCAGCATTCCAGAAAACCAAGGACATAACTTTTTCAGCTGATAGAACAGTATTTGCTTTCTTTGGAGGTGTAAACTCCTCCATTTTTACACTAATGTTTGGCCTCTATGGTAAAATAATGGAACCACGTTTCACCCATAGTGACATGAAGTGCCCCCAAAACAATGTCATTCTTATATTTACAATTTATTTCTTACATCTAATCTGCTATGTGGACTTAAAACTTATACTGCATTTCATTTTTGTTAATTTACTACCCCCGTTTGTTTTAGTGCATCGTGGAACCCGTCTATCGCATCTTTATAAATAATGACGTCATCGATAAGTGGGATGACAGGTGACCCCGCCTACTTCCATTGATGAAATAACTAATCCGTGAAATGGAATACGGTTGTTTTAATGACAGAATTAAACGATTAAATTTTGAAAATATTTAACAGCTACATTTTCATATTTAAATTAAAAGTACAGTTTGAAAAAGAAGAATTAGAAAATACACCAGAAGTGTGGGAACTTACTTGTCGTGTAAGGGTCTGTGACGTATTGGTGATTACGCAGTACTGTTGGATCAGTTCAAAAAGGTCAAACATACGTTTTCAAAGCCGTATGAAGCAAATTTTCGATAATGTTGAGAAATAGCTTTCATAGGCGGAAAGTGGGTGCTATTGTAAATATTTTTTATTAAATAATACAATTCAAAAATAGCACATGATAGTAGGATCTATTTGTACCTTCAAAAGGTTAAGAATAACACACGACAAAGTGCGCCCGGGTGTTTCTGATTATCTCTCAAAAATCTTGGTATCAATTTGGCTAAAAGCTTTCTAAATGCCAGATCCTGTCACAATAGAATGTACTCTTTCCAATGAAATGCAAATTGCACTGGCTCATACATTTCTGTAACTCGTCTGACAGTCATAACAATATCATGGACTATATTGAATATTTCTTGGGTTGCAACTGACAGACCTTCCAAGAGGTCAGAGGTCATCCTTAAGACTCTGTCTGGTCACCTTTTTGGTTGTAGTATTTAAAAGGGCATCGTTCCCTAGCATTGTTACTATATCAGTATGGATATCCATAGGTGCTAAATCTTTCATATGCAAATATTTGATCACTGTTCTTTCACACTCACTCACAAACCAATACGGTAACTCAGTTTGTAGAGTGCTGGCTTCGCATGTGAAGGTCGAGGGTTCGAAACCCGGCCGGGTCCAACCAAGTCTTGAAAATTGGTAGTGACTGTTCTTTCGCCAAGCACTCGGCATTTAAAAATATAGGTCGCGAGGTCTGCCAGCATCTTTTATGAAATTCGGTTTATGAGGATTCAAACTTTCAGAAAACCCGTTACATAAGTTATAAAAAAAAACACAGTTTTTTGTATAAAACAGGTTGAATTTTTTTATATAAAAAATTATGATTCGGACATTATGTGATAGTTTTGTTTCATAATAATTTTAAAATTGTAGCTTAAATACTTAATTGAGAAGATGATGGAAAAGAGGAAACCGGAGTGTCTGACGATAACCGCAAACCTTTGGCAAACGAAATGACAAATGTCATAAACTGCAATGTGTACAAGTATGATTAGAATCTTGGTAATTATGCGGATGTTGACTCAAACCCGTCTTTTTTGACAACTGGACCACCGAGACCATCAAATTTGTTCTTTTTCATTCTCAATTTTGATTTTACACGTGGTGGCTGTGACTACATGTAGCTAGACAGGAGGTGTTTACCCTCTCGGAGTACCCGGTCTTACTCCCATGTTGGAAGATCAAGTGTTTAACCTTTTTTCCAGGTTTTATAGTTTTTACTTCGCTTTTGGGAGGTCGGGGTTCGGTCCCGGTCGGGTCTGGCCAAGACTTGAAAATAGGTAGTGACTGCTCTTTTGTCAAGCACTCGGTAATTAGAAATGAAAGCCACGAGGTCTTTCGGAGGAGACTTTAAAAATCAATGCCCCGTGTGCGTGGAATGCCAAAGAACCCTCCCTGCACATTGCCCTTAGCAAACTACAAAGGTAAAAAGATCCACTTCACCTTTATCAGCTGACTTCTCGATAAAAGTGACATATTCTTAACTAGCACGTATGACCCCATTAAATCAATCAATCAATCGATCGGGATTTTTTAACTTGGATAATATCCGTGCCTTTAAAACGTAAAAGTTGTACCTTAACTCAAACTGTTATAGATTGTATGACCACTGAGTTTTGAATTATTTGTTCAGTTAATTAAATGCGGACATTGGAGGTTTTTCTCGATGATCGCAATTGATCATAGAAATGCTTAAAATTTAACGCAAGTACAGTGGCATAAAAAGAAAAAGAAAAAGAACAGAACGGAAATAAAATAGATGTTAAGATGGACAATCTGGAAAAAAATGTTTGATAGACTTGAACCAAAATGATAACAAAGAATTCTGGTCTATTTGAGAAGTAAATTGAAAAAATAAAAATAAGTTGAATTTGTCAGTTGAATTTGCGAGTATTTTTAGTTAAACATACTTTTATTTTTGCGTCTCCCAAATGCAAATTAAATTTTGCAAAATAAATATTCATGAAAATTTTATTTTTGCTCTTGATAACTTTCGCGAATTAACGAGAAAAATAAACGCTTGTGCGAATTTTTTTCTATTTGCAGTACTGGGTCACTTTAGAATATTAAATGCTAACAACAGATGCATATATATATAGAAAACAGTAAGACCCAAACACAGGATTAATCATGAAAGATAAAATAATAATTATATATACTTTCAAGTTTTTGTGAAAAAGTATTTGATAAACGCATCATTTAAATAGATTGCAGAGTACACGAGTGGCTGGAAAGAGCGGTGGATTATTCAAATTTACGGTGAAAGGGGGATAACTCAATGAACGTTTGCTTGCTTCGCAGTTTCTAGTTTGGCTATAAACCGAATGAAAATAAATAAATAAATAAATAAATAAAATAATATTGTAAAATATTAAGATAAACAAACTAAATAAAAATTGTAGCCTTTTATGTATTATGAGTTTATAATGTTTAGATTTTTTTTTCAAAT
The DNA here is from genome assembly GCA_029721355.1 of Tegillarca granosa. Classification (NCBI taxonomy): domain Eukaryota; kingdom Metazoa; phylum Mollusca; class Bivalvia; order Arcoida; family Arcidae; genus Tegillarca; species Tegillarca granosa. Next base: position 15,544,617 of record CM056601.1, read on the forward strand.
AAAAAATAAAAACGATCCGAAGTGTGATAACCGAACTCTTATTAGTACACAAGATGCTTGTACCCCTTAGCGCCAACATTTTAGCTTCATAGAATTACTAAATTTTAAAGGCATTACCCCTAAAAGACACCACAGTGACTTTGATAAAAAGAGAAAACTAATCCCGAAAGATATTTTTGAAGAGAACATCTTTCCATTGCGGCATTTATTCATTGGCTTGAAGGCTGATGGTATTCAATGACCTTCCTCGGGTGTCTTTTCACCGTTTCACATTATAAACGGACCTTACTGCTCATTAATAGTCCAGATTTCCTCTGACCCAAACAAAATCCTACATGGTCAGAGGAAAATCGGACAGGCTTCATGCATGACAAGAGGATGATTTTATTGTTTTAAACTAATTAAAGTCAATGCAGCCCTGAGATCGGGTTAAAATCAACGAGCTTTGAAAACTGAATCGCTTGTCAAACACCGTTGCTTTGTCTTTGGACCGTTCTGTTAAAACCAGAAGCAATTTTAATTAATTTTTACTTGGTCAGCGTGATTTTAAAATACATGTACATGTATTATTAAATGTACTAAAAAAAATTCAACAGATTAGGGTCATTCGTGTTCATGACAAAGTCGAAATTTTTGTTCACGGCAAATACATTTACTAGTCTGCCTTGTGCGCACTTAGGGCGACTTTTTGTTAAGGTGCTAGCTCACTGAATCAGTATGCTGCAGACAAGCATAGCAATACCCGGTCCATTATCCAGGCACCGGCTGGACCAGTCAATACTCTATTCACTTAATACCGAGCGCCATACGAGGAAGAAGTATCTCAATTTTTTAAAGTATTATGTATGACTCGACTGTGGTTCAAACGTACGACCTCCAGCTCTCATGTTAGAAACTCTACCAATGAACCACCTAAGCGGTCACCGGCCGCGGAGGCCCTTGGTTGTTGCGTGATTTTTCATTAATTCAATATAACAAATATTTCTCCTACAAGTTGACGAAATTACTGTGTAAGGATTAGAGAAGACACGTCCCATACGATTAGTAAAAATTGTCAAAACAGAACAAACACACCATTCCCAAATAGATAAAGGGGGCGCAACTAGTTGTGATCGCTTTTGTATGGTGGCAGTGAATATCTATAAACCATGTGTAGCATACCAGTCTTCTTTTGTGGGGTATGATGCAATTTGTATTTAAAAAGTTGCGATTTAATAACCACGTGTACTTTACAAAGTAAGGCAACAAGAACATGCTATACCGAACATAAAACTCCAGAATCAAATCGTATACTGCGCCAATGCCAATGGTGTGGTTCAAGTTAGACCAGACCCGATCTAAAATAATATTTTGAATATTTCGACGTTTTCTGTGAAAAAGGCAACATAAATGTCAGAATTAATATAGGCCTTCGTAGAGTCTACAGGCATAGGAGCTCGTAATTAGGGAAAAAATATATTTACATGTATTATATATATACATGTATATATATTGTACAAAAACAGACGAAAAGTGACACTGGATCATACTCCATTACGCTTTATGTACACGGTATATGGGTGTTAGACAGTAAAAGTTTTTTTTTTCAATCACAAGCTCCTATAGGCTAGGTTGTAGTATCTTCGGATCGACGGGGTTTATTTTTGTTTCAGCAGGTATCCTCAATATTTCAGATTGATCTAAACACAACGTCATTTTGCGTACGGGTTTTAATTCCAGTTTTCCCCACTGATGGCCCCCATTAAAGTGCTAGTATATACTTATCGTCAATATTGCAGATAAACATCCCGGACCATTAAGTCCATTATACTAATATCAAGCTAATCGGTACAGACTTTTAACAATCAAGCTCTTCTTCATTTCAGTTGGCCAGGTGGAACCCACAGCAGTGGCAGACACTGAATTTGAAGGCTAATGTATTAACCACTCAGTCAACATGACCCAAAGGAGTGAATTTGAGTAATGGTGTTTAAACTTCAAGATTTATTCAATTATATTCAGGTGGTCAGTTGTGGAATGGTGGAGGAAACCAGAGTACCTATAGAAAACCGCCAATCTTTGGCAAGCTAAGGTACCTATAGAAAACCACCAACCTTTGGCAAGCTAAGAGTACCTATAGAAAACCACTAACCTTTGGCAAGCTAAGGGTACCTATAGAAAACCACAAACCTTTGGCAAGCTAAGAGTGGCAAGCTAAGAGTACCTATAGAAAACCACTAACCTTTGGCAAGCTAAGGGTACCTATAGAAAACCACTAACCTTTGGCAAGCTAAGAGTACCTACAGAAAACCACCAACCTTTGGCAAGCTAAGAGTACCTATAGAAAACCACTAACCTTTGGCAAGCTAAGGGTACCTATAGAAAACCACCAACCACCAACCTTTGGCAAGCTAAGGGTACCTATAGAAACCCACCAACCTTTGGCAAGCTAAGAGTACCTTTAGAAAACCACCAACCTTTGGCAAGCTAAGGGTACCTATAGAAAGCCACCAACCTTTGGCAAGCTAAGGGTACCTATAGAAAGCCACCAACCTTTGGCAAGCTAAGAGTACCTATAGAAACCCACTTACCTTTGGCAAGCTAAGGGTACCTATAGAAAGCCACCAACCTTTGGCAAGCTAAGGGTACCTATAGAAAGCCACCAACCTTTGGCAAGCTAAGGGTACCTATAGAAAGCCACCAACCTTTGGCAAGCTAAGAGTACCTATAGAAAACCACCAACCACCAACCTTTGGCAAGCTACGGGTACCTATAGAAACCTACCAACCTTTGGCAAGCTAAGAGTACCTATAGAAAACCACCAACCTTTGGCAAGCTAAGAGTACCTATAGAAAACCACCAACCTTTGGCAAGCTAAGGGTACCTATAGAAACCCACCAACCTTTGGCAAGCTAAGAGTACCTATAGAAACCCACCAACCTTTGGCAAGCTAAGAGTACCTATAGAAAACCACCAACCGTTGGCAAGCTAACTGACAAACTTCCTTGCTAGAAGATATGCCCAATTCTGATTTAAACCTAAGAGGTATAGCACTGGTGTTTTAGCATGCCCTTTTGACCACCTGGCTATGAAGGCCCAAAGTAACAAGTCTTTAGATTGCCCTAAATATCCATCTTATTTAACAACTGATCTCTCAAAACTTCACAAGCAAAACTCAAAATTAAACAAAAAGAAGTAAATTTCAAGAAATCTTTATTAATCTAATTGCATAGTGTTAAACCAGTCACATTACAAAACCATGATTATGTATGACAGTGACATTCATGAAAATCTAACACTGCCTCATTGTAACAAGTTGAAACAAAAATCCCTTCCCAACCACCTCTTTAACAATGTTGTTTTCAATGTGATGACAATATAATTGACTGACAAGTCCCTAGATAAAAGATAATTCCCTAACTAACGACCCCTTTCTAATATTGTTTTCAATGATAATAAACAATAAATAATAAATAATAATAAATGATTAACCAACAAGTCCCTTCAAACATTGAAACAAAGATTCCCTACCCAACCAGCCCTTTCTTGAATTGATTTAATTTAATTTTTAAAAAAATGTGATTTGACAAGTGCCATAAACAAGAATTCCTACCCTTTCTGATATGGATGTAATAACAATACCTAACAGACAAGTCTATTGGAAGAAACATCCCTACCCAACCACCCCTTTTCAATCTTGTTTTCAATGTAATAACAATACCTAACAGACAAGTCGTTTGAAACAAACATCCCTACCCAACCACCCCTTTCAAATGTAACAACATGGGATTAACAGAAAAGTCCCTTTCAATGTAATAACAAATGTGACTGACAAGTCCTTTGATACAACCTAACAACTTCCTTGTCTATGAATTTTTTTGAGTGGAAAAAATCCAGAATTAACATTTACAAGTTCAAGAAACTGACTTTGAATGGATAAATGGGTGATAAGTAACTAATTAGTAATACTAAGTATTTAGGTTTACTTCTGAACACAATTAGGTGACGTTGCCATGAATACATTGCCCCAGTTTGAGAGAGTATTTAAGATTTCATTCTCTACTATTTCAATGATTTTTTTTTTCATTTTCAAAAATAAATGGAAACTTCAAAATCATTCTCTGACACAGATGTTGCTCTGCTATTCACCAATTTATCTAATTGCTAATTTTTACAATTTATAGCTCCAAAATATTAAGTCTGGCTAATATATTTGCTCTGAAAAATGCAATATTTTCATTTTGAGCCTTTAGTTTCTGAAGTTCACTTTAACCGTTTCATATAAATTGACTCAAAACTTTAACTAATTTTTTGGCTCCTTCTTTTCCAGAGCCAGAACCAACCCTGCATAAAACAATAAGAAAATCAATTTTCAACAAGAACGGATACAAAATGTATTGCAAGGGTTTTTTTATGAACACACTGGGCAAAAACAAATCAAAAGTACATGAAGTATCAAAGTAAGAGGATTCAGCAGCATATTATTGTGATATGATACAACATAACTATTGTACAGAATTATTATTTCGATTAGTACAGAGACTTACAGTTTTGTCTCAAATTTCTGGATTTGTTTTGATTTAAAAAGACATTTGTAAAAAAAAATGTGACAGCTTGTTACGTCAAATTTTCAATTCTTTTGCAACATCATAAAATAATGTTTTCTAATCAAACTGGTTGTTCTTGTTTCTTTAAAATGTAAATTTTATGCCGGCTGCAAAAGACTTGCAGGTCCTTTCACAAAAAATAGTTTTTAAAAAAGTGTTCTTTCAAAAAATTTTTTTTTTTTTTTTTTACAATATCGTAATAAACAAGCAAAATGGTGTACTGTTCATGTGGTAGCCAGGGAAACATCATTTTCTTTTGTCTAAAAATCTAGATAACATGTATACAAATGATTTTCTTCATTGATGTGAAATTACACTTAAATATAAGCCAACAAAGAGCACCAGTGTCAGTAGTGAACACAAAAAGTAAACATATAATAACATTCAGCACTTGATTGAAAAAATATACATCACACATAACAAAGTCATGTTTTCATTATATCAGAATACCCAATTATCAGAGATCCTAGTGTGAGAAAGTTTGTCAGTTCGCTTGCCAAAGGTCGGTGGTTTTCTCCAGGCACTCCAGTTTCCTCCACCATTCCAGAACTGACTGCCTCGAAATAATTGAAAGAATCTTGACTTGGGCGTAAGACACCATTACTCCACTCCACTCCAATTATCATAGAAATAAACATGAACCATTTTTTTGCAAAAAGAATTGCAATTTATAACATGAAATTGATTTTCTTTTGAAAAAAAAATATATATATAAATCATTTACTGTCTCTTGATTATTTTTATCTAATAAATTGTAAATATTGTTCAGAGTACTAAACTTTGACAAAATACATTTCGAAAAAAAAAAAGAAAATTTTACATGTCTTTGCCTACATTATCATTTAGAACTTATGAAAATAGGATAAACAAGCATATACCTGTCCAGCTCAGCTCAACTCACATTTTATCTTGCCTAAAACATTTGATAATTTATACTGAAAATATTGCAGAATGAAAATAATTTTTTCTTGAGAAAATTTACTTTGTAACAAAAGTTTTTAAATGTAAAAAATTATCAAATACATTGATACAAGATGTCGGATTTTACAGAAGCTTTTAATTATTGATAATTAACTAATATATAATTAAAACAAAATAGACTTACATGTATATATATATATATATATACAGATAAATTACTGATAAATCTACATGTACAGCAGTTTCTAAAATTATTATTATCGTCAATTTTATAATTGATTTGTTTTAAATTGTAGCAATTGCATGTAGCTTGATGAAAAAAATAGCAAAGAAAAAAAAAAAAAAAAAAAAAAAAAAAAAAAATCGTCCCAAAATGGCCTTGATAAAGTCCTGTCAAATTCAGATTATATTTGACTTTCTTCATTTGCCAATTCTGGACAATTTATCTAAGTATGATTTCACATTATTATATTTTTACATTTTGAATTAATCAAAATATCTAGTAAGTAATGAACCAAATAATCTTCACATAATACTGTAAATGTACGAATTTTAGCAATTTTTGTGCTAAGACAGTAGCGCTAATTTAAATACATCACTAAAAATACATGTTTGACTTATAATCAGTTTTATTAATAGTTGTTTTGCACTAATTTGAATCCACACCAATAAGTCGAGAATGAGTCGAGTTGAGTAATGGTGTTTAACGTCCCAGTCAAGAATAATTCTCTTATATCGATGTTGCTAGCTACAGGCGAAAGTGCAGAAATTTTGCCTGTGCGATGGGCTGATGGCATTATACAGAAGGGTTCTTTATCTTGCCATGCCTGCCATGACACTGGACCTTGTTTATTTAAAGTTCCCATCCGAAAGAACCGTGACTTTCATTTGTAATGCCGAGTGCTTGGGGAAAGAAAGACTAACCACTTTCAAGTCTTGGGTCAGACCCGGCCGGGGTTCGAACCCACGACCTTCCACTTACAGAGTCAAGAATGTAGGTTGCGCTAAAATGTATACACGATAAAATTAGTATGTTTACAGTATTTTAAAAAAAAAATACAGGCAAAAAATTGCAGAACACAAATTTCCAAACAATATATGGATTGTCATTTCAATGCAAACAAAATCTCACATAACATGGTAGTCTCTATACCATATTTAATAACAAAAAAGAAAAAACAATAACAAAAAGTATTTAATGAACAAATCCAGTACACTTCTGGGGTAGCAGCACTTCTTTATGAACACATTTTGGCAGTGATGTTGAAAGGTAACCAATGAAAACATGAACACATTGTGGCATTGTCCTGGGTATGTAACCATGGAAACATGAACACACTGTGGCATTGTTCTGATTATACAGCCATGGAAACAAGCTGTGGCATTGCATAGCCATGAAAACAAACTGTGGCATTGTCCTTGATATGTAGCCATGGAACACTGTGGCATTGTCTTGAATACAAAACCATGAACACAATGTAAGAATTGGTATTATTATGCAGCTAAACCCCCAAAATTTGGCTGTTAATGATAAAAATACCTAATACTGTCCAGGATAAATAACCATGAACACAATGTCAGAGTAGGCATTTGTATGTATAAAACTATGAACACATGATTAATCTTCATCATCTTCATCACTGGCAGCAGCAAACATCTAGAAATAAGAAATGAATATAAATACAGTTTCCAATCTTTATACAGAATTTTAAGCTATACGTGCTGTTATGTGCTGATTTTGAATTTTATTAAAATACTGGATTTATAATCAACAAATCACCTCTTTTGTTTTAATAAAAATTCAAAATCAGCACATGACAGAGTAATTGTTGAAATAGTATTTTATATATAATTTTAAAAAAAGGTCAAGTTTGCAACAAGTTTTGATTTATTTTACGACAGATCACCTTCAAACAAGTGTGTGCATTCAACACTATAGTTTTTGATTTGCTTATTGTAACAGTATTGCAAAAACAAGAGGCCCAATAGGGCCTGTGATGCTCAACTGGCTGCATATGTAAGACAATGTTTGTTTTTGATTGAAATGCTGTTTAACGTTCAACTCAAGAATATTTCACTTATATGGAGACTGTCAATTTTGGAAATGGTGGAGGACACTGGATTATAGGAGAAAACCACAACCAAGCAGCAAGTTTACTGACAAACTTTCAAAGATGAAGTGCTAGCCCACTTGGCATTAATGCACAATGTCAGGGGTGAAAGGTGCTGTGATTCGTAACATCGAATGTTTAAGACCACACAGCCACTGTGGTGCCTTTAAGACAATGTGATGTGGTTACCATAATTGGTTCATCAGCTTAAGATGGGAAATAAATTGAGCTTATGACCATTTTTGCTTCAATAAAGCCTACTTTGCAACACACACATGCAGGCATGCTTCACTATGCCATAAACTCAGCTTGGTTTAGCCAGTTGAGCTTAGAATAGATCCACAATGGCTTTTTTATATATATATATATATATACCTAGTAACAACAGGCATCTTAGACTGGTTCAAACTTTTTTTAGGCCGATGTAGGAACCTTCCACAGGAAGTTTGGTTCCAATTCGCCCAGTGATTTTAGAGGAAAAGATTTTACTAAATATTACACCTAATTTGCATATTTCTTGAAAATTGGGTCAATAAAAATTTTTTCAGAAAAGAATATCATATATTTTGAATCCCATACAGTATACTTTCTATATTTAAAATTTGAGCTCAATTGGTGGAAAAAAAGATCAACAATGGTCTTTTTTTTTTTCTATTTTTAGTTATGACGGCCATCTTGGATGTCAGGACGGGTTGCTTTGTACCACCTTTAGTCAGGCTGACATTTGGACCTTCCACACAAAATTTCATTCCACTTGGCCCAGTTGTTTCAGAGGAGAAGATTTTCAAAGATTTCACTAAATATTACACCTTAAGCATAATTCTTGAAAATTGGGTCAACGAAAAAGTTCTCATAAAAACCCTTTAAATATGTTGAATGCCCTGCTATCTACTCTCTACATTTCAAATTTGAACAAAAACGGTTAAAAAATGACTCAGCAATGGCTGTTTATGGGTTTTTGCTATTTATAATAACAGCGGCCATCTTGGATGTCTGGCGGGGTCGCCTGGTACAAACTTTGGTCTACCCCAACTAGGGACCTTCCACATTAAATTTGGTTCCAATTGGCCCAGTGGTTTCAGAGGAGAAGATTTTCAAAGAATTGATTAAATATTACACCTCATTTGCATAATTCGTAAAAATCGGGTCAACGAAAAATTTCTCATAAAAACCCGTTACATATGTTGAATGCCCCGCTATCTACTCTCTACATTTCAAATTTGAACAAAAACGGTTAAAAAATGACTCAGCAATGGCTATTTATGTGTTTTTGCTATTTATAGTAACAGCGGCCATCTTGGATGTCGGGCGGGGTCGCCTGGTACAAACTTCGTTCTACCCCACCTAGGGACCTTCCACACCAAATTTGGTTCCAATTGGCCCAGTGGTTTCAGAGGAGAAGATTTTCAAAGAATTGATTAAATATTACACCTCATTTGCATAATTCGTAAAAATCGGGTCAACGAAAAATTTCTCATAAAAACCCGTTACATATGTTGAATGCCCCGCTATCTACTCTCTACATTTCAAATTTGAACAAAATCGGTTAAAAAATGACTCAGCAATGGCTATTTATGTGTTTTTGCTATTTATAATAACAGCGGCCATCTTGGATGTCGGGCGGGGTCGCCTGGTACAAACTTTGGTCTACCCCACCTAGAGACCTTCCACACCAAATTTGGTTCCAATTGGCCCAGTGGTTTCAGAGGAGAAGATTTTCAAAGAATTGATTAAATATTACACCTCATTTGCATAATTCGTAAAAATCGGGTCAACGAAAAATTTCTCATAAAAACCCGTTACATATGTTGAATGCCCCGCTATCTACTCTCTACATTTCAAATTTGAACAAAATCGGTTAAAAAATGACTCAGCAATGGCTATTTATGTGTTTTTGCTATTTATAGTAACAGCGGCCATCTTGGATGTCAGGCGGGGTCGCCTGGTACAAACTTTGGTCTACCCCACCTAGGGACCTTCCACACCAAATTTGGTTCCAATTGGCCCAGTGGTTTCAGAGGAGAAGATTTTCAAAGAATTGATTAAATATTACACATCATTTGCATAATTCGTAAAAATCGGGTCAACGAAAAATTTCTCATAAAAACCCGTTACATATGTTGAATGCCCCGCTATCTACTCTCTACATATCAAATTTGAACAAAATCGGTTAAAAAATGACTCAGCAATGGCTATTTATGTGTTTTTGCTATTTATAGTAACAGCGGCCATCTTGGATGTCGGGCGGGGTCGCCTGGTACAAACTTTGGTCTACCCCACCTAGGGACCTTCCACTCCAAATTTGGTTCCAATTGGCCCAGTGGTTTCAGAGGAGAAGATTTTCAAAGAATTGATTAAATATTACACCTCATTTGCATAATTCGTAAAAATTGGGTCAACGAAAAATTTCTCATAAAAACCCGTTACATATGTTAAATGCCCCGCTATCTACTCTCTACATTTCAAACTTGAACAAAATCGGTTAAAAAATGACTCAGCAATGGCTATTTATGTGTTTTTGCTATTTATAGTAACAGCGGCCATCTTGGATGTCGGGCGGGGTCGCCTGGTACAAACTTTGGTCTACCCCACCTAGGGACCTTCCACACCAAATTTGGTTCCAATTGGCCCAGTGGTTTCAGAGGAGAAGATTTTCAAAGAATTGATTAAATATTACACCTCATTTGCATAATTCGTAAAAATCGGGTCAACGAAAAATTTCTCATAAAAACCCGTTATATATGTTGAATGCCCCGCTATCTACTCTCTACATTTCAAATTTGAACAAAATCGGTTAAAAAATGACTCAGCAATGGCTATTTATGTGTTTTTGCTATTTATAGTAACAGCGGCCATCTTGGATGTCGGGCGGGGTCGCCTGGTACAAACTTTGGTCTACCCCACCTAGGGACCTTCCACACCAAATTTGGTTCCAATTGGCCCAGTGGTTTCAGAGGAGAAGATTTTCAAAGAATTGATTAAATATTACACCTCATTTGCATAATTCGTAAAAATCGGGTCAATGAAAAATTTCTCATAAAAACCCGTTACATATGTTGAATGCCCCGCTATCTACTCTCTACATTTCAAATTTGAACAAAATCGGTTAAAAAATGACTCAGCAATGGCTATTTATGTGTTTTTGCTATTTATAGTAACAGCGGCCATCTTGGATGTCGGGCGGGGTCGCCTGGTACAAACTTTGGTCTACCCCACCTAGGGACCTTCCACACCAAATTTGGTTCCAATTGGCCCAGTGGTTTCAGAGGAGAAGATTAAAGTTTACGCACGCACGCACGGACGCACGGACGCACGCAAAACCATGCCATAAGCTCAGCTGGCTTTAGCCAGTTGAGCTAAAAACAACAAATCATTAGATCATGAACCTTTTTTTAAACCAGTTTAAGGATTCTTTTGCTTATGAAAAAACAGAGTAACATCAAGATTCATTGCCGATATTAATAATCCCATCAATATTTTTGGTTTTCGGTGGGAATTTCGGTTTCCTCCATCGTCCTAGAACTGACAATCTTGATAAATATAAAAGAATCTAGGCATTAAACACCATTCATTACCCCCTTCGACTTAATTTATAATTTAATTTGAATTTATTATTGATTGGTTGGTTGTTGTTTGAAGTCACATCAGCAATACATTTTTCAGCTATTTGTGGCAAGACTATTTTCATTCATCTCAAGGACTAATCTTAACCCAAGTTCATGTACTGCATGAGTGGGCAATTTTTTCTTTCTGCAATAACTAGTGTGCATTTATGGTGACCTTTGTAGTGCAAGTACACTCGCCCGTAATGTCACACATTGCAGGCCACTTTAGTATCCAGCCTTCTATTCAGGACTTACAACAAGCAAAAACCACTTCACCATTGTACCCCCTAAGTCCCCAAAGGACAACAGAGAGTAAATGTCAGTTGTAATAAAACTCTTGCAAAGCAAGAGTGCTATGGTGGAAAAAAAGCGACACACAGGTGACACCTTCCATGTACCCACCCCTCAAAAGTTGATGGGGATATACATATGTTTTTACATGTGTATATATATATATATATATATGTTATACATATGCATGTTTTATATTTTACATACATCAAGGAGATTTTTCGGTTCTATAGTATGTTTGGTATTTTCCTCTCCCTCTAGTAAATTGTGGCTGCTGGTATTGAATGTTGGTGTGAGTGACCTCTCTTCTTCAAAACTGTTTTCAAAACTCATATCAGGACTTGATGGTCTCCTAGAAAACAAAAAAGTTTTCAATTACAAGTATGCTTAACTAATCATGATTTCTAATGAAAATCAATTTTTTTTTTTTTCTAAATTTTTCTCTAAAATGTAAAATCCATATATTACATAGTTAACCAAATTCTTTTAAAAGTAAGATTACATTCAGATAAGTTTATTTCAGAAACAGCGGAAATGTTAGTTTTTTTTACTAAGAGATAGGTTAGAACACTAATTCTACTGTCTAAAAATTTATAAAATGTGTATCTGTGGATTGTTTAACTCCTCTCAGATCCAACTTGCCACCAATTAAAATGCACAAAAACAATGCCAATATCAATTAGGGTTTATTACCCTGCTATGCAAGTTTGACCCGAGACATAGGTCCATGCAATGTTTCCCTGTCTTTTTATATTTGCTTTGTAAAAGTTCATTTCTCTTCAAGACTTTGCCAAACTCAGCTTTAATTTCATTCTTTAACTGTCCACTTTTAAAACACAGTTGCAACCAATAGCGATACTGAAATGGTATATACATGTATAAACATGATCTAACCCAGATACAATGACTACTGTACATGGCTTTACATGTCCATGTGTTTTTCTTAACTTTAATAAATAAAGTCTTTGAAAAATACTTCTTTCCAACAACAGCAATGAATTTTCCATTACTTATTAATGATTTTTTTAATTACCTGGTCTTTCCTGGCAGGACAGGTGAGGAACTCATCGGTGAAGAAACAAAACCTTCAGGTCTATGTCGATAAACGGGAGTAGTATAGGCTCTTCTAGCTGGCGGTTTGCTGCAAAAAAAAAAAAAAAATCAGAATTAACTGATTTTTATACATTAGAATTTCATTTCTCAATAAAAATAATACATGTACCTAAAATCATATGACCTTAAAGCTGCATTAAGTTTTCAAAAGAAAAAATTAAAACAGTGTTTATTTAATTAATGATGTTCCTAATGAACAATGTTACATTTGGTTCAACGATAAAAGCTCGAATAAATACAGAAATTACAGTATTTACCCAGCGAGATGCAGCATTTGGAATCCCCTATTAGAACTTGGTTACGTCATCAAAACACGGGTCATTTAAACACAACTTTAAAAATGGTGAAATACGATAAATTAAACACAGAACTTCGTTGAATTTGTCATTTTTGACTTAGTAAGGGATACATAACAACCTTTCAAATACATCTGGATATTAATGAAGGACAATTAATGCAATCTGTCATGTTTCACCTTTAATTCTCCAAGCTCATAGTTACCATCGTAAAATACTGACCAACCGGTCAGAGGATTCCGTTTATTTACAGCTAATAGAAATGGAATTTTAGAAAATGAATGTCACTGATCGTGGTTAGAAGATCTATTTTTAAAAAAAATACATTTTTAGAAAATCAAAAAAAAATTCAGAAAATTGAAAAACTTAATGCAGCTTTAAGAACTTCTTGCTATTTGCCCTGAATGAGACATTTTTCATTATTTTTTTCATCAAACTTAGCAATTTTGTTATACATTTTGTAAACCAAATTCCTTCTGCCTTTTGGATTGGGTAATTTTTTTTTTATGAATTTAGAAAATTTCAAAATCTGAATTATGTTGTATAGTAATTATGAGATGTTTGCAATGAGGTCCTCATTTCAAAGACATCACGTTGTAAAAAGAAATTTGGCAGATGAGGACAATTTTATATGAGACACATCCCTAGTCTTCTCTTAAGGAATATTTAGCAGTAACATTGGAAAATTTGGAACCATTGAAACCTTTTTAATTCTGTAGTTATTAGGGGCAAACAAAGTCGATGTAATTCCAACCAATTTATAAGTATGCATGTAACTTACCACTGTTCAGAAAACATAAAACTGTCACTGGATGATGAACTGTCTAAGGGTGCACCAAAGGAGTTGTTAGAAATACTGATTTCATTATCAAAACATTCATCTACAAAATACAATAATACCCAATAAATGAATTCAGTGTAAGCTAGAGACAACAGAAGGTCTTTTTTAACTGTTAAAAACATGAAAAGAGACATGGCCTACAGTTACTGACGACTTTTTGACGTTGAGGATGAACGGTTTCGCCCAGAGGCTATAAGGCTAGAAAATACACTTCACAGTACAGTTACTGTCAATGGTGTTTAAAATTAAGGTTTGTGTTTTTCAACTACACACCCCAGTTATCCAGAGGCCTTATAGTGGGTTATAGAACCCACTTCATAGAGAAGACCAAGAAACTAGAAACTTTCACATCAGTTAATATTTGCAAAGACAAGATGTACATCTATTAAGGTACATTTAATTTTGTTCAATCTCTTGACCGCCACCACAAATTATATTGACCTTTTATATGTATTAGCAAAAGTTTTATTTTCACATCTCGCTTTACTTATGAATTATGGTGAAAGTGATTATGAAAATTGCCCAATTTACAATAAAGCATTAGTAAATCATTAGGTTGTTCGGTATCTTATTATTACAAGAAAAATTTTCTAACTGCCATGGTGTTGAATATTAAGATTTACTCTTCCGTGAAGATATGAAGGTGGTCAAATCTGAAAATTAAGGAAGAAAACCACAGTAAGCAACGTACCAAGGACATAAAACAGCCATATTTGAAGAAACAAGCAACCGTGAGAGGAACTACATCCTTGATACTTACCATCAGATATACTACAATCCAGTCCAGTACCATGACCACTCATACTGCTGTGAGTACTTTTACTACTTCTACTACTAAGAGATGGTGTACTTTGTAAAGCAGTTCGCCCTCTGATCCAGTTAAACGGGAATGTGAACACTGTGGTGATTAACAGTAAGAACTCAAAAAATCTTCCAATGGCAAATTTCACAGTATTTATCTGTAATGTAAATAAATAGAAATTCAAAATTAAATTTTATGCAAAATACACTTATGATTAACAAACAAATAAATGAATGAATGAATGAATGAATGAATGAGTTGAGTTGAGTAATGGTGTTTAACTTCCCAGTCACTTCACTTTTATCGAGATGTCGCCAACTTTAGGCGAAAGTACACAAATTTTGCCTGTGTGTTGCGCTGATGGCATTATACAACAGTGTTCTTTATTGTGCCACGCCTACAGTAACACGGGACCTCGTTTATTTTAAGTTCCCATCGGAAGAAACTGTGACTTTTATTTCTTAATGCCTAGTCACTACCCACTTTCAAGTCTTGTGTCAGACCCGGTCAGGGTTCCAACCCACAACCTCCCACTTATGGAGTGAACACTCTACAAATGAATAAATAAATGAATGAAATATAAATGTTTGATCTTTGTTGATGATGGAACATGTGTCATATTTTGACATCATGCTAAATATGTCCTTACTTTCTCATGTTCATGCACATAACCCTTCATTTGTTCAAATTAGTATTCCCAAATAAGTTTCAAACATTCTGATTCAAATAAAGTTGAGATACAGTGAATTTTTTTAAATTAATTATTTTTCTATGTAGCACTTAAAAATAATGAATTCAAAAAATAAAATGTAAGGAAAGAACTTACAGCATTTTTCACCATGTATTCTCTTCTTCTTCGTTTCCAAACCTGAATAAAAACAGTATCATTGAAACATTGATTTTAGTTTACATTAACAAATTTATTTTAAAAAATAATGGCAAATCAAAAGTGGTATTTTTAATATACATGTACTCCTTGCTTAAAAAACACACTGATCTATTCAACTAAAGCATGCTTACAGTTCACCTTGGCTTTCCACATTTAGCTTGAAATTCCACTTGGGCAAATCCTACTGCAAAATTTTTTTCTTAGTTCACTTGCTAAAGATGATTAGTTTTCTTTGTGTACTTCAGTTTACTCCACCCTTTCAGAACAGACTGCTTCAATATAAGTGAAAGAATTATAACTGAAAAGTAAAACACCATCATTCCCCTTCATCCTAATCTATCCCAGGGTACAAATGGGTATATTTTAAACAAAACAGTTCCTTGACAAATGAAAAGTTCCTTGACAGACATGTACCCCTATCTAAAACATCACCTACAGGAACCAATCCTAAGTTATTTCCTTGTGGTCTTATTCTTTTTAAATAGAACACTAAATTTGATGTAATTACACCTTCCTTTGTTGGTATACTTTTTTCCCCCAAGTTTGATCCAAATCCATCTACAGATGTGAAGTTTGAAGACTGGACACCATATTGAAACAACAACTGCTGCGACAAAGAATATCAAGGTCTTAGCTCTCATCAAACTTCATATCATGATCCTAAAACATTCAATCACAAGACTCTGGCACTGTTTCTACTGAGCTTTCATAATAGTTATTATACCATAATTCTGAAGGTGACCAGTAACACTTTACATACCTTCCGTACATAGGGAAAAGCTAAAGCTTGATCTACTGTAGGACGACTAGTTGGATCAGGATCTAACATCTGCTGAATGACATACTTCATATCAAACGATTTGTCTGTCAATAAAGAAAATACTTCAATCAAACCACGACTCATTGCCAACATTTAGACAAATTTTAACATAGTACAAGGTTTGACAATAAATGAGTTAAGAGTTAAGATGAGTAATGTAATATCAGCTATAGGTGAAAGTGCAGAAAATTTACCTGTGTGTTGCGCTGATGGCATTACACAGCAGGGTTCATTATTGTGCCAAAAAGAAAGAAACGTGACTTTCAATTCGTAATGCCAAGAGCTTGGCAAAAGAGCAACCACTACCCACTTTCAAGTCTTGGGGCAATAAATGAAAAGAAGCTTATACAGAAATTGTATAAGAAGACATTAGGAATTCAAAATTGTGTGGCTAAGTTATCAATGGACATTAAAACAGGTTTTACTGTTTTGGAAGACTATTACAAACATTTGTCAGTATAAAAGTAGTTGACTCTGTAAAAGATTGTTAAACAATCAGAACACTTGCTTGTGACTTGCATATTCTGTAGAGTGGATTGTAAGTTATGCTGTTTAATGCCCAAGTCAAGATTCTTTCACTTGAGTGTATATCGAGGCGGTCAGTTCTAGAAATGGTGGAAGGAAAACAACTGACTTTCTACAGGTAGCATATTCAATAGTGCTTTATGAACTCCAACAGTAATTTTTCAAATATAATGGAAGACTCAAATTCAGTGTTTTTGTCCAAAGAGATTTACTGTACATGTACATGTATTCTGGATTGGATAACTCAAACTCTTTGACAACTACATGTACATACTGAAGGGCATCTCATTGGCTTAGTCGTCTAGAATGCTAGATTTTGGATCACAATGCCACTCGATGCCTTGGAAGAATCTCATTCTAGGCAGTTCTTATTGTAAGAAAGTTTTGTCGGTTTATTAGATAGTCAGTTTTCTATGGACACTCCTGTTTCCTCAACCATCCATGAACTGACTGTCTCAATACATTTCAAAGAATCAACTAGTGATTAAAACTCCATTACTCCACTCCATTCAATTCTGTACTGATGAATGACATTCTAATTTACAATTACAAGAAAGCATGGTAATGAAGGGGAATCACAGAACCCTACATATCCCTTGTTGCAAAATTCTAAATGTAATTGTAATCTTAATTACAGATATAGTATACCTCTCAGAAATTCCTCGGGTAGTTGACCTGACCTCAATAAATGCCACCCTCTTCCACCTCTAGGCAGGTCAAGATCACTGGCTAGTTCAAGTATTGTAATACCCAAACTAAAAGAGAAATACAATTCATGAATGAAATTCCACGATATTTAAATCAAGTTTTTGGTACATAGATTGATTTATTCTGTTTTTCCCTCAATTATAAGCATGAATAAAACAAGGAAAAAAATACATTAAGTAAAGCGAATGAAAGATGCTGCAACGTGAAAATTGTTAAGGGCAATGAATATATAACACATTATCTGATGACCAAGGCTTAATAGCTCCAAAAAAGCTTTTACTTTCTAAATCAAGAAAAATACATTTTTAAAAAGATGAAATGAAATCATCAATTACTTACATTGATACATCAAGTTTGTTACATGGAACCCATTTAAACAGTATTACAAAAGTATTGAAACAAAATTCAGATATTTTCTGAAACAAAAATGTAAAATAATAAAATCCAGCTGCTGTTTTTATTATTATTGATATTTATTTTATTTATTTATTTTTATTCATTCATTTATTTATTTAATTTTTTTTTTTTTTTTGATAAGTTACTCTTGTCCATTTTGAACATTTTTTAACTCTGTCAATACTAATGATGCCGATTCAATTTCAAAATAAAAGCTCTTTTCACAAGTTTGGTATTTCTGTGTTACAAAATAAGGCAATTTTTCTATCTAACCCGATTACATCAGTAGCTTACTAAATTTTCCATTCAAAATTTCAATCTCACCTGAATATATCAGCAGCTTTACTGAATTTTCCATTCAAGAGCATATAGCAATATCACAATCTTACCTGAATATATCAGCAGCTTTACTGAATTTTCCATTCATCATCACATTCTTACCTGAATATATCAGCAGCTTTACTGAATTTTCCATTCATCACCACAATCTTACCTGAATATATCAGCAGCTTTACTGAATTTTCCATTCATCACCACAATCTTACCTAAATATATCAGCAGCTTTACTGAATTTTCCATTCATCACCACAATCTCACCTAAATATATCAGCACCTTGACTGAATTTTCCATTCATCTCAATCTTACCTGAATATACATGTATCAGCACCCTGACTGAATTTTCCATTCATCATCACTTTCTTTCCTGAATATATCAGCAGCTTTACTGAATTTTCTATTCATCATCACATTCTTACCTGAATATATCAGCAGCTTTACTGAATTTTCCATTCATCAATTCTGGAGCCATGTATTTAGGATCTCCTTCCTGGGCTTCAGATAAATCATATGTCTGAAATAACAGTAAAACCTTATATTTATTTTAGCAAATTGGCTTCATAAGGTTGACTAATAAACTGAGAAAGGCTTAAAAGGAACAACACAGAAAAAAATGCATTTTGAAATTTTGAAATTGTTTGGTGATATTTGAGATAGCAGTGTTTTGGAAGATCATTATAACAGAGTTAAATGTACAGGTATAAATGATAAAACTTTTTTGTCCAAAATGCATACAAATAAATAAATTTCGTAATAATAGTTACAAAACTAAAGCAATATTAGAGAGACAAATTTAACTTTATTCCCCATCATCACCTATGGAAGCCAAAAAAAAATTGCGGGAATCTAGCAATGTCATGTGCTTGAACAGTGTTCATCTAGTCAGTTTTGGCGATCTTTAATATGGCACAAATTTCTTTTCACCACAAGTGATAAGTAGATCCTATTTCACAGAAGATTCAGTAGTATGATAAAGAATAAAATAAAATGAAGTTCAAACTCTAAAATGTTTTCTGAACATCAACATATACTGTATGAAACTGCTTGCAAGACAATAACTTAGGTAAATGTAACTAAATAGGTACATACATGTACCTAAATACCTAAAATACATACATGTACCTAACTACCTAAAATACATACATGTACCTAAAAAAAATACATGTTCATGTACCTGTTTAATTTTGATGTGCCACCTGTGCACATTTCATTAAGTCATTCCTCATCAGTGACATTAGGGACTAAAAAAATTGACAGATTAAAAAACAAACAAACGCAAAACAGTCCAAATGAAAGAATCTACATTTCCAAAAAAATATACAAATTCAAATCCAGCCAAGGAATCAAAAGATCAATTGTCTAGCTCCACAAAAATACCAATTAAGTCAAACTTGGAGTGCACCCATGATAGTCTTCATACTGTAGTCTCTACAACACAACTACGTGTCAGCAAAATGGCATAAAGATAAATCTGGTTAAAATAATTTCTCTTATTAAATCAATAAAAACTTACTGATGACATATCCAGCATTAAACCAAAATCACCCAGTTTACACACGTCATCATTGGAGATAAATATATTTTCTGGTTTTATATCCATGTGTACCACATTGTGGTCATGTAAATGTTTGACAGCCTACAAATAATAATAATAATAATAATAATAATGTTGAGTTTGTAATAATAACTATATCTATTCCTAAAGATGAGAAAAGTCGAACAAATCAAAATTGAACCAAAAAGTATTTATATTTATTTCTGAAGGTCACAACAGGAGTATGACAAATGTCAGGATGAAATGATTTATTGTGGTACAACTTGTACAAAGATAATATCACAATAATTGAAAACAGGAACCCTAGCAACTTAAATACAATTATTGGTTAAATTTGGAAAATTTTATTCATGTGACTGAGCAAATCTTTGTGACATTACAAGAAAGGGGGGGGGGGGGGGATAGTAGGACCATCCATGCTGTCTCTCTCTCTCTCTCTTTTTTTTTTTTTTTTTTTTTTTACTTTACTCAAGATATGTATGATACATTTACTTGCATTTCAAAAAAAAAAATTCTTATTGAAACATTGTTTTAGGAAGTTGTAAAGAACATCTTTATCATCAATCTCATTAAACCATCTACATGTATCTATAAAAGAAACCAACAACAACAAGTAAAGCAATAAGACTATTTATAGTTCTATGCATAAACACAGAATCATTACTTAAATCATAAAATTTCAAACATAATCTGAAACAAAAGAACCATGTGTTAAATTTTAATTTTTTCCCAAACTAAATTTAATACCAACCATCAGCAGATCCACTAAGAAATTCCACACAACCATCTCAGAAATATCGTGATTCTTTTCAGTGTAGCTACTTAAACTGTTGAAAAAAAAAACATGAAAGATAAAACATGATGTTTTCAATTGGGTTGTATATGGCTTAAGTTGCAATATAAATTTTTCAAAAATTCAAAAGGAGACACATGTACTTACTGATTTAAACAACTGACCTGTTAACAAGTTCAAGTGGTGTGTGCAAGTTTTTCACAAATGAAACAGATATGCTGTGTACTGAAGTTAACACTTTTGGCAGCCATCAAAGATCACTTATAAATGCCCATAATATCGCAGACAGTTGTCACCACAAGAGCACATAATTGAAGCATGCACTCAGAGTATTTTCAGTATTTCATACATGTACATGTATGTGGAGCTAGATTCCTGAAAAATGTTATGAAAACAATATATACTTCAATAGAAAATTATGTTTTTAACCAAAAACATAACATTTTATGATTGATCACTATCAAATCAACATCAGTCAAGAGGCATGATTCATAACTAAGTAATGATACTTTTACCAGATTTCTGTGTTTCTGTTTAGAGCGAAGATAAAAAACCCCCGTCAATATTTGATTTTTACCGAATGCAGTCTAATAATATATATACCTAGTTTGGCACAATTCAGTTTGTATGTACAAATGTTGTCGCTCTTCCCAGGCCTTGTAAAACCTCACACAGTTAGGGTGGGGTGGCAATGTTTCATGTTTGGCTACTTCCTCAAGCTTCCTCTTCCTAGATATTTTCAAAAATGTAAAAAAAAACAACAAATATTCCAGAATGCACAGAGTAAACTAAAATGAACTGTTAAAAAAAGTGGTAATTATATTTTTCTTAAAATGCTAAGAAAAAGGACGCTTAAAAAGACACTGGTCTTAAAAGACAGGTGGTCTTTATATGCAGTTGCTTTAGCAGGTTTTACTGTACCTTGTATTTGCCTATATTATTAATACTTAAAACAAAATGAAGGCAATTTGAACTGCCATTCCGCTTAATTCTGATTTATAATGTGTCCCATTCATGCATAACTTTTCAAAACCTAATCTTGCCAGAGAATTTTAATTACTTCGAAAGTATCGTAATATTTGCTTAATTATAATTATCAAATTCAGTTCGTTTATGCTATCAAATTCAGTTCATGTATTGTAAAATTCAATCTGAAGATTGTATAGTTTCAATCATTTTTATTGTGTAAATGGTCAAGTTGGTGACAGCTTACCAAATCCATCAATAATACCATCTGTATTACTATCTTGAAAGTATTAGCATGTACACTCATTACTCGTAACTAAATGGTCCTAAACATTTCCTGGAATTTTTTTACCACACACTTTAAACACCTTTTTTTAATAAGCTCGGACTTATCCTTAACATTGTCCATGGCATCAATAATCCAATCCATTATTGCTGGCTTTTCCACACATTATAACTTTTTTAACTTATCACTCTCTACTGATGCTTCTGTCGATTCAACCATGCAAGATATCCACGAAGGAAACAAAAGATTTTTTTACTTGTGTATTAAATGAAACCTTCAATGGTTGTAACTATGATGAGTAACCACCTGGTGTACATATAACAACTTTTATAGGATCCTGTGTCTTTTAAAACTTTCATTTTTTTTATACTTTACCTGTCATTCTCTCCCCTGAATCGATCCTTTGACCTTTTGATTGCATACAACTGACCATCTTCTCTGCTCATTACTTTGTATACCTAATGAAACCAACAAAAATATAAAAAAAAAAAAAAAAGGAATTTATTCCATAACATGTTTTATTTTTGATTGTCTATCTTTGCTAGTTACCAAAGGCAATATATTATTTCTTCATTACCGGTACTAAATGATGTATGTAATATACTGACTGGTAAAAATTCTAAAATACTGAAGTGACAATACATTTGCATTGGTTTTATATTCCCCCATACCAACTTTTTCTAAAGGTTCCCCCCACCCTTTTAAAAAAGTTGGAAGCTATTTCTTCAGGTATATGTATACAAACACATCAAATTAGTTCAAATAAAATGAAGCCTATCTGTACACCAGTCCATCTAATTTTTCTTTTTTCTTTCTGTCTTTTGTACAGAACTTTTAACATACAGTATGCGACATGCAAATCGGATATTGGTACTACCCATGACCAATAAAATACTGCAACCAATATCCATAAAACATCCAGACTTTAGGCATGGTGTTACTGGTTTGCAAAATGAAATGACAATAGTTGTGGGTTTAAACTGCCTTGTAGATGTACTTCTCATATTGCAGCTGTGTAAAGCTAAATGCTGAAATTGTCTTTCAGATGAGAGAAAAAGCTAAGGTTCTGTTTAATTTCTGAGTTCAGATTAAATTTTAAACAAGGCTATTATTATGGCTACTAATGGCAATTACAGAGTTTGATGGATACTGCAATACGAACAGGCAAAACAAAGACCTGTCCTTAGCAAGTTTCCAATAAATCTATAGGAGTGTCTTAGAGACAACTACCCCTCCCCTAACATCACCTACAAGGCCACATCAGTATCGGAAGTTGCTCTGCCATTTGCCAATTTACCCAATTGTTATTTCTGGCTCTAAAATATTGATTTTGGCTGATATTTTTGCCCAAAAATTTTCATCATTTTTCATCGTGAGCTTATAATTTTTGAAGTTTAATGGAACTGTTTCATATAAGTTGACTCCAAATTTTACAGTTCACCAATTTTCTGCCCCTTCGTTTCAGGAGCTAGAGCTAACCCCGAGTATACCCAGTTAATTCACAATAAAACCTAGAGAATTGCCGTGACAACAAATACCCTTCCCTATCTCAAACATCACCTGCAAATGCTAGATCTTAAGATTCCAGCCAATGGCTTTATCCTTTAAAACCTACCTACTTATTTTGGTATGCTGCAACCCTTCAAATCCATTCATCCATGTGACAATAATGGACCAGATGAGATAATGGAATTGAAGAAGAGGGTAACTTTTATAACCCCTCCACCCCAACTTCATTTCTGTCAGATATAATGCATAACATATATTCATTGATTTATAATTTTCTTACATCACCAAATGATCCTGCTCCTAGCTTTCGAATAATTTGAAATTGTTGATCAAAATACAACCTATTTCCATGTTCACCATACTGTAATAATGCTAGATTTAGTTAAGGATACATTTAGATCTACAATAAAGAAATCAAATTAAATACTATATATGATAGCAGGATTGTCAATGTCCAATATTAAATATTTAAATTCTATAAAAATTTCAATATTTTCTCCTGCCTAGAAATTGCAGACCTGTAGACTGACCTCTAATATTTCAACCCTGTGGTCCTTCAGACTGACCCATAATATTTTAACTCTGTGGTTCAGCAGACTGACCTAAGTTGTCAACTCTGCAGATTAAAATGACATATAAATCAATCATTATGCAATCATAACATCGTTATGACCACCAGTCACAAGTAAATATTTTCAAAACACTGTCACTGATCTTTCCAATTTAGTGAAATGGGTGGAAGTGATGTAATGGTGTTTTACTCCCATAATACTTGAAAGTCTTACCAAGTTGTACCAGCTGTCAGATGTGGGAGGTCTGGGTTCGAACACCGGCCAGGTCTGACCAAGACTTGAAAATTGATAGTGACTGTTTTTTCACCAAGCACTCTGCATTTAGAAATGTAAAGCACTGGGTCCTTCACCCAAGACCTTAAACTCAGATGCCCTGTGTCATGGCAGGCATGGCTCGCTGAAGAACCCTCCTAGCACATTGCCCTATGCACACTGCAATGGTCAAAATTTCTACCACTTCACCTATAGCTGGCAACATCTTGATATTTAGTGAATATTCTTGACTTGGATGTAAAACCTCACTAAATCAATCAATCAATACTAGCTGGGTTCATCAAAAAGTGGACTGTGTAACTTTTTCACACAAGCTTAGATCTACCTGAGTGGAATTTAAACCCAGACCCTTTGAGAAGCAAACAAGCCCCTTACACCACACGGTCACTTAGACCATTTGGTGGCAGAAGAAAATTGAGAGAAAACCAACACCATTTGGTAAGCAAACCTACAAGTTTTGAAATTTCTCACAAAAGAATCTACTCTAAATGCAAATTTCAATAGATAGAAATTCCAATGAATGGAAATTCCAAATTATCATTCTGATAATGACAATTTTTTGAATAACTTAAAAGTTATAAACATTTACTGTTCAGGGAAATTTAAAATTATGTGATTCAATATATCAACAAGGATACATCCATTGCTGTCATCATTACGGAATGAGACAATTTGAGCTCTCTGGATAATTCTGTGAGGGAATATCCGGCTGATTGGTGGAGCACTTTTTGCTGGAGGTCGAGGTGGCAAAGAATCTCTTGGGGTACCTCTGGACTGCAAAATAAAACAAATGAAAATGACAAATAAAAGCATTATTTAGAACAAGTGCTTTTTAAGTGTGTCAAAAATTATGTTTACACCAAAAGTGATGTTTTAGGCGAGTCTTTACATCTTATGTGCAAAAGTATCCATTGTTTGCCTCATTTCTCAACATGTAAAAATATCATTGCAGCAACAATTTCCTTTCTACATAAATAGTTTATGGTAATCATGGATGAACATAACTTAATTCCATTTTTTATGAGAAGTTTTGCATAATTCTCCATCACAGTAACTCCAACAGAATTTTTCAAAATAGTTCCATCATTATCATAGTGTAACAGGAAGGAGAAAAAATGCAGGGTCGGACCAGGGATCAAACCTGGGACCTCTCGCACTAAAGGCAAGTGCTCTACCAACTGAGCTACATTCTTACCATTATTCTAAAGTTCCCCATGATATGGGAAATCTCACCCTTAATTCCCTCGGATGGACTTTATATGGCTTGCAATTGCCAGTCCACCACTTCCGAGGACAGCACTGGCCACCAAACTGAAACAGGAAGGAGAAAAAAATACAGGATCGAACACAGGACCTACCATCACTATAGGCGAGTGTTCTACCAACTGCGCTACCCAGACTGCTACAATGGTCTTAACTTTAGGAAGGGATCTTATAATGTTAGTGTTGTCTTAAATCTCTATTGATGTCATGGAATTTTATTTACAATTACCAGAATTTAATAACTAAAATTGAACTTAAATTTAAATAAATATAATAGGATACTGTTATTTGTACTTTAAAAAGTAACTCAGTAAAGTTTAACTTTTCTTGAAAAATTATTAAGTTCAAAATTTTACATTATTCATTGAGCGGGGCGTAATGTTGATCAAAGTAAGTTACCACACAAGCACACATCACAGGAGGAATATGAATCAAACGTATGACTGGTCTACATTTCTTCTTACCTAAATCACCAGAACCAATGATGGGAATGTTCAGTCACAGAAAGATAACATACTGTCAATTTCGGGAAGTAGTTTACCTTTTTAGTTGAAAATGTTTGTTGTTCTGCGTAAAATTTTGGAGTAGGTCTCGGACTATTAAAGGCATCCATTTTCAGAATAATTTTAACCAAAATCTGAAGATTCTGACATCATGGACAAACACTGTCAAACTCCGTAAATAGTGTAAGGGGGTAAATCCGGAAACTGCAAAGCAAAGCACTTTTTAACATCTATTTGTAAATATGGCAGCTATTTTCGCGGTCTTTTTCCTAACGGTTTACACCGGGGTTTCTCATTGGTTGGATCAGGAATTTATTTCTAAAATTGGAAAATTAGGGACTTTTGCTTGTTAAGAATGTATCTCAATGTTTTTCCTTAGTAATTATGTCCATAAATTTCTTAAGCTTGTAATGAAATCAAGTTATCAAAATTTACGAAACAGTTGCCACTAAAGTAATACTAAAAATTTATCCAATGAAATAAGTCGTTACTAACTGAAAGTCTTGGATACTTGCCAGGTTAAATATAGTTTTTATCACATGACCAGAATCTAATGTAAACAAACCAAAACAAACAACTTTCTCTCTCTCTCTCTCTCTCTCTCTCTCTCTCTCTCTCTCTCTCTCTCTCTCTCTCGAGACTCAACTCTCGAGCCGAGAGAGAGAGAGGCAATTTGGTAAAAGAACTCAATGTTTTAACAGCGTTAATGTTATTGGGTTATTGTCATGGTTATTTTTATCTATTTATTTATTTATTTATTTATTTATTTATTTATTTATTTATTTATTAACGGAGTGACTTTAAAGTGTTTTACGTAAGAGTTAAAGATTCCTTCTCTTGTAAGAACTCGGGAAGTTTTTTCCTGTGATGGTAGAGGAAACTGGAGTTCCCCGAGGCAACCAACGATCTTTAATAACCAAACTGACAACAGTATAAAATTATACACAGTGTTACACACAAAAAAATTTATTTTTATAAAATAAAATATTTAAAATTTTGTATGTGACAAATGTTCAGTTTAGATTTTTTACATGAATAGGTTTCGAACCAAAGCGTTAACGTTGAGACATATGAAATACAAAATATGATTGATCTAAACAGAATTATACACGGAAACTTTCAATCATAAACTTTTCATTTAAATAAAAATTATTCTAGCACGATTTTAGAATATCTTTGATAATTCAAGACGAAATAAAGATGTTAAAACTAAACTTGTGACAAAGAACAAACAATATGATGCGACTTTGATCTTTGTGACGCGTAGAAAATTTTCTAGTTCTCAGAAACACTCATACTTTATAGTTTAAACAATGTTATTTATATATCAATACAAGTACAAGTTTGAGACATACACATACGAAAATACAATTAAAGGATTAAGGAACAAGACATCACGAGTGTCTTATATTAACCCGTCTCCCGGTTTATCAAAGTTGTTAAATATACATTCAGTATAGGCCGAATTTAAAACATTGGAATCATATAATCTGATATATAAGTATTTTAAACGAAAAAAAAATGCTTTGAAAAAAGAATAGAGAGAGAGAGAGAGAGAGAGAGAGAGAGAGAGAGAGGAGAGAGAGGGGAGAGAGAGAGAGAGAGAGAGAGAGTCATGAGAATCTTTTAGAGGCAATAATATAATTTTGTACTGCTAGAAAAATATCTCTATTTTGCATATAAGTTAGTGAATCATCACCAAACAGCAATAATTTTACATTCAATGAATTTGGTGATCTGTATAAAGTATTGTTTCTAAGTTTATCATAAAACGGACAGTGCAATAAAAAAACGATTAGTAGTTTCTATTTTACCACAACTACAAAGATTGTCATCAATAATGTTTTAATTTGTTATATAGGTGACTTTTCAATACACTGCAGCCTAATCTTAATCTAGTGTGTAAAATTTGTCCCAATCTTGATCCGTCATAAAAATATTTTGGAACTTTTGAAGAATGGTCGACGTATTTTTTAAAATTATATAAGGAAGGATTATTTCTTATATGAAGAGGAATATCGTTCCACTCTCGAACTGTTAATGGCAAAAAAGAATTATTATAAAAATTAGATTAACATAAAAAAAGGATTCAGATTTTTGCTGTTTCTTAATGCATACGAATATGTTTCCAAATTACTAGATGGAACTAAATTAGATAAATATTCTGGAACGAGACCATGAAACATTTTGAAAAAATAAAGTAACCTAATGTTTTTTACGTCTATATAACAATGTTTCCCAACGTTTCCTCATAAAGTAATTGAATGCTGCAAAATTTTGTAGCACCAGTTATTATTCTAGCAGCTTCTATATTGATTTGTTCTAATTGTTGCTTAAGTTCATAGGATATATTATCCCATATATATGACATCTGCATGTTCTAAAACGGGTCTAATAAACGTAAAATAAAGTTTTTCAAGAGATAAACGGTCAATTTTAAATTTTAGTTTTCGTAATATAGCAATTCTGTGCGAGACTTTTGACATAATCTGATGGACATGGTATTTTTAGTTGCAGTCAGACGAGAATAAAATTCCCAATGCTCGTGTGATTCTACTTCCATAATGGGTATATCATACATGT
>CM056601.1:15578160-15749530 GCA_029721355.1 Tegillarca granosa
ACGTGTACCATCATTCTACAATCTTACACGTATATAACGTATTATACATGTTCTATCATTCTACAATGTTACACATATATAACGTATTATACATGTACCATCATTCTGCAATGTTACACATATATAACATATATATATATAACGTATTATACATGTACTATCGTTCGGCAATGTTACACGTAAACGGGTTTATGTTATGTTATGTTATGTTATGTTATGTTATGTTATGTTATGTTATGTTATGTTATGTTATGTTATGTTATGTTATGTTATGTTATGTTATGTTATGTTATGTTATGTTATGTTATGTTATGTTATGTTATGTTATGTTATGTTATGTTATGTTGTTTGTTTAAGCCCACTGGTCCCGAGGGAAAACATAACAATGTTTTTAGTACATCACATGACATTATAGGTTATGGTACAGATAGCCGTATTTGACAAATAAAAAAGACAAAAAATTTTCATGAAAATAAAAATTCATATCTTGCTTTATCATATCTTTATATTTATATCTGCAAAACAAGATGTCATGTTGTTTACAAATGGTAGACTCTTCAAGTGGGAGATAACCGTTTCAAAGGTGCCACGCCCCAGAGTGTTGTATGCATCTAAAAATAAATCAGAACACCATGCTATCTAGGGTACTATTGTCGTTGACAGAAACTATTCAAAATGGAGCCCATGTAGGTGATCAATATGATGCATGTGATGCACTAATTATTCATAGCACTTATGATATTCATTATCTTAGATGGCACTATAGATTAGCCTTGGTTGTAATGTTGTTTAACGTTGCATCAATAATTTTTCAGCTATTCACAACGAACACTACGGTAGCTCAGTTAGCAGAGTGCTCGCTTCATATGTGGGAGGTCGAGGGTTCAGAGCCCAGCCGGTCTGACCAAGACTTGAAAATTGATTACGACTGTTCTGTTGCCACTTGCACTCGGCATTTAGAAATGAAAATCACGGGGTCCTTAGGATGAGATCATGGCAGGCTTGACATGCCAGACAGGAGTTTGAACCCAGATCGTCTTCACTCAAGGCGGACTTTCTACCTCTAAACCTTTTAGGCGGCGGTTATAAATTGCACTATAGAAAGAGGGACAGTTATAATATTGTGTATAATGCAACACAAGTCTTCTTTTACACCAAATCGCCGAATCGCCGACGAAACAATGAACCACATCAAATATTGAGCATGATTGTGGACACCTGGTAAGGGAATCTGCCACCTTGCTTATTGACACAGTGATTTGACGTCCCAAAGTATTTTTTTCTTCTGTTTTCTTTATATTTAGCTCGATTTTTTTCCAAACTTCTTATTAACGCCAACCTTTGACAAAATTATGTCAGTGCATCAAGGTATCACTATATTTAATACACAGATTAATGTTTATTTTTTTAAAACTATATTGAAACTATGATTTGATATTTAATATCATTACACAACAAACTCAACCTAACCATCAGATAGCATTGACATTCCATAATAGTGTATTTAAGACTTTATATAATAATTCTTCATAAGCCTTGATGCCCGGTTTGGATATATATATTTTTTGTGTTTAATTTACATCAAGACTTTTAAATTATTGATGTTTCATGATGAATTAATATATATTTGTCTTTTGGAATCAAACTATCTTACAAATGATTTTGTCTTGTATTGATGATAACAGGTTTCTTGAGAAAATCTGATTAAAAAAAAAAATTATCCTGTAAATAAAAATGTGTGTCTGGTTTTGATGACAAGTCTTTGAAGAAATCTGGTTGAAAAAATAGAAAGAAAAAATCTAAAACTAGTAACAAGCTACACACTAGCAGCTCATACTAAAAACGAATAAAATCTATGATTTACAATGTGAGGTTGTACGGTTGTTTTGGGAGCAAATAATTATATATAAGTGAAGAGTGTAATCACTTTCTATATTTTAACAGCTTAAACCCCAATCGATGTTTTTAATGAAAATTTTAGTCTGGTATTGATAACAGGTTTCTTAAGAAATCTTGTAAAAAAAAATTCTGCATAATACCATTTAGCCATCAATTTCATTGCCTGATGGAAACTCATCTTCAGCTATCACGTACTATGATCAGGCGGAGTAACTCTGATCAGTAGTTTACCTGTGCTATTCAGAGTTGTCGTTACTGTCCGTACAGCGTATAATATGAACTTGCAATAGGGTACGTGTAGAAGATGATGCATAAGGGAAAGCGTAAACCTAATGCAAGGAAACAAAAAAGAAAAAATATTTTAAATTTTAATTATTATTATTATTTTAATAATTATTACAATTAATTTGTTTTAAAATCGAAGAAATTGTAATCACAATTTCTAAACTCTCTCTCTCTCTCTCTCTCTCTCTCTCTCTCTCTCTCTCTCTCTCTCTCAATGTGATTTTCCTACGGTTTCTTTTTCACTTAGTGAAAGTTTACGCTCTCGTTTAATTAAGAAATATTACTTCAACAAAACCAGTGTTTTCAAATTAATTCAGCTGCTATCTGTACAAAATGTAAAAGAACTGTCAAATTTGGGCAGATATTTGATTAGGGTACTTAAAATCAGAAATAATATGTCTGTTCTCTAGTTATTATTTCAGTGTAATTGCTTTATGTATGTATTATATTCCTTTATTTAAATTTTCTTGATTTTTATTAGTTAGAATAATTTGTACATGCTTAGGCATACCCTTGGTGACGGTAGTGGAAATAGCGGGTGCATTGCAGGTAGGGGAACCCAATGACCTGTGCGTCTGCTGTATCCACTGATCATCAACCTATGTTTATTTGCATGCCAAATCTCCTTATTTAATATAATATTTTTTTTTGTAAATAGTTACTAATATATTATAGAATGATTATTTTGTTGTAATTTTGTCAATTTTCATATACCATTTCCATGAACATTTCGAAATATTGTATTATATTGTATATGCACTTATAAGTTGTAAAACTTTCAGTGAAAATAAAACATACATATATAAAGTGTATATTATTCACTCATGCATTCATTGATGATAAGATTTTTAATTAATTAGTTCTAGTATTAACAGGTAAGTTTGTTGACAGTTTGTTGAATGGAAATAACCAAACTGTCCCACAAACGATTAATTTGCTAATGAGTGTACTCGGTGATTAACTACATCAAAAACATGAAAATATTTCTAAATTTGCAAGTGTCCAAGTTTGCATCAGACAAAATTTTGATACTTGCAATTTAGAAATATTTTCATTAATTACCATCAGTTTCTCAATATTATTGCAAGAGTCAAAACATTTTTTGCAACTTATTTGCCACATAAGATTATTTATCTATTTATTTATTTTTGCTTTTATTAGTTATCTTACTTTTTGTCTTTTTATTTTCATATTCGATAATTACTTTTGAACTTTTTTTTTACCTTATTGGTGCATTTTCTTCGACAATCATTTTAAATTTATTTATTTATTTATTTATTTATTTATTTATTTATTTATTTATTGTTAAATATTTTTTCATTTATTTCTGTATGCGATAATTAAATTTTTAATTAAATTTTCATTAATTTTTTTTATTTAATTTTCATTAATTTTTATTTAGTTATTTCTTTATTTAATCGATGGTTAAGTTTAATTCATATTTTATTCGTCGTACTTAAATATGACTGAAGCGAAAATTCTATAAAATTCCATTCCATAATAAGGTAGATATCGGTGTTTTCTAATACATCTCTAGAAATCCAAATCAAAAAGGTCGATATCGAGGCTCCCGTGTTGTGACGTCATACCAGTAACATACCTCCACAGAATATTATTTACCAACTACTAAAATAAGTCAAATACGAACTCGTAGTTTAACTTTACAGGAAAACTATTTAATGAAGTGGAATTAACATTCGTTTGACATGTACCGATAATTAAGATTATTATTAATCCTTTTGTTTATTAGACACATTCCTTAGATTTAGACCCCCACCTGTAATTAACAGGATGTCACTTATAATTTGCAAAATTGATTTGCAGGTTGATAAAGTTATCTAACGACCGGTAATATACAATAATATATTTACAGTACGAGTAAAGTAAAATAATTTTATTTGGTAAACGTTATTTGTCATATACAGTATAAAGCTTTCACTCCAGAAAAATGGATATTTCATTTTTAAATTTTAAAAAGTAAGAAAAAGAAATTTGTCATTAGTTGTCAATAATAATAATAACTAGAGATTGTAACTGGGATACCAGTTACGTATGATTCCCCACCATCCATAATCTATATATTGTCTAAAATATACACCTGCTGATGGACTGATCTCGAGATGGATTGATAGTATCCATTACTAGTAATCGAAAGCTGACTAAGAGAAAGGGCGGAAGACAAGTAAATTTAAAGTTAACATCGAATTGTACAATTATAATTCGAGCAGTATTCATTTTAATATACATTTTCATTCCCTCATACCCCATTGTTGCAACAATGTTTTTTGTTAAAAGAAACCAATTGATCACGGGAGTCCGAATCTGCATGTATAAATTTATAATTCGAAATGTATGTAAATTATACAAGTTTAATAGATCAGAATCATGCGTTCTTTCTTCTGACATAGGTCCTATCCTTTAAATTGGCAATTCTATTAGCTGGTGTATTTTGATTGGACAGGTATTCAACTTTGATTGATAGCAAATCTATTTCACGAACTGTGAGGTGTTTAACCAACAAATTTGATTGAAGTGTGTCATGACTGTGAAGTAGCCATAACCTACATATTAATGGATAATTGACAAAGAGATTAAAGCAATTATCCATATCAAAACATGTAATAATGCTATTGAATTTGTTTACAATTAGGGGTGGGGATTTCAATAGTTTAAAATTAACTTAGCACCACCCAGCCCTACCCTTCAGTGGGAAAGGACCTTAGGTGTCTTTGATTAGTTTCATTCTTTTCATTTTATCATTAGGAACCAGAAAATATATACTTTAGGGATTGGGATCTCATTAGTTTATGAGTTATGACAAAGCCCTATACATGGTTTTATAGCACACCGCAAAGTGTTTAAGGAAAAATTGGTGATTTTTGTTTTTAAGACCCCATCTTCCTGTCCCTCACCCAATAAATACCCATGGATGTAAAACTTTAATGGTGCAGGAACCTATCCTAAACTTTTGAACGAGAATGAATGATGTGTTTAACTTGTTTGGCAGTGCTGATAAAAATTTGATATATTTTTAACAATTTAATACATAGTAACTGAGAATTTATTAAGAACAAATTATGTATGTGAGAAAGAGGTTAGTCACTTAATTAACATGTAGTTCATTAACATTCAATCATTTTTGTTTAGTGCTTAACTGTATACATTAATTCAGATTACCCATTTTTATCGGGCGCTCATATATCTGAGAAACTGAATAAGAAAGAAGAAGATTCTGTAAGAGTTATCTATCTTTGTACGTATTGGACAGAAAGATGTTTGGAATTAAATTACGCAATTTACACGTACCGACCGCTGAGCCGTCGAGATAGAAAACAATTTGATCATTTATCCATATCTACCAAGATAGCAGATTGTTGGTACCAAATTTCATCGAAACCCATCATACCGTTTCCGAGTTCTGCACCGGACAATTTTAAGGAAGGAAAAAAATTATAAAAATAATAATAATAATAATAATAATAAGAAGAAGAAGAAGAAGAAGAAGAAGAAACAGAACGAAAACAATATGATTCCCCACCTTTGGGTGGGGAATAATAATCATAATAATAATAATAATAATAATAATAATAATAAGTATAATCATAATAATAATAATAATAATAATAATAATAATAATAATAATAATACAATATAACTTTTAGGCAAAATTGGAAATCAAAAATTGACGACCAGAATAGTCTTTTTAAAACATGTTTATTGATCTACTTACAGCATTTGATTTTATTAGATTTTAGTTTTCACTTTTCCTTTGGCATACATTTAACTGTGATATTTTTAAATTCTTTATTCTATATATACAAATCCATAAAATTATTATTATTATTATCATTATTATTACCTCGTTTTTTTTTAAATGTGGTCTCATTCTAAAATCCGTTACATTTCATTTTAAATAATTATCATATTTTTCGTATAAAATAATTTGAGATTGAATATTCATCCGGTAGTCTATACAGTCAGACTTGATATTTAATTCATTCCGATAAAACTAATTTTTCGTGTATTTGACAAGTTAAAACTAATCGCAATTTTTTTGTTATAGCTATGCAACTTATCGTAATTCTCGAGTCTGTCCAGTCCGACTTAATAAAATAATTTATTTACAAAAAGTCAAAGATATCAATTTTCGAGTTATTGACCAGTTAACACTCGTCACGTTTAACAGCTATGCAACCAAATGCAGTCACAATTCTCGAGTAGGTCGGGACTCGACTCAATATGTTCATCAGATTCGTCCGTTTCTGGTTCGAATAAATAATGGTTATACTCCAAATTCATCACTTATAAGATTGTCTACTGCTTCCCCAAATAATGACGTACTATTTGGCATAAATAGGTATATGTCAGAGTCGTTACTTTCTTCTACATACGTCGATATATCCTCATTGTTACTACTGTCTATTATGTTAGATACTACTTCTAATACTGCAATGACGTCACACGTTTATAACTCAAAACGAGGCGTTTCACTTTGTGGTAAAGAGAAAGTTATAAAATGTGGATTTCAAACCGCTATAACTTTTTTATTTTGTCACCAATTTTGATGCAGTTTTCAATTTTGTTTTATTTTAATAATATATAAAACAATTATGATAAAAAAAATTTGGTTACAGGTACCCTTTAAAAACCGATGTACCGTGTCACGAGAGGTGTGGTACGCTAAAAAACCCTCCCTGCACATTGCTTGAAGCGCACTGCAAAGGTAAAAATTTCTGCCACTTTACCTATAGCTGGTGATGTCTCGATGTAAAAGAAACTTTATTGACTAGGACATAAAAACCCATTCAAACAAAAGAAAAGCTGAAAAATAAATAAACAAATAAATAAATAAATAAATAAATAAAACCAAACAAACAAAAAATGAAAATAATAAAATAAAATTATATATATATTTATAAAACACATAACTTAAAACATAATCTAGTGTGAGAAAATTAATCAACTTCGCTTGTCGAAGGTAGAGGTTTTGTATAGGCAATCCGGTTAACTCTGCCATCTCCAAACCACAGCATATTATGAAATTGTTACAATAGGACGAAATAACATTAATCCACACATTAATGTTTTAAATGAAGGTAATTTTTGATTTTGTTTTGATCAGGAGCTGAAACGTATTGGCAAGCTGAATATAAATTTGTGAACGCAACATTTACGAAACCATCTTTATTTGTAAAGGACGACACAGGCGTTTTATCTTGTGATGCGGAATGCACCCGAAGCAGTTCTTGTATATCTTACAGATATAACGCCTTACAAAGACGATGCACCGGATTCAAATATAGATTTACTTTACAGGAGGTTGACAGATCGAATCCAGAAAACGGATCCATCTATTATTGCAAAGGTAGGAAATCAAGCATAATGGCACTAGGACACTGTAAAATTGTTCA
This sequence comes from Tegillarca granosa, assembly GCA_029721355.1. NCBI lineage: Eukaryota > Metazoa > Mollusca > Bivalvia > Arcoida > Arcidae > Tegillarca > Tegillarca granosa. The sequence goes on from CM056601.1 coordinate 15,585,756, forward strand.
CTTAAAATAACATTTGGTTGGTTAGTTGGTTAGTGGTTGGCTGGTTGGTTTTGTGATTGGTTGGTTGGGTGTTTGGTTTCTTAATTGGTTGGTACGTTGGATGGTTGGTTGGTTGGTTGGTTGGTTGGGTTGGTGGGTAGTTGATTGGTGGTTGGTTGGTTGGTTGGGTGGATGGTTGGTTATTTAGGTGGTTGGTTGGATGGTTGGGTGGTTGCAAATGGTTGGTTGGTTGGATCGTTGCTGGTTGATTGGTTGGTTGGTTGGTTGGTTTGTTGCTAGGGTGGGTGGGTGGTTGGTTGGTTGGTTGGTTGGTTTGTGGTTGGTTTGTTGGATGGTGGTTTGTTGATTGGTTTGGCTGGTGGTTGGTTGTTTGGTTGGTTGGGTGGGTGGGTGAGGATATGTTGGTGGGTAGGTGGGTGGTTGGTTAGTGGTTGGTTTGTTGGATGGTGGTTGGGTGGTTGGTCTGTGGTCGGGTGGTTTGTTGGTTAGTTTGGCTGGTGGTTGGTTGAATGGTTGGGTGATTGCAAATGGTTGGTTGGGTGGTTGGTTGGTTTGTTTGTTTGTTTGTATGGTTGATGGGTGGTTGGTAGGTTTGGTGTTTGGTTTGTGGTTGGTTTGTGGGATGGTGGTTGGTTTTGATGGTTGGTTGGGTGGTTGCAAATGGTTGGTTGGTTGGGTGGTTGGTAATTTTGTTTGTTTGTTGGTTGGTTTCTTCGGTTAATCGTGACGAGACAATTTTTATTGAGGATTTTTCTTTGTTAAAGTTTGTGGTGAGTGAGTGTGCAAGAGTTTCTGATCGGCATAGTGGGCACTTATAAAACTTTTAGACTGCTAGCACATTTGCACTCAATGTCGATAAACAACACAGACCATTATATTGAATAAACTAGTAATGTTCTTTGTCAAGAAAAACCTTTCGTACTTGCAATCGACAGGGATCGAACCCACAGGATTGAGACGCCTTAAGTTTTAAAGCTTACGTTTTAACCTCTTCATTTGTGAGAAAGTTCGCAATTTAAAAGGAATTGTGTCACAGATAAGCAAAAGATTATGTCCAATTTAACGCTAGAGAGGACATTGCAACGTGTAGATGGTTTTTCTTTGTGTGAAAATTCTGTGAACGAAATGACACTTTCTTACCCTGTGTTCTATTCAGATGGGATATGACCTACTATCAGTCCATAATTGTTTATTATATACATATATTTGGAGAACAAAATTCCAAATTTAAACAAAATCATTCAAAATTATCAAAAATCCATATAAAATTTACTGACCTAATTGGAAAAAATAACGAGACCTTTTTAAAAAGTTTCTTTAATTCTGTACATTAACAATTTTTTTAATGTTTTCAACAAAATAACAAATTCCCCTTGTCCAAAATATCCCTTATACACCTTCCTAGTTAACCATATAACATATGATGTCAGGATATGAATATCCATGATGATCACCCCTTGAAAAATCCGAACAACAATGACCACCCAATTATTACTTATGGCTCTTTCCTACATTTTTCTAATTGAAAGAAAACAATCAAAAGTTTTTAAACTTTATCTACTGCATTTATTATTATTGACCAATAGAAGATGGTGAAATGCACTGTAAATCGCTTGGTCTCCAGTGCCCTTATTCCCAATGTTCTCGAAATATGTGTTATCAAAAGTTAATTTCTTCATTTCTAGGTTGCTATGGAGATGGTTATATCTACGAAGCTACAATTGGTGTCTGTTATAAAGTTCACAAAGAACGAATAAATGCGACTTTAGCAAAATCAACATGCGCAGATGAAGGTGCTAAACTTATAAAAATATTAATTTAGAAATCCAAGATTTTATGCATGAAAAAGTCAATGTTTTAGGTAAGTATTAAAACATTTAATAATTCTTATAAAATAAAATTTTGCCTTATGAACAGAATAAGTTTTAATTTTTTGGCGAAGTCTCATTATTTCCCCCAATTAGACCTACAGATATTAAACTATTTTTTCATAATTTGAAATCAATATCTTCAAAGCTTTCAAAAATTTAATTTGTGCCTACTTATTTAAATAGTATGGTATGCTTAAAGTAATTGCTGAGATTGTAAATTTTAAAACTTTCCAGTTGATATCAAATAATAAGATCCTGTTGAGTGAGTAGATTGTACATGAAAATATTTAAAAAAAAAACCCATAGTGTTTAAAGATCTTATTGTAATTGTTTAATTCTCTAATAACGTTTATAAAATAGATAGACAGATAGATAGATAGATAGATAGATAGATAGATAGATAGATAGATAGATAACAGTAAATAAATAAAGAAAGAAAGAAATCAATCAATCAATCAATCCAGCTATATGTGGTTTTTATGACGATGCTGTTCGCACGAGGGGCACTTTGTATACATTTCGTTACGTCAACGAAGTAATCAACACATTTTTTTTTCAAAGTAATCATCATTACTCGTAGATTTAGCTATTTGAATTTAATAATCAATAACGCATGTTGTTAATTAATAAAATACATTATATAATCGAATAGTACCTAGGTACTTATTACTTATGTAAATAGTATGGTATGTTTGATTGCTCAGATATTGTAAATTTTAAAACTTTCCAATTAATATTGGATTAATTAATATAATAAGATCCTATTGAGTGAATAGATTACACAAAATTTTTTAAAACACCCGTCGATTTTAAAGATCTTTTGTGGTAACTTTTTTTTTTTTTTTAGAAAATTCCACGTGACGCATCTTTCTGATAATGCAGTAAAAGGCAAAATTGTAATTAAATTGTTTGATACAATTTAAACAACGTCGACATTTATGGCCAATCAATGCTTAAATAAAGGTGTTTGATAAATTACAGCTGTTTGGCACAAAACTAACATTTTTTTGCCTTAAAAACAAATTTAATCAATGGATTCCACATGTTCTAATATTAATGTAAAATTTAAAATTAAAATTTAAATTTAATTTTTTCAGGATCAATTGTTTTTAAGATGTAAACTCTTTTTCAGCATATTCTTTTATTTTTAAGTATAATTAAAAATTAATGACATAATTTACCATTCCAGTAAAGGACACAGATTACGTATAACTTTATTGGATAATAGAGTTTTGTTTGTGTATTTACGTCTGTATCCATAGTAACCAGCATATGGAATCACGATGCCGTCAGCACCTGTTCTGGCCCAAGTTTCACAATCATTCACTCAACTGAGTGTACACTCAACTCAAAAGTTTTCAAAGTCAATTTTTAAGACATCACACTGTAAAATTGAATACTAGTATCTTATGTTATATTTAAAATGTTTAGTGTAAGTTTGTTGAACAAAAACCAAAACATCGTCTCATAAAACTTTAATTAAAAAACATTGAAGATAGAAAAATTGGAATATTTGAGTTGAGTATATGATTTTGAAAGTCAGGACATTGTTTCTTTGTGTGTTTCTGGCAATATCTTATTTCAGAGAATGGTGTTACGAAGCATTTACCAAAATTTTCAAACATTTATATATAAACCCTCTTCATTTGTCCAAGACTCGACAAAATATTGCGGCCACGAAGATCTCTCTCTCTCTCTCTCTCTCTCTCTCTCTCTCTCTCTCTCTCTCTCTCTCTCTCTCTCTCTCTCTGAGTTGGCACAAACATCATGAACATACTGCAAGCCATTTTGTTATGAATGACTACTGTAACGTGTGGTTGACCATTAGCCCTATTCGATCAACGAAAAGATAGTTTTTTCCAACAGAAGACGCATTGTGAACTTTCAGCAGTCAAATAACAAACGTAAAGTTGTCGGATTTTTAGAAATGACAGTCAGTTAAGCATTTCACCATGTAGTCGAATGGATAAATAAATAAACAAAATAAATAAATAAAAACGTTCTGAGTTCTAATTGGTCACAAATGAAATGAGGAAAAAATGGAAGAGTTTCTTGTTAAACGGAAAATAACCAGCCGAATACAGCTCTTCTTAACTGCCCTTTTCAGCTCAACTGGCTACAGCCAGCTGAGCTTATGGCATGGTTTTGCGTGTGTCCGTGAGTCCATGAGTCCGTGAGTCCGTGCGTGCGTAAACTTTAATCTTATCCTCTGAAACCACTGGGCCGATTGGGACCAAATTGGGTGTGGAAGGTCCTTAGGTTGGGTAGACTAAAGTTTGTACCAGGCGATCCCGATGCCCACTGTTACTATAAATAGCAAAAACAATTAAATTGCCATTGTTGAGTCTTTTTTTAACGGTTTTTGTTCAAATTTGAAATGTAGAGAGTAGATAGCAGGGCATTCAACATATATAACGGGTTTTTCTGAGAAAGTTTTCGTTGACCCGATTTTTAGGAATTATGCAAATGAGGTGTAATATTTAATCAATTCTTTGAAAATTTTCTCCTCTGAAACCACTGGGCCAATTAGAACCGTATTTGGTGTGGAAGGTCCTTAGTTGGGGTAGACTAAAGTGTGTACCAGGCGACCCCGCCTGACATCCAAGATGGCCGCTGTTACTAGTAAATAGCAAAAACACATAAATAGCCATTGTTGACCTTTTTGTGTTAAAAGTCCCAATTTCTGTAAATAAGACTGCTATGCAAATCCCAAATCCCATTTGCAACAGATTTTACTCAGGCACTTTAATTATGATTGCAAAGGACAAAATGTTCCTTCTTGAAATTCTGAATACAGCTTCGACCAAGATGGAACTTTAGCAAATTATAGCTTTTTGAAAATATATTTTCCATAAAAAGCTAACCAAGCAGCAAATCTAATTCCGTAGAATTCTTGCTGTTCCCCTGAAGTGAAATATTGGCTATGGCTTTGATATGTTTAGTTATAAATTTTAAATCCACTGTTCTGTTCACTAAATACAGAAAGTACCACATTTAAAGTATGCATTTTTCTATACATGCCACTAAAATGTGACAGCTGTGATATGTTGTTTATTTGTATAATAAATACTTATTCAGAATTAACAATTAATGTACTTTGCTATATACTTTATCCAATCTATTATCACAGATTCCAAGTTTTATTTATGTACTTCTCATTACTGTACTGATCCAATATATCCATTGAATATCCATGTAGGATACAGTTGAATCAATGTCACGTAACTTTTCTATTCCATATGAACATAGCTTATAATACAAGATCTTGTACACAATTTATATTCAATTTTGATAGTTACAAAAAGAATGCTCAGATGTTTAATAATGCATAATAATAAACAATATTTCATAAATAATAATGTGTTAACCGTTCTTATTTTTGTCATACAATGATTATTCATTGACTTGCATACACAACATCTTTGCTTACTTTCCCTCCATTACTAATTTCAAGACCATGTCTGCTTCAATTATACTCATCAACCACAGTTCTGATGTCCTCAAATGACCATTAAAGCCATTAAAGCCCACTAGACCTCTTGTTCAAAATGATGCAATTTGTGCGCCAGTTGAGCAAGATAGGCCCTATTGGGCCTCTTGTTTAATATTTTATTTATTTTTTTTAAAATCAACATTGGTTTCAAGAAAATAATTCCTGTATGTATATTTTACATGATTTTATAACATTTATGGTTCTATTTGTTTTAATTCAATATAAAAACATTAATATTATAGGTTTACATTTAGAAGTAAAATGAAACAGCCGTGTTGGGTTCAAAGATTAAACTATGCCGTTAGTTTTATAACCTTAAAAAAATCTGTGATCTGATTGGTCAGAAATGAATCAAGGAAAAAACGGACGAGCTTCTTGTTAGACAGAAAATAACAAGCCGAATACAGCTATTCATAACAGCACGTTATTAATATTTTATTATTTTCAAAGTCTACATTTGACTAAATAATTCATATATATACATATATATATATATATATATATATATATATATATATATATATATATATATATATATATATATATATATAACAAAAAGTTAAAAATAAATAAATAAATAAAAAAAATAAAAAAAAAGGTTTTTTGCCAATCAGGTTGCAAAAACAATTTATTCACTGCTTCTACTGGTATGACCATTACTAAGCCTATACTAAATATTTTTGTTGTTTGACTTTTGTAGCTGATGGCAGGCGAACCCGTGTTGACGGAACTGATATAGATGTTGAAGGGACATGGAATACTGGACAGGTGATATAATTTCCAGGTCCTTTATGGCAGAGTAACCAGCCATCTGGAGGAACAAATAAAAACTGTATGTGTTTAATGGGTGAAAATTCGTCAAGTTTTAACAATGAAACTAACAAGTTATGTGACTGTGGATGCTCGAAACTTAGATTTTTCATTTGTGAAAAATAAACTTTTTATTGCATTTTTAACAACGAAACTAAAAAGGAATGTGACTGTGAATATTGGAGACTAAGATGTTTATTTGTGAAAAATAGTTTTTTTTATTAACATTTTTAACGATGAAACTAAAAGCGAAGGTGACTGTGAATATTGGGGACTAAGATGTTTATTTGTGAAAAATAAGTTTAATTGCATTTTTTACAACGAAACTTATAAGTGACTGAGAATGTTGGAGACCAAGTCCTTTAATTTATGAAAAATAAACGTTTTATTGGTTTTAACAGCGATGTCATGTGCTGATTTTGAATTTCTGCTAAAATAATGCATTCAGAAATCAGCACATGACAGCAATGTAATTGAACACAATTCGTAATTACTGGGTGAAAACTCGCCAGGTTTTAACAACGAATCTTATGAGTTAAGTGACCAAGTCCTGTCATAACAACAAATTTATATTGATCAAAAATATTTTAAGATGATTTTTTAATAATTGGTTAACTTCATACAGCTTAATTATTGCAAATAAATCCAGTTTCTGTTAAACCAAAATCAAATAAAAACAGTCTTTGTCAAAATATGTTACTTTTAGTTTGAATGCGTCATTTTACTAGATAAATAAATAAACAAATAAATAAATAAATAAATAAATGAATAAATAAATAAATAAATAAATTAAATAAATAAATAATAAATAAATAAATAAAATAAATAAATAAATAAGAGGTCGTTGGTTCGGACACCGGTCAGGTCATACATAAATCTTGAAAGTATGAGATACTATTTCCTCGCCTGGCGCTCAGCATTGAGAGGTCAGAGTATTGACTGATTCACCCGGTGCCAGGATAATGGATTGGGATTTGCGGCATACTGACTCGGTGATCTAGCACCTGAATGTGCGCTAGTACACGGTAGTCCATAATGCACAAAATACATACTTGCACATCTTACGCATGCTCGACCTTTTCCTTAGTTTAATTCAAGGAGAAAAATAACCTTGCTCTCATAGCGAATAGCTGAAAAATTGCTGATGCAACGTCAAACGGCAATACAACAGCAACATCCCTCTCGTGTAGTAACCTAACTCTTAATTTGTTGAGTAGATAAGTTTAATGTGTTTTAAATAAAAGTAAAAAAAGGAAACTAATAAAGGATTTTTAATGCACGATAATCGTCGTTATTGTACGGCGTTTTTGCGCACTCACGTAAAAGTTATCACGTGCTTTCGTAAAAGTTAGTGCGTGCGCATGCAAAAACGTGAAAGATATTACATGAGCACGTGATATAGCTGCGTGTTTATGCAATAACTTCGTAATAATTTTCGACTGCGCACGCGTTAACTTTTACGTAAGCACGCGATGACTTCTCAACTCCTGAGTTCCAATCCCGCTTGGGTAAAGCCTAGTATGTGAAAGTTTGACAGTTTGCTTATCAAGGATCGTTGTTTTTTCTGGGCATTCCAATTTACATCATCTGATAAATAGTGGAAGAATCATGGCGTATAACGTCCATTAATCATATCCACTCCAGTTAAATATACCGATAATTGTTTCGGATTTGAAAACAAGCTTTATTATCATTATTGTGATTATTATAAACACAGAGACCAATAAAAGACTTGATTTAAAATTGGTACATGTTCCTCTACCAAATACAGAAGACGCGATACAAGCCATTTGTAACAGGAGGGAGAAAAAATGCAGGGTCGGACCGGGGATCGAACCCGGGACCTCCCGCACTATAGGCGAGTGCTCCTACCAACTAAGCTACCCAGACCGGTCACATAAATGCACACAATACCAGTATGCATTTTGGCAGCATCACTTTAAAATAATGACATCTCAATAATTATATGATGATTTCATCTAAGCATTATGATCTCAAGATTTGTTGTAATCATCAAAGTCAGACACACCGGTCCACGTTCAAATCACGATCTCCGGTCGGCAAACTACGAAAACTGACAAATTTAGATAAACACATGGAATTCCGCATGGGAAGTGAGACCGAGTGCATCGAAAGAGTAACGGTACCTTCCCGTATAGCTAGCTACATCCGCAACATGTGAAACTAAAATTGAGAATGAAAGGACTTATGGGAGTTAAAAAATATATCCAGGAAATGTTTTAATACAGTGAAATCACACTTATCAACAAAATTGCTGATGATGGTCTTAAAACGTTTTGCCTAGATTGCTTTAATAAGCCTAGGTTCGCAATATCCCTGAGTCAACATTTATTTGTAAGCAGATTGCTTCATTGTATAACAATGTGGGAACAAGCTCCGAGTTCCATACCGTATTGATCAAATGTAAAAAAAAAAAAAAACTATAAGCAGAGAGAAGCAGTTATAATGCTACATAGAAATGGAAAGTTGCCAAAAATGTCATTACATTTGTCATTTAGCTTTGAATGTAACCTTTGAGGGTGTACCAATTGAAGTTTTAGGTCTGAATATGAAGCAGACCTTTAAAATAAGAAAAAAGCACAACTGCGTGAAATTTTTGACTCGTAAAGGAGATCACGCGTTATAAAAGCAAACAGTATCTTAGGGAGAGAAATGACTCATTTCACTCCTGTTATTTTTGTTCATAAAGTATGCCTTTTCACTATCCATTGTATTACTCATATGCAAGAATACCGTCCAAAGTAGTACCAATATCCGGTGTCCTTCCTTTAACCTGTCAGACTTGTTAGATTTGATTTGATTTAACAGTTTAATGGTGTTTTAGGTCCCAGTCAAAAATATTTCACTTATATTGAGACGTCACCAACTATAGGTAAAGTGGCAGAACAAGTTTTACCTTTGCAGTGCACTTAGGGCAATGTGCAGGGCTTAAACGTGCCACGCCAGACGTTATACGATACATCGGTTTCATAGGTCTCCTCCAAAGACACCATGACTTTATTTTTAAATGTAGAGTGCTTGTCGAAAGAGCAGTCACTACTTACTTGTAAGTCTTGTTCAGACCAGGCAAGGATTTGAACCCCAATATCCCACATACGAAGCGAGCACTATACCAACTGAGCTATCATAGTGGTAGATTGTGTTAGATGCTTTGCCAGTGGCTCTAGGGGAGAAAGTGGGCTTTGGCCATGGAACAGGAAAAGATATCTAAATCGATCCCTGTAATGTCTAACAGTGGTCGACTAGCTTGTGGTCCCTGGGTTTTGAGAAAGTTTGACAGTTGATTATAATTCGATTACCAAAGGCAAGTCATTTTCTTTAAGTCTGCTTTCCTCCGCCATCTCTGAACTGACCACTTCATGTAAATTGAGGAATTTTAACTTGGATGCAGATGTGATTATTCCACTCAACTCCACCATTCTTATCAAAATACTGTATGTGCAATGTTATTAATCACATTGAATTTTTTCCAAACCATTTTCGAAATTATGTTCTGTGCAAAATATTTTTTTTGGCAAAATTTCAAAAGTTTGCATAAGTTTGCATATATACCCATTACTGGCACAATTGTAAACAAGTCAGTTTTTGTATGCCTTCAGACATGTGGGGCCTTGGTGGCCAAGTGGTGTAAGTGCATGCTTATGCCTCTCAAAGCCTGGGTTCAAATCCCACTTGTGTAGATCTCAGTGCAAGAAAGTTTGTCAGTTGGCTTGTTGAAGGTTGTTTTTTTTTTTCTGGACACCCACTATACTTCAGCTGACTGCCTCTATACATTAGTTAAAGATTCTTGACTGGGGTGTAAAACACCATAAATATAATCCATTTAATCCTTCAAATAAGTATAATTGTATAATATGTCAGTTCATTTAGATATGGCTCATGATAAACTTCGGAATTGGAATGATGTTTATCACATTAAAATCTGACTTTTATACTTTGACTTACTGTAAACATACAATGGTAATTTTAGCAGGGTATTAATTTTAGTGATTTTCGCACCAGGACAATAGCGTTAATTTAAATACACCACTAAATACAAGTTTAACTTATAGTCTGTTTCTCAAAAGTTGATTTGTGCTAATTTAAATCCATGTGAATTAGTTGAGAGTGTAAACTGCACTAAAATATATACATGCTAGATTTAGTAAGTTTACAGCAATTGTCACCAAACCCCTTTAAATACCAGAATATGACTAAACAAATGTTAATGATGAAGTTTTACTGTACAATTTTAGTCACTGATAGTACTGAAGTCAGCTTGATTTTTATGACCTTTCTGTTTATTCCATTCAATAATTGAATATGCAGGGATTTCTAAAAACTATGATATCAAATCTAAATTTGGTACTAAATCACATAAATATTAAAAAAACTGCTGTATCATGTGATCTACTGAACTGTACGTGTATGATCGTAGATTAACAAACTTGCTGCACTTAATTATAAGATCACAAGTTCCAAACCAAAGATTTCTAAACAGAAAATGTAGGTTGGTTCTAAATACTAGTATATAATTATTGTTGCAGTCAAAAACTAAAGGGCACCATACACATTGAATAAAACATAATGTTAGCACCCAAAGTGTAACTTTGCTTGCAGACACATGAAAACTTTATGATGATGCTTTATAAACCATTTTCAAATGGTATCCTTTTATCCATAAAATAAAGAAAATTGTATATCATAAATATGAACAGGTATATCATGTAACTATTGTTTGTCCTTAAAAACACAAATCTCAATCACACTTACCACTTCTTTTATTGACCAATAAGAACAGATGGTCATTGTGAACTGGCAAAATTGAATTGAATTTTTCCATCAATTTCGATTTTATTTGCTGGTAAATTGTCTTCTAGAGATAGTTAACAACCAGGATTTTACTTCCATTTTCACTGCAAATCCAGAGTTTATTTCTTTTGTCAATACACATTCCCTCAGGGTGAATAAAAGTTCCTGTTTGAGGTTTGATAAATTGTATGAAATTGCCAGATTTATCCAATAAATGGATGGTGGAATTATCATAATCACTGACCAGGATGTGACTCAACTTATCAGTCACAGTGCATTGTGGGTTAAACCGTTTTGGTAGATATTGAACTTGGCCATTATACTCGCTTCTTTTTATCCCCTGATTGTCCAGAATTATTATGTTTTTAAAAGGTTGAGTAATGATAAGGTCACCATTCCTGTTGCTACAAACTCTTTCTGGATTTTCAAAGAGTGGTGTCGTTCCATCTAAATTGTACTGTATTATTTTCAGCAATTTTCCATCCTTGTTAAGTTGCACTAGTTTACTATCCTCAAACAGCTGATAAAGGCACACAACAATTTGATCATCATCAGTAACAGTTAAACCTTGAGCTGTATATCCCACAGGAATATGGTAAACATCAATAAATTTCTCGTCTTTTGTGAGCTTCTTGATCCAAGCAGTACCAGAAACAGACACGAAAAGTTCACCAGAGGAGTTCACTGCAAAATCATTAATAACAAAATCTGTTTTAATGGTTTTCATAACATTTCCAGTTTTTGTTGCTTGAGTTATCTCCCTTTTCCCAGACTTAGCAAGCCAAACCAACTTGTCATTTGAAATGGCAACAAGATTTTTATTCCTGACAAGAAAATCTGTAATTACTTGAACATGGAAGTTGGAATTTTCTTGTAAAGTATCTTTAATCTTTAGACATCCAAACATATCTTCTAATTTTTCAGTAACATCGCTAGCAATAAAACATGGAAGATTTGTAATAATCACCTCATTCTGGTTATGTTTTGGATATTTACCCATAATTCTTCTTATTTCCTTTATTGATTTGATTATTTCAACTGTTGACTGGTTTGTATTCAATTTTGATTCAATTTTTGTTGCTGTATTTCCAAGGGCAGATAATCCTTCACTGACCCAATTTTCAACCTGTTCAATTTCATTAAAATTGTCCTTTGTTACATGTTGCAGTTGTTGTATTTGTTTTTCCATTACACTGTCTAGTTGTTGTTTCAGGTGCTTGTTCTGGTTCTGTATCATTTTTGTTGTTTTATTTAAGTTATCCAGGTGTTGAATTTTTAATTCCTTTAGGGTACTTTGTGTTTCCTGTAAATTTTGCAGTTGGTTTTTCAATTGTTTTAAAACCTCTTCGAATTCTTTTTGTTTGTTGTTTGACAACTCATCTATATTTGAGAAATTGTGTGTCTGATGTGATACACTTGTTATGCAGTCCTTGCACACCAGACAGTCACATTGGAGACAGAAAGCTTGAACACATTGCGTGGGATGTACATCACACTGTGTCATGGATTCTCCACCAGATTGTTGCTTTTCATTGCCATCTATTGAGACTACTTTATGGTCTTTCGAAGCTTTACTCTTTAAGTGCAGTCCTTTACAGCAGTCACAAATCAAATCATCACAAACTAAACATTTCCATCGAATGATGTTTTTGTCACAAAACTGACATTTTATATCAGGCACGACAGGCCACTGCTGGACTATTCATTATAAATATTATCAAATATCACAAACAGTATGTAAAAATAGGAGTTAAGGCCCTTTATGACAGTTTACACTGCTGTTTGTTTATAATAATTTGATCTCATTTCGTTGAAAAACACTCTTTTCTTATTTGAACTTATTTTTAAGTCAACATGTCTATAAAAGTTACAATCTGTCCTTGATCCTTATGTCAAGTTTAACTTGGCTAAATCACCAACGTCAGACATCTTGACCAGTACCAAACATTTATCTACAATAAAAACAAATAATTTCTGTAGATATTGGTGTTTGTCTACCTTAGTTTTGTTTTTATATAACACTTAAACACCTTTATCCAATGGGTTGAAGTGAAAATTTACTTCAGCAATACCACTACCACTACAATACAGCTACCACTTTTGCTATCACCACCGGCAGCATCAATACAATCACTATTGCCACCAACAACACTACTATTGCTACCACTACAACTACTTCTGCTACCGCTACACTGCTGCTTCCGATACTACTAACAGCAGCAGCAGCAGCAGCACACCACCACCACCACCAATGTCATCATCATCAACAACACAATCACCACCACCACGATAAAAACCACCTGCACCATCATTTTCAACATCATCAACACAATCACCACCACAACGATAAAAACCACCTGCACCAGCACCATCAATGTCAACATCATCAACACAATCACCACCACCAAACTGAGCCATGGTATGATATATTTTTCTTTTACAGATTAAGTACCGTTATCTAGCAAAAAAAAATGATTAAAAATGAACTAATTTAAAATAAAAAAAAATGAAAATGAATCACCAGACAGGTTAGTAACATAACCTGATTTATGTCATTTAAAAAGGTTGAGTTGAGTTGAGTTTGAATGGTATCTAACACTCTGGTCAAGACTCTTTCACCCATATCAAGTGGTTAGTTCTGAGATTGTTGGTGGAAGCTGGATTGTCCAAAGTAAAACCACCAAACTTCAACAACCAAACTGATGAACTTTCTAACACAACTTATGACTGAATGGTAGTTCACTACATTAAGAACCAACTTAAGAGTTCAACATTTTATAAAGTGACACCAATGTAAGTTACTATATATATATATATATATTTTTTTTTCTTTACCCAGCTGTGTTTCGGTGGAAATTGTTGGTCAATCTGTTGTACAATTTACTGGTTGTATAAAGGTATTTATAATATAAGTACTTATATACTAATAAATGCAAGGTTTAAAAATATAAATGACATCATTATGACCAATGCATGGAAGGTTTAAAAATAAAAATGGCATCACTACAACCAATCATACTAATGCATTTTTTTTTAAAAAATCTATATTTTGATTTATTTATAATCACTTGTCCTAGATAAACATTATTTTATATATGTCAAATTCATCATCATAAGTTTTATTTACTTTTTGATAAAATTTTCCCATTTGAATGGTTAATCACATAATAAGATAATATTTTAACAAGTAGACTTTACAACATATTGGTTTTATATGCTAAGATAAAAATTTAGATAATAAAATTTTGTTAATGAAAGGAATATATTTTTCTTAATATAGGCGAGCATCTTCAGTTAATATTAAGTTAATGTGTACCACTTTTATAGTACATGTATTGCAATTTTAGTGTGGTCAAGATTTTGTAAGTTTTCGATTAAGCTTTGTATACTTAACCTAGGCACCTTAAAAAACTTTTAAATGTGGAAAATAGCCATGAATAACAAAACTAAATAAAGAAAATGAATAAAAATAATAATAATAAAGACAAATAAATAAACAAAAATATAGATAGATAGATAGATAGATAGATAGATAGATTGCATGATTAATTGGTTGGTTCGTTGGTAGATGGGTTGGTGGGTAGATGGGTAGATGCATTTTTAACAACGAAACTAAAAAGGAAAGTGACTGTGAATATTGGAGACTAAGATGTTTATTTGTGAAAAATATTTTTTTATTACATTTTTAATGATGAAACTAAAAACGAAAGTGACTGAATATTGGAGACTAAGATGTTTATTTGTGAAAAATAATTTTTTTATTACATTTTTAATGATGAAACTAAAAACGAAAGTGACTGTGAATATTGGAGACTAAGATGTTTATTTGTGAAAAATAATTTTTTTATTACATTTTTAACGATGAAACTAAAAAGGAAAGTGACTGTGAATATTGGAGACTAAGATGTGTATTTGTGAAAAATAATTTTTTTATTGCATTTTTAACAACGAAACTTATAAGTGACTGAGAATGTTGGAGACCAAGACCTTTTATTTATGAAAAATAAACGTTTTATTGGTTTTTAACAACGATGTCATGTGTCGATTTTGAATTTCTATTAAAATATTGCATTCAAAATGAGCACATGACAACTTGTCAGCTGCTGATTTTGAATGCATTATTTTAATAGAAATTCAAAATCAGCACGTGACAGCAAAGTAACTGAACACAATTCGTCATTTCTGGGTGAAAATTCGCCAGGTTTTAACAACGAAACTTATGAGTTAAGTGACTGAGAACGTTGGAGACCAAGACCTGTCATAACAACAAATTTATATTGATTAAAAATATTTTAAGATGATTTTTTAAATAATTGGTTAACTTCGTGCAGCTTAATTATTGCAAATAAATCCAGTTTCTGTTAAACCAAAATCAAATAAAACCAGTCTTTGTCAAAATATGTTACTTTTAGTTTGAATGCGTCATTTTACTAGATAAATAAATAAACAAATAAATAAATAGATAAATAAATAAAAATAAATAAATAAATGAATAAATAATAATAAATAATAAATAAATAAATAAATAAATAAAAATAAATAAATAAATAAGATGTCGTTGGTTCGGACACCGGTCGGGTCATACATAAATCTTGAAAGTATGAGATACTATTTCCTCGCCTGGCGCTCAGCATTGAAAGGTCAGAGTATCGACTGATTCACCCGGTGCCAGGATAATGGATTGGGGTTTGCGGCATACTGACTCGGTGATCTAGCACCTGAATGTGCGCTAGTACACGGTAGTCCATAATGCACAAAATACACACTTGCACATCTTACGCATGCTCGACCTTTTCCTTAGTTTAATTCAAGGAGAAAAATAACCTTGCTCTCATAGCGAATAGCTGAAAAATTGCTGATGCAACGTCAAACGGCAGTATAACAGCAACATCCCTCTCGTGTAGTTACTAACTCTTAATTTGTTGAGTAGATAAGTTTAATGTGTTTTAAATAAAAGTAAAAAAGGAAACTAATAAAGGATTTTTAATGCACGATAATCGTCGTTATTGTACGGCGTTTTTGCGCACTCGCGTAAAAGTTATCGCGTGCTATCGTAAAAGTTATCGCGTGCTATCGTAAAAGTTATTGCGTGCTATCGTAATAGTTATTGCGTGCGCACGCGAAATTTACCACGTGTAAACGTGAAAGATATTACATGAGCACGGGAAATAGCTGCGTGTTTATGCAATAACTTAATAATTTTCGACTGCGCACGTGATAACTTTTACGTAAGCACGCGATGACTTCTCAACTCCTGAGTTCTAATCTCGCTCGGGTAGAGACTAGTGTGTGAAAGTTTGTCAGTTTGCTTATCAAGGGGTTAAAATGGTGGCTTATTTCTGACATCGACATAAATTATCTCAACATGTCAACTTATATCTTGACAAGTCGAGATAATATCATGAAACGTTGTGATACCAAAATAAAAAGATGAGATAAATAATACGACGTGCCGCGATACTTATGTTCCATAAGTTACAAAAAATAAGTCGCGATATCGAGATTATTATCACCACTGGTCAAGATAAATTTCGCGGCATTTCATTTTATTTATCTCAACTTTTTTTTTGGTATCACACTTTTCATGATATTATCTTGACTTGTTAAGATATTAAGTCGATTTTTGTGTCGTATAAAATTATGCCGATGTCATACATAAGTTAACATATCGTTGGTTTTTTTTTTCATGGCATTCCAGTTTACATCATCTGATAAATAATGAAAGAATCGATGGGTATAGCGTCAATTATCAAATCCACTCCAGTTCAATATACCATAATAGTTTATAATTTCGGATTTTAAAACAAGCTTTATTATTATTATTATTATTATTATTATTATTATTATTATTATTATTATTATTATTACATTTGTGTATTATTATTATTATTATGTTTGTTATTGTTATTACAGAGACCAATACAAGACTTGATTTATAATTAGTGCATGTTCCTCTACCAAATACAGAAGACGCGATACACGCCATTCAATGCTTAAAGTACCAGTATGCATTTTTTGGCAGCATCACTTTGAAATATTTATGATATCTTCTCAATATAATGATGATTTTTTAACCAGAATTATAAATTCAATGTCATTAAATTATTTTTCTGTTATAATCATCAAACGCAAACACACCGGTTCATGTTGAAATTTCAGTCTCCGGTCGGCACTACAAAAAAAAAAAAGGCAAATTTAGTAATACACGTGAAATTCTGCCTGGGAAGTGAGACCGAGTGCATCGGAAGAATAAACATCTCAGAGTCCCGTCTAGCTAGCTACATCTGCAACTTGTGAAACTAAAATTGAGAATGAAAGGAACATGGAACTATAAGAGTTAAAAATTCATCCGGGGAATGTTTTAATACAGCGAAATCACACTTATCAACAAAATTAGAAAAAAAAAACACAACTGCGTGATATTTTTGACTCGTAAAGGAGATCACGCGTAACAAAAGCACACAGTTCCTTAGGGAGAGAAATGACTCATTTCACTCCTGTAATTTTTGTTTCTTAAAGTATGCCTTTTCACTATCCCTTGTATTACTCATAGGCAAGAATACCGTCCAAATTAGTACCAATATCCGGTGTCCTTCCTTTAACCTGTCAGACTTTTCTTTATTCCTGCTCAGTAATTCAACTGTACGTAAGTAAAGATGGTTTCCAAACGCACGGACAGTGATGCTACACAACATAGTCAAAATGTTAGACGTCACTAGTTTTATTGTAACGGGACTGAGCTACACTGATGTTGAGCAAGAACGCCAGAACGAATGATGGTTTAGCCATGTAATAGACCGCTTATTTCTCACCCATGAAAGCGGGTTAGATTTGATTTGATTTAACAATTTAATGGTGTTTTAGGCCCCAGCCAAAAATATTTCACTTATATCGAGACATCACCAACGATAGGTGAAGTGGCAGAAATTTTACCTTTTGCAGTGCACTTAGGGTAATGTGTAGGGCTTAAACGTGCCACGCCAGACGTTATACGGTACATCGGTTTTATAGGTCTCCTCCAAAGACACCATGACTTTCATTTTTAAATTTGGGGGTGCTTGTCGAAAGAACAGTCACTATTGACTTTTAAGTCTTGTTCAGACCAGGCCAGGATTTGAACCCCAATATCCCACATACGAAGCGAGCACTCTATCATCTGAGCTACCATAGTGGTAGATTGTGTTAGATGCTTGACGGGTGGCTCTAGGGGAGAAGGTGGGCTTTTGCCATGCAACATGAAAAGATATCTATATCTTGAGATAATTTTTATGTCGACTAAAATTATGCCGATGTCAGAAATAAGCAAACATATCGTTGGTTTTTTCTGGGCATTCCAGTTTACATCATCTGATAAATAAAGAAAGAATCATGGCGTATAACGTCATTTCTCAAATCCACTCCAGTTCAATATACCGATAATAGTTTACATTTTTGGATTTTAAAACAAGCTTTATTATCATAATTATTTATTATTGTTATTGTTATTACAGAGACCAATACAAGACTTGATTTATAATTGGTACATGTTCCTCTACCAAATACAGAAGACGCGACCCACGCCATTCAATGCATACAGTACCAGTATGCATATTTTTGGCAGCATCACTTTGAAATGATGACTTCTCAATATAATAATGATTTTTTTAACCTAGGATTATAAATTCAATGTCATCAAATTATTTTTCTGTTATAATCACCAAACGCAAACACACCGGTTCATGTTGAAATTTCAGTCTCCGGTCGGCACTACGAAAAGAGGCAAATTTAGTAATGCACGTGAAATTCCGCCTGGGAAGTGTGACCGAGTGCACCGGAAGAGTAAACACCTCCTGTCTAGCTAGCTACATCAGCAAATTGTGAAACTAAAATTGAGAATGAAAGGAACATGGAACTATAGGAGTTAAAAATTTATCCAGGGAATGTTTTAATACAGCGAAATCGTAAAGGAGATCACGCGTAACCAAAGCACACAGTTTCTTAGGGAGAGAAATGACTCATTTCACTCCCGTTATTTTTGTTCATAAAGTGTGCCTTTTCACTATCCATTGTATGAGTCATAGCAAGAATACCGTCCAAAGTAGTACCAACATCCGGTGTCCTTCCTTTAACCTGTCTGACTTTTCTTTATTCCTGCTCAGTATTTCAACTGTACGTAAGTAAAGATGGTTTTCAAGCGCACGGACAGTGATGCTACACAACATAGTCAAAATGTTAGACGTCACTAGTTTTATTGTAACGGGACTGAGCTACACTGATGTTGAGCAAAAACGCCAGAACGAATGATGGTTTAGCCATGTAATAGACCGCTTATTTCTCACCCGTAAAACCGGGTCCGATTTGATTTGATTTAATGGTGTTTTAGGTCAAATAAAAAATATTTCACTTATATCGAGACGTCACCAACAATAGGTGAAGGGGCAGAAAGTTTTACCTTTGCAATGCACTTAAGGCAAGGTGCAGGGCTTAAATGTGCCACGCCAGATGTTATACGGTACATCGGTTTCATAGGTCTCCTCCAAAGACACCATGACTTTCATTTTTAAATGTAGAGTGCTTGTCGAAAGAGCAGTCACTACTAACTTTTAAGTCTTGTTCAGACCAAGCCAGGATTTGAACCCCAATATCCCACATACGAAGTAAGCACTCTACCAACTGAGCTACCAGTGATATATTGTGTAAGATGCATAGCCGATGGCTCTAGGGTTTGCTATGTAACATGAAAAGATATCTAAATCGATCCCTGTAATGTCTAACAGTGGTTGACTAGCCTATGGTCCCGGGGTTTTGAGAAAGTTTGACAGTTGATTATAATTCGTTTACCAAAGGCTAGTCATTTTCTTTAAGTCTGCTTTCCTCTACCATCCCTTAACTGACCACTTCATGAAAATTGAAGAATTTTAACTTGGATGCAGATGTGATTATTCTATTTAATTCCACCATTGCTTATCAAAATACTGTATGTGCAATGTTACTAATCACATTAAATTTTTTCCAAACCATTTTCGAAATTATGTTCTGTGCAAAATAATTCTTTTTGGCAAAGTTGCAAAAGTTTCCAAAAGTTGGCATGTATATCCATTATTTGTGCAATTGTAAACAAGTCAGTTTTTTGTATGCCTTCAGATATGTGGGACCTTTGTGGCCAGGTGGTGTAAGTGCATGCTTATGGATCACAGTGCCTCTCACCATATAGGTTTGAATCTCTTTTAGATCCTAGTGTGAGAAAGTTTGTCAGCTGGCTTGCCGAAGGATGAGTTTTTTCTCTATACACTTTCGTTACCTCCACCCTACTTGAGCTGACTGCCTCAATACATTAGTGAAAGATTCTTGACTGGGGTGTAAAACACCATAAATATAATCCATCCAATCCTTCAAATAAGTATAATTGTATAATATGTCAGGTCCCAGTTTCACAATCATTCCTTAACTAAGATTTTCCTTAACTTAAATTTAGCAAATTTTGACAATCTCATTTTGAATTAAAAATAAACACTTGTGATAAAACTAAATACAGGTGTTACAAGCTTGAAGTCATCTTCAAAATGACATCTTAAAATCCTAAATATCTAAACAATTCACCAAATTATTAAGATTTCAAATTTGCCAGATTTAAGTTAAGGAAAATCTTAGTTAAGGAATGATTGTGAAACCGGGACCAGTTCTTTAGATATGGTTCATTATAAACTTCGAAATTGGAATGATGTTTATCACATTAAAATCTGACTGTTATACTTTGACTTACTGTAAACATACAATGGTAATTTTAGCAGGGTATTACTTTTAGTGATTTTCGTGCCAGGACAATAGCGGTAATATAAATACACCACTAAATTATAGTCTGTTTCTCAAAAGTTGATTTGTATTAATTTAAATCCATGTGAATTAGTTGAGAGTGTAAACTGCACTAAGATATATACATGCTAAATTTAGTACGTTTACAGCAATTGTCACCAAACCCCTTTAAATACTACGTACCAAAATATGACTTAACAGATGTTGATGATGAAGTATTACTGTAAACTTTTAGTCACTGATAGTACTTAAGTTAGCTTGATTTTTATTACCTTTTTGTTTATTCCATTCAATAATTGAATATGCAGGGATTTCTAAAAACATGATATCAAATCTAAATTTGGTTGCTAAATCACTTAATATTTAAAACTGCTGAATTATGTGATCTACTGAACTGTTAGTGTATGATTGTAGATTAATAAACTTGCTGTACTTAATTAAAAGATCACAAGTTCCAAACCAAAGATATCTAAACAGAAAAGTTTGTAGGTTGGTATTTAAATATTTATTGTTGCAGTCAAGACATATTGGGGTGCCACACACATTGAATAAAAAATAATGTTAGCCACTAAAGTGTAACGCATGCACAGACACATGAATTTCTAATTTTATGATGACATTTTAAAAATCATTTTATCCTTTTATATATTAAAACTAAATTGTATCCTTTTATCGATTAAAACTAAGAAAATGATATAACATAAATATATAGATGTACATCATGTCACTATTGTTTGTTTTTAAAAACATAAATCTCAATCACACTTACCACTTCTTTTATTGACCAATCAGAATGAATATTCAGTGTTGAACCTTGGAAAATTATACTGAGTTTATCTATCAATTTTAACTCTTTTTGCTGGTAAATTGTCATCATAGTTGACTACCAGGATTTTACTTCCGTTTTCACTGCAAATCCAGAGTTTATTTCTTTTGTCAATACACATTCCCTCAGGGTGACTAAAAGTTCCTGTTTGAGGTTTGATAAACTGTATGAAATTGCCAGATTTATCCAATAAATGGACAGTGGAATTATCATAATCACTGACCAGGATGTGACTCAACTTATCAGTCACAGTGCATTGTGGGTTAAACCGTTTTGGTAGACATTGAACTTGACCATTATACTCGCTTCTCTTTTTCCCCTGATTGTCCAGAATTATTATGTTTTTAAAAGGTTGAGTTATGATAAGGTCACCATTCCTGTTGCCACAAACTCTTTCTGGATTTTCAAAGAGTGGTGTCGTTCCATCTAAATTGTACTGTATTATTTTCTGCAATTTTCCATCCTTGTTAAGTTGCACTAGTTTACTATCCTCAAACAGCTGATAAAGGCACACAACAATTTGATCATCATCAGTAACAGTTAAACCTTGAGCTGTATATCCCTCAGGAATATGGTAAACATCAAGGAATTTCTCGTCTTTTGTAAGCTTCTTGATCCAAGCAGTACCAGAAGCAGACATAAAAAGTTCACCAGAGGAGTTCACTGCAAAATCATTAATAACAAAATCAGTTTTAATGGTTTTCATAACATTTCCAGTTTTTGTTGCTTGAGTTATCTCCCTTTCTCCAGACTTGGCAAGCCAAACCAAGTTGTCATTTGAAATGGCAACAAGATTTTTATTCCTGACAAGAAAATCTGTAATTTCTTGAACACGGAAGTTGGAATTTCCTTGTAATGTATCTTTAATCTTTAGACATCCAAACATATCTTCTAATTTTTCAGTAACATCACTAGCAATAAAACATGGAAGATTAGTAATAATCAAATCATTCTGGTTATGTTTTGGATATTTACCCATAATTCTTCTAATTTCCTTTATTGATTTGATTATTTCAACTGTTGACTGGTTTGTATTTGATTCAATTTTCGTGGCTGTATTTCCAAGGGCAGATAATCCTTCACTGACCCAATTTTCAACCTGTTCAATTTCATTAAAATTGTCCTTTGTTACATTTTGCAGTTGTTGTATTTGTTTTTCCATTACACTGTCTAGTTGTTGTTTCAGGTGCTTGTTTTGGTTTTGTATCATTTTTGTTGTTTTATTTAAGTTATCCAGGTGTTGAATTTTTAATTCTTTCAGGGTACTTTGTGTTTCCTTTAAATTTTGCAGTTGGTTTTTCAATTCTTTTAAAACCTCTTCGAATTCTTTTTGTTTGTTGTTTGATATCTCATCTATATTTGAGAAATTGTGTGTCTGATGTGATACACTTGTTATGCAGTCCATGCACACTAGACAGTCACATTGGAGACAGAAAGCTTGAACACATTGTGTCGGATGTATGTCACACTCTGTACGGATTCTCCACCAGATTGTTGCTTTTCATTGCCATCTATTGAGACTACTTTATGGTCTTTGGAAGCTTTACTCTTTAAGTGCAGTCCTTTACAGCAGTCACAAATTAAATCATCACAAACTAAACATTTCCATTGAATGATGTTTTTGTCACAAAACTGACATTTTATATCAGGCACGACAGGCAACTGTGGACTATTCATTATAAATATTATCAAATATCACAAACAGTATGTAAAAATATGAGTTAAAGAGAGAGTTTACACTGCTGTTTGTTTATGATGCTTTTATCTTTTTTCACAGAAAAAAACTTTTTTCTGATTTGAACTTATTTTAAAGTCAACATGTTCATAATAGTAACAACTGTCCTTGATCCTTATGATTTTCTCCATGTAATTTTACATTGTTGTATTATTTTCTTTCTGTATTAATGTCAAGTTTAACTTGGCTAAATCACCAACGTCAGACATCTTGACCAAATCTGTATTTTGGTTTATTTATTATCACTTCATTGTAGATAAACATTATTTTATGTATGTCAAATTCATCATCATAAGTTTTATTTATATTTTGATAAAATTTTCCCCATTTGAATGGTTAATCACGTACACTGATATTTTAACAAGTAGACTTTACAACATATTGGTTTTACATGCTGAGATAAAAATTTAGATAATAAAATTTTGTTAATAAAAGGAATATATTTTTCTTAATATAGGCGAGCATCTTCAGTTAATATTAAGTTAATGTGTACCACTTTTATAGTGTTGCAATTTTATTGTGGTCAAGATTTTGTAAGTTTTTGATTTAGATTTGTATACCCAACCTAGGCACTTTAAAACCCTTTTAAATGTGGAGAATAGCCATGAATAACAAAACTAAATAGATAAATGAATAAAAATAATAATAATAAAATAGATAGATGGATGGATGCCATTGGATGGATGGATGGGTAGGTAGGTAGGTGGATTGATGGATGGTGGGTGGGTGGATGGATGGATGGATGGAATGGATGGATGGTGGTTGGTTGTTGGTTGGTTGGTTGCATGCTTGCCCGCTTAGATTAGATTAGATGCGGGTTTGCCCTTAGTGTGAGAGAAAACTAACTCAAGATTCTTTCACTTAAATTGAACTAGTCAGGCCTTGAATAATGGAGGAAACTGGAGTGTCCAGAAAAAATCATTCTTTACCAAAGAAACTTTTTTTACACTGAAATCTGCTAGAGTTGGGGTTTGAACCAAGGTGCAGTGGTGCACTGTCATCTCTAAGCACAGGTCTTAGACCTTTTAACTACTGAGGTGCCATCCCAAAGATAATTTGACGAAATGCACGCTGATTATTTGCATGATTTTCCCAAATCATGATATATACAAGAGAGGTCTTATATATTACAGAAAATAAATTCCCTTTTTCTTTTCATACTTTTTTGAGTTGATTTTTTATCTTCCAAAAATCACGATAAGTGTATGTATGCATGGGGATCCTTATAAAATTTTAAATTGATTGATAAGTATGTTTACTTTTAATTTATTTTATTTATTTATTTTTGTAGTTTTTATAGCATTAATTTCTCTTTGAAAGTTTAATTTTTTCCACTTAGACTAAGTGATACTTATGCTGCGTGACATCTGGTATAGCGATCAAAACATACTGCCAATATTATAACCAAAAAGATAAGGATTTGTAATTAATGCCTGATAACTCATAAGCAAGAATTTTTTTTTTCATCCCAATTTTTAGAAGTGTTTCTATAATTTTTCTTGTGAGTTTGTTATATTTTAACACCATAACCTTACACTTCATTGAGAAAATTTAAGCAGATCATTGGATGAATTAAGATTGTGAAGTATATTGCTCTTAATTTAAGAATTGGCAGACATTGGGTGGATTCAAATAGATCATTTTATTTTTGTTTTGAGATACTTCCATCAAAATTGCAACAGTATTGTGGAACATTAGGGTATTTGCTGGGCACTTTATTCTTTATCAACCTTCATATTTTCATTTAACTTGGGAAAGACCATCTGGAATGCTGGAATATTTGCGAGGCACTTTATTTTTTATCAACCTTGATATTTTCAATTAACTTAGGACAAAATCAGCTGGAATGCTGGAATATTTGCGAGGCAATTTATTCTTTATCGTTGACCTTGACATTTTCAATAACTTGGGACAAGATCAGCTGGAATGCTGGAATATTTGTGAGGCACTTTATTATTTATCTCGTCGACTTGATATTTTCAATTAACTTAGGGACAAGATCAGCTGGAAGTGCTGGAATATTTGCGAAGCACTTTATTTATTTATCAAGCCTTGATATTCTCAATTAACTTGGGACAAGATCATGCTGGAATGCTGGAATATTTGCGAGGCACTTTATTTTTTATCAGCCTTGATATTTTCCATTAACTTAGTGACAAGATCAAATGGAATACTGGAATATTTGCCAATCATAATATTCTTTACTGTACCTTGACATTTTCTATTCATATGAGACAAGATCACCAGGAATACTAGAATATCTTTTGAGTGTATCCATAGCAACAGCTAGGAAACAAATGAAGTTGGACAGGGCTAATTAGTACCTTCAAAATATAAGAGTACCTAAAAAGTACTCAACAAGGTGAAGACTACATAAGTCGAACAAGAATATTGGGTACGTTCATTTCACTCAGATCAAACAAGAAAATTAAACTGGAATATTAGCTGAGTTGTTATAACTGGTCAAAAGGTGAGCATTTCTTTTTGTAAACCAAATAAAGATTAATCAGAAAAAAAGCAGAAGTGTTAATTTGAGTACCAACTGAGTATGGTACCTGTTACAGTTAAGGGATATATTAAGTTATAAAAAAATTGATCCCTTCACTTTATTCAGTTCAAGATCAAAATTTTGTGGTAATTAGATAATTTTTCTTAGATTACAACATGGTGGAGGTAATTAGATAATTTTTCTTAGATTACAGTATGATGGGCTGGTAGGTCAGGGCTACTTTAACACTTACACGTAAAACTTTGTATATTGATACACAATGATAATATCCCGCCTGGAATTGGTTTTGGGGTCATTGCATTAAAGTTCAAAGTTACACAAAGGCTAGACAATATTGAAAACTCTAATTCTTTTTTATGCAACCCTTCAAAGAAGGGAGGGCATATTGCTTTGCTGCTGTCGGTCGGTCTGTTGGTCCACCAACAGTTTCTGCTCATTTTCTTATGCAGAGGTTGCACATACTGAAATGAAATTTGGTATACAGGTTTATCAATAGAATATCTAAGTTAAGCTTTGTTTTGGGTACGATCAAGCAATTTTTGACACAGTTATCCCTATTGGACTTGGAAAAATTCTAATTATTTGCAGTTTCCGTTCATTTTCTTTGCAGAAGTTGCACATACTGAAATGAAATGAAATGAAATTTGATATACAAATTTATCATTAGAATATCTAGGTCAAGTTTTGTTTTGGGTACGATTGAGCAATTTTTCACACAGTTATCCCCCTTGGACTTAGAAAACTTTTTATTATTTGCAGTTTCCTGTTCATTTTCTTTGCTAGAGGTTGCACATACTGAAATGAAATGAAATTTGATAAACAAATTTATCATTAGAATATCTAGATCAAGTTTTGTTTTGGGTACGATTGAGCAATTTTTGACACAGTTATCCCCCTTGGACTTAGAAAACTTTTTATTATTTGCAGTTTGCGTTCATTTTCTTTGCAGAGGTTGCACATACTGAAATGAAATTTGATATACAAATTTATCAAATGAATATCTAGGTCAAGTTCTGTTTTGGGTACGAACGAGCAATTTTTGACACAGTTATTCCCCTTGGGCTTAGAAAAATTCCAATTATTTGCTTTATGTTCATTATCTCTACAAAGGTTGATCAAATTAATTACTGATATAACATATATAATCAGGTTGGTTGAATATGGTTATATTGATATTAATTATAATTTAGAAGTACAGTCAAACCTGTCTGAAGGTTTTTATGTTTGTGCAATCTATAATACAATATTTTTTTTAGCTTAGACACATCATAGACACATCACTTGATAGATTTATGCATCTCAGACAGTGATTTTAAGTTCAAAAGGTCAATTTCATTTCCATGCACACTGCCCATAATAAAAGCTTGTATGCCCTATAAAGTCTGTCCAAGAAGGGGGGACATAAGTGTTTCACAAACATCTCTTGTTTTTTTTTTTTTTTTGTTTTTTTTAGAAATTGATTAATGAAAGCAATTTCTGATGTGTTTTATTAAATTCTCTAGGATCTTTGACCTATGACTATTTCATTTGGTGAAATTTCAATGGAAAATAATTAAAATGTTTTTGCATCAAATTAATTTTTTTTTTTTTGAAATAGATTAAATTAGCTGTATCTAAACTGTTTGAAAGATTATAGCAGGGGATCTTCAGGATTGATGTTTTCTTGAAATTTTAGTCCCCTTTAAAATGAAGTCAAGGTCAAGTTCATAAGGTTTTAACTTTTGTGCTTTTTACTCTATTTTACTTATTTTTAAAGATATTTTTTATGCAGATTATCATTTTTATATTTTCTTATGTTATGTAGCAACTTGGTCAAAGGTCAAAGGTCACGGTCATGCCCATATTTTCAAAATAGCTATATGTTCACTATTTGAACCATGCAGGGTTTCATTTTCAGTTTATTATTAAATGGAGTTAAAGGTTAATGTCACAACCTAGTTTTGATTTTGTGCTTTTGCTTCTATTTTAACAACTTATAAAGACATTAATGCATATTAACTTTTTAAGAGTTTTTTGGCATGAATATACTTTTTGAGGTTGATGGTGAGTTCCAAGTGAGCAATACAGGCCCTATTATACATTTTGTTTCATTTAAGAAATCCAACCTTCTAACTGTTAATCTTATTTGTTATGTCATCATCCCATTAAAAAATTTTGTCATTGTTTTAAGCCAGGAAAAATAGAAAAGCTTAATTTTTGCTTTCCCTTAACAATCAATATCTCATTGTATCACTAGAGCTTGAAGAAGCAAACAAGGTCAACAAAGAATTTATAAGCATATTTATGCCTTTTTAAGCTTATTATGTCAACATGTAACCAACAATCTAATCAAAATTGTTTTCTTTGTTTTAAGCCCAAAAAGTAGAAAATCTTTATTTTTTTTATTTCTCCATCTTGTGTTCATCATTAAATTGGCACTTGTAAACCCCAAACCTTCAAGGTCAATGAAGGACTTAAGCTTTTACAATCTTTTAAAGCATCTTATACCGTATTGAATCTAATAAAAGTCTACTTTTGTTTTAAACTCTGTTTATGGTAGCTAGTTACAACCAGGAAAGGAATACAATAAGTTTTTATGCATGAAACTAATTCATGCAACTACCATAATTTAATTTTTTCAATAAAGATGAGGGAAATCTGTTGACCTTGGGATGACCTAATTTGCTAATCTGCATTATATAATATTTTATGTTTTTCCCTTTTTTTGGTTTATTTATTTATTTATTTATTTTTTGCATTTTCATATCATTGCTAACTTTTCAATTACTTAATTTTACTTCAATTTGGTACATAATGTATTACTCAATATGGCAGGTAGCTTGGAAGTTTAGTCTGTATAGACATAAAGAAATCCCTTTTGCTGGTCTCGGTGGCCGAGTCGTCTAACACATGTGTTAACAGATCACAGCGCCTCTCACCACTGGGTTTAAATCCCAATCGGGACAGAAAGTTTGTCAGTTTGCTTGCCAGAGGTCGATGAATTTCTCCGGACACTCTGGTTTCCTCCACCATACCAGAACTGACAGCCTGGAAATAAGGACAGACCCTGGTGTGAGAAAGTTTGTCAGTTTGCTTGCCAGAGGTAGATGAATTTCTCCAGACACTCTGGTTTCCTCCACCATACCAGAACTGACAGTCTGGAAATAAGGACAGACCCTGGTGTTTGTCAGTTTGCTTGCCAGAGGTAGATGAATTTCTCCGGACACTCTGGTTTCCTCCACCATACCAGAACTGACAGTCTGGAAATAAGGACAGACCCTGGTGTGAGAAAGTTTGTCAGTTTGCTTGCCAGAGGTAGATGAATTTCTCCAGACACTCCAGTTTCCTCCACCATACCAGAAATGACCGTCTGGAAATAAGTGAAAGAATCTGGACTGGAACATAAAACACCATTACTCCACTCAACTCCACTCCACTCCACTCCAATCCACTCCAGCAGTCAAATAAATTCATATTCAAATTATGATTTGCACTTCAAAAAAATTTACTAGGGAAAAGACAGAGTTGCAATACCAATTTTTGTTTCATTTTGAAGAAATTTGGAAAAATATTTAAAGTAAAGAATTATATTTTATTAAATTAAGAAATGACATTCTGCCCATGGCATTTTATTCGGTATTGCATGATAGTGTAATTATGTTACTTGTGCCAAATGCAATGAAGGGAAAATTAAATATTTTGAAACTGTTAAAAGCTGTTTATCTGTTGAAAACACTTTCCTCTGGTGAAATTGATTCTGAGAGTCCAAAGATGATTGACAGTTTGACTCCACCTCTGATTTTTGAAAGTTGTCAAAGAACATTATAATCTAAAATGTTGAACACTAATGTAATAGTTTATTTATAGTATTATAGTTAACAGTAAATATTACATTTTCATGTAAAAATTAAAACAACAGTTTTTAAAAGCTTAATTTGTAAACATTGAAGTTGTATAAGAGGATAATAACAGATCAAGTTGCAGATGTGTAGCCATTGAGCACTAGTTATTTGGTCTAACTGTTGCAGTTTGAATTGGGACAACGGCAGATGCAGATGCATTAAGGGTCATCAAACCCCAGTTGTATTTCAATGAGTATATTGTAATACAATTCCTTCTGTATGTTTCATATAAGATAATTACAGTTATACAATAAATTTAAAATTTAAAAATACAAAAAAATTGCAGACTTGTCAAGTATGTTTTATACCATTTTTTTTTTTTTTTTTTTTTGTTACATGTTTTAGGAATCTTTAAAAGAAACACTGAATGTAAACTTATATTGATTATGGTTTAAGTAACAATAGTTTAAGTAGAGAAAGTAAAGATAAGATAGATGTATTTATGTGTCTATCATAAACGATTTGTTAGCTGCTAATAGCTGCAATAATGCTGATGCAGCTCTAAACAAAAACTCACTCACTCACTCACCATAAACGGTTTGTAGTGAGTACATTTCTATTTTTGTCATTGTGTAAATCCTATTGTTAAGATATATCTAATAGAATATAATGGAGTTTATAGAGAGAATTAATGATGTTTTTACACCCCAGGCAAGATTCTTTCACTTATTTTGAAGCAATCAATTCTTAAATAG
The DNA here is from genome assembly GCA_029721355.1 of Tegillarca granosa. Classification (NCBI taxonomy): domain Eukaryota; kingdom Metazoa; phylum Mollusca; class Bivalvia; order Arcoida; family Arcidae; genus Tegillarca; species Tegillarca granosa. The sequence continues at coordinate 15,616,180 of CM056601.1, forward strand.
TGGGAAAACAAGAGTGCCCAGAGAAGATATCCAAACTTGAATTGACGAACTTTGTTATAACAAGTTGACTACAGGAGTAGGATTAAAACTTAGGCAATATTATCTGAAGTGAGCACTTGCTGTCACCAAAGTCCCCAATGGAATAAGCAAGTGTACCAAGTGATACCTCATAGCGTTTGTGCTGGACAATTATTTCTATTGGCAATTGAATTGCATAAAGTGACGTTTTCCCATAATAACGACGTTTTTTTTTCGGGAATATTTGACATGATCGTTATCCATTTCATTCCGCACAAATGTTAAGAGGTATTATTCACGTGGTACACTGGCGAGTTCCATTAGAATATAAAACGGATTATTAGAATTTAAATCTATATACATATATAGAATATTTTAAATGTTTATGTTGAGATATAGAATAAAATATAGAATTACACTAAATATAGAATAGAATAGAATAGAATAGAATAGAGGTCTTATACAGGTTTAATTCTGTCTTTGTTTTAGTTGTTAATTTTGAGATATAGAAAAGAATGAGTGGAGAGGAGTGGAGTATTGGTGTTTTATGCCCTAGTTAAGATTCTTTCACTTATTTTGAGGCAGTCAGTTCTGGGATGGTGGAGGAAACCGGAGTGCTTTGAGAAAACCACCAACCAAGTGAACTAACAAACGCAGGTATTATAAGTGCAGTCCATTTCTGTTTTTGTGTTCAAATACTGATTTCAAGATATAGAAAAGAACAGACAATAGAATAGCATTCAATATTTAATAGAATAGAATAGAATAAAATATTAGAATGCAATACAAATATGGTATACAAGAAACTTTTGTTTATAATTAGGTTTCCATATTATCATGTGAGGCACATAGCCTCAATATATACTTTATATACAGGGTGACATTTTATACAATTTAACGAAGAAATAAAAAGAAGAATATTACTTAAACTAACTTTACAATTTATATTTTATTATGACAATGATATTTAAGATACATACTGTTGGTAATGTTTTTGTAACGGTTTGGTTACCATTTTAGTAACAAAGGATGTGGGTTCAAACACCAGCTGTGACATACATATATGTTTTATGTAAAAATGTAAATCAGAAATATCACACATAACTAGAATGTATACTTGTGAGCAAGTACATGTATTATATATGTCTGTGTATCAGTTCTCTAAAGTGGTGCTCCAAATAGCAGAGGAAATTCCAAGAAAGAAAGAAAGAACTCTCGAGAAAGAACTCTCTGGAATTCCATGGTTTTAACCGGATTTCTCCAAAGTCCTTCTGAATTCCGAAAAAAAACGGTGAACAAGCGATCTGCCCATGGTCAATCCTTACCAGTTGACAAAATTTCAACCTGATCAGATAAGAAACGTAGGAGGAGATGTGTCTGAAAAAAATCTGTTAGAAACGAGGAGGAATAATACTAAAAATAATAATAAAATAATAATAATAATAATAAAGATTACGAGTAACAAAGCTTGCCTGATTGAAGTTTAGAAATTTTTTTTAGTTAAGCAGTAATTGTGAAGCTTTATGTGACAAGATTGGAACTGTGGTGTTTTATGTCCAAGTCAAGATTTTTTAACTTATATTAAGGTGTTCAGTTCTAAGATGGTGGAGGAAACTGGAGTGCCCAGATAAAACCACAGATTTTTGGCAAGAGAACTGAAAAACTTTCTCACACTAGGATCTGCTCATATGGGATGTGAGAGGCACTATGATTCATAAGTGAGTGTTTTTTACCACTTGGTCACCAAGGCCCAAATTGTGAAAATGGAGCTATCACAGTTATATTTGAAACTTTCTTTGCCTTGATCATTTGATAACAATATGTTTTATTTCCTACTTTGTAATATACATGTTTTATTAAACATTCTGGAAGTGATAATAGATATTAGACTCTGGACAGTTATTGCATGTAGGATTTCATTTTCAATGGTCATCTAGTTAAAATGGACATAAGGCTCATGGACAGTTAAACCCACTACATTATAAACTCAAGAGGCTATATGACCAATATTTCAATCTTCATTTGGGATTTTTTGACATATGGACTTCTAGGCCCAGGGTTATAAATTTTTTATATGTATTATCATTACTCATTATATCTGAAAAACCTAATTAAATTTAAAATTAAAATTTTGTTATAAAAAAAAAAAAAAAAAAAAAAAAAAAGATTGATTACTTTTCTGAAAAAGTTACAGTAAAATTTCCAAACAGTCATTCAGAAAATTGACCCAAATCTAAAGATAACCTTAAATGTTCATAAAAATTACAGGTTGTATTTACATCTTTATAATAATATACTACATGTATTTATATCTAATGGACATCTCCAAGGGGGCTCAGTGGCCAAGTGGTTTAAAGCACACACTTACAGATCACATCGCCTCTCACTGCCTGGGTTTGAATCCCACCCTGGACAGATCCTAGTGTGAAAAAGTTTGTCAGTTCGCTTGCTGAAGGTCGATGGTTTTCTCTGGGCACTCTGGTTTCCTCCACCATCCCAGAACTGACCACCATGAAATAAGTGATAGAATCTTAACTGGGGCATAAAACACCATTACTTTGTTCTATTCCACTCTAATGGACATCTCCAATCAGACCAGAAATGGGAATTTGTCGACATTATGTAACTGTGGCTCTGGTACATTCAAACTTTTTTTAAAACTGTCTTAGTTGACATATAGAAAACATATTTGTTAAAACTAGAGTATTACCACTATGGCATTTCAACTAGCCATCCAAATGAGTTGAATTGAGTTGAGTAATGGTGTTTAACATCCCAGTCAAGAATATTTCACTTATATTGAGACATTGCCAGCTATAGGCAAAAGTGCAGAAATTTTGCCTGTGAGTTGCACTGATGGCATTATACAGCAGGGTTCTTTATCGTGCCACGCTGCGACACGGGACCTCGTTTATTTCAAGTTCCCATCAGAAAGAACCATGACTTTCATTTTTTTATGTCGAGTGCTTAGCAAAAGAACAATCACTACCCGCTTTCAGTATATAAATAAATTAAAACCAAAAAAACAATGAAAACAACAACAATGCCCCCCTCCTCATCCCCCCCCCCAAAAAAAAAAAAAAAAGTCAGTTATACCTACACCAAAGGTAGATGCAGTTCATTTGCTTAATCATACCTGTGGCACTTGTATCATTATTTTTGTAATTTAAAGACTGAAACAAATTGTTTAATTAATTTGCCACTTGTAATAACAATTTTAACCATTTTTTTAAAATTTTTAAATTTATTAGGAAGGATCTAGACTTCTTAACACCCACCCCATCCCCTTCTCCCTGGTTCTAACAGATTTTAGGTTTAGCTCTACTCAAGTATCAGGTCTGTAGGTTGTATAATCAGTGATGTGAATTTCATGAAAAATTATTCATTTTTCTTAACCTAATAAAAACATCACCAGATAATTATAACAAATAAATGATTAACGTTAAACAAAAAAAAAAACAAAAAAAAAAAGTTTACAAAAACAAATGAATGGTTCAGCAAGTTCAAATTTTAGTTATTATTTGTGGGTGTGTGCATCTGTGATATGGAATTCATATTTAAAAATACATATCAACATCTGTTGGTTTTAATTTAACACCAAACTTACTGTAAAAATTAGGTTTTGACCGAGAAATGAATGTTTGATAAATCAGGTTTATTTAACAGTTAAGTTGTGTTTTAGAGAAGTAGAACTTTGATAAGACCATGATGCATCTGCATAATGAGGCCATTGAGGTCATTGTGCATTGTATCATATAAATTCGGTGAAACATTCATGTTTTGAGAATTGCAATGTTAATGATTGAAATTTGTGAAAATGTGCAAGAAAAAATATTAACTATTGTAATTGTTTTTTGTTAATTTTAAAGTGGAAATTTCATCAATGTCATCCTTATTTTTTTATTTAATTTAATTTATTTTATTTTTTTTGTTTCGTTTTGTTTGTTTTTTTTTTCCCATACAAAATGATAAAATGTCCAAACATTGAATATACTATTTCCATGAGTAAAGTGAAGTAATTTTTTAACTTTAAGTCAAGAATATATCACTTATGTTGAAGCAGTCTGAATTGAGGGTGGTGGAGGAAACTGGAGTTCCCAGGAAAAACCACTGACCTCCAGCAAGCAAACTGACAAACTTTCTGATTAAAGGATTTGCTGAAGCAGGATTTGTACTTAGGCAGTGAGACTACTCCGACTATGTGATCAATATGCTTTAGACTACCCCCCCCCCCCTACTTTGAGGCCTTGCCACAATCAAGAATATTATTTTATTATCAGCAGTATTAATACACGTATTTCATGTCTTGTATTATTTCTAACCCACACCCTTGTTTTATTGATCAGGTTTTTGATAATAGGCAATTATTTGATGATAATTCTTTTTATGCTGTTGTAAGTATTTATCAAAATATCAACAATGCATAAAATTTATTAGTTTAATAATTACCATTTTTATCTAAAACAAGCTAAAACCATTTCCCCTTAGTGCTACATGTAATAAGATAAGCAACTTCTGAGGTGGAAATAACAATGGTGTTTTAATACAATTTTTTGATTCTTTCACTTATGTTTAACTTGAGGGTCCAGAAAAAGCCCCAAAACTTAAGTAAGTAAACTGACAGTATTTTTGGCCTTAAATTTTAAGGAGGGAGATTTGACTTTAATAAGTGCTGTTTTGTGTTTCTAGTTGTTTAGGACGAATTAGTCATTGTGGTCGTAATTGCCCCCGTGGCTTAGTGGTGGAGCATTCACCTGAAGTGTTGGAGATCAGGGAGTTTGAACTCAGGTGGTCCTCATTGCCCCTGTGGCTTAGTGGTAGAGCATTCACCTCAAGTGTTGGAGGTTAGGGAGTTTGAACCCATGTCATCAAAACACTTTTAAGTTTAAGAAACCTGCTTCCTCACCTGTCGCTCGGCATTAAGTGAAAAGACTTTTCACTGTTTTTTCTTTGCCAGGATAATGTGACTGGGGGATTATTTTAATGCTTGTCAGCAGCATACTGTTCCACTGAGCTAGCACTGTAACAAAGTCACCCCAAAGCCAGTTGATACAAGGCAGAGCAAAGTACACATTCCCACATCTTGTGCATATATGACCTTGGTCTTAGAAATTATAATCTTGCTGTGGTCACAAAAAGCTGGAAAATTGCTGATGCATCATTAAACAATATACCAACCAAATATTAAGGTCATCCCTCTAGAGAGTGTTGGTAATCATTGGATATTGCTCGAAAGTTAATTACACTGTTGTATCTTCTTAATATATCCCTGCTATGCTAGGACTATCTTAGCTGTGCTTCATTCCTCACCTGTCTTATTTTAGATTTCCAACCTTGGCAATTTTACAGAACACTTCCATGTTTTTTTTTTTTCTTTTTGGCACCAATGATAACACTTCCTTGATCTCACCTTTACCAAGTACCTTAACTGTCTGATAATTGAATCTGACCCTTCTGGATGATAAGCAAGGGAGCCGTGGTGGGGCACGGAGCTATAAGATACCAAACAGGAATTCTAGCAGTTTCAGCTTTACTCTGCTATATGTATTATATATATGCCTATACTTCATTATGACTAACTAAGAGATGCTACATGCAAATCCACATTATCAAGGGGAAAAAAACAGCTAATATATTAAAAAGGTTCAAAATCTTTTTCTGCGACTTCACCAAAAACTGATGGTGACCTTTTATAAGTAAAATGATATTGACTAGTATGAAAACTTGATTTCACTGTTACATGTGTTAAAATTCTTGTTATATATGCAGTTATATGGTGAATTAATTTATAGTGTTGTAATCTTAAGACATAAAAATACAAACAAACGTGACAAGTTTAAAAGTCGGTATTTGAACTTTAAGATGAGATAAAAGTAATATAAATTTTAACCTTTTTAGCTCACCTGAACTATTGTGATCATTTTGTGAACTGAATAATGTGAAGTGGAGTGATGTTATTTTGCACACAAGTCAAGATTCTTTTACTTCTATTAAGGTAGTAAGTTCTAATATGGTGGAGGAAACCAGAGTACACATAGAAAACCATTGACCTTTGCCAAGCGAACTGGCAATCTTGCACACACCAGAATCTGCCTGTGTGGGGTTTGAAAGTAGGCAGTTTAGACCATTTGGTCATTGGGGTCCCTAGAAAATTGTAAAGTTGAGTTGAGTAATGGTGTTTAACGTCCCAGTCAAGAATATTTCACTTATATCGAGACGTTGCCAGCTACAGGCGAAAGTGCAGAAATTTTGCCTGTGCTTTGTGCTGATGGCATTATACATCAGGGTTCTTTATCGTGTCATGCCTGTCATGACACGGGACCTCATTTATTTTAATTTAAGTTCCAATCTGAAAGAACTTTGACTTTCATTTCGTAATGCTGAGTGCTTGGCGAAAAAAACAGTCACTACCCACTTTCAAGTCTTGGGGTCAGATCCCACCCAGGGCTCGAACCCACGACCTTCCACTTACAGGAGCAAGCACTCTACCAACTGAGCTACCACAGTGGCTAGAAAATTGTAGAGAAGACCCTATTAATTATATAAAAATCACTTGAAAATCTATAAGTGATTGATGTATAAAAAAACACATCCTGAAAATTTTAGATGTAGTATCTTTATGACAAGTAATATTTAAGCAGTGGTAATTATAATCCAATAACTGCCATTGCTGTTTCAAGTGTGTTATGACACCTCAGTGGCTCATTTTTAGTGGGAGGTAATTGGTTTAAATGGCTAGGTCATATGTTAGTCATTAAAATCTGAGATGATGCATCCTTGCCTGGTACTTGGCATTAGGAACTGATTCATCTGGTACCATGATAATGGACTTGGAAATGGTATGCTTGTCTGTGGCATACTTACTCTGTGAGCTAGCACTTTACCAAAAAGTTACCTTGGTCTGTGCTAGCTAGTACAAAGTAGGCCATGATAAACACTTGCACATCACACCCATACACAAACTTGAGAAAGATTAATAACCTTGCTCTTGTTGCAAAAAGCTGAAAATTTCTGATGCAATGTTAAACAACATTACTAACAACTACAACAGCCCTAGTGTTCACTTGGAACTGCTATGCAGCTTAGGACCTTAATTATCATATCACGATAACTTTAATTGTTTTTAAAATTATATTTATTTTAAATTAGATGATTTGGATGTTTTAATTTTAAAGTACACCTGCCTTATATGACATGAAAATAATGTGAACTCACTAGATGTAACAGATGCATTGTTGAAAAATTATGAGTTGTTGTGACTTATTGTATTGTTTAAGTCAAATATTTGTCATGTGCTTTATGGCATCAATGTTTGTTTGTTTAAATAAGGTTTTACAGCCCAGTCAAGATTATTTCGCTTATATTGAGATGTCACCAGCTATAGGTATAGTGGCAGAAATTTTGACCTTTGCAGTATGCTCAAAGCAATGTGCAGGGAGGGTTATTTAGCATGCCACGTCTGCCTTGACATGGGGCATCTGTTTTTAAGGTCTTCTCTTAAGGACCCCATAACCTTCATTTCTAAATGCCCTGCTTGGTGAAAGAACAGTCACTACCTTTTTGCAATTCTTAGTCAGACCCAGCCAGGGTTTGAACTCCCACATAAAAAGCGAAACATGACTAATAATGGACACATGATGTTTAGAATTAAAAGGGTAGTGGAGGGAAAACACGAAATAAAAATATTTAACAAACCTAGACTGTGGAGCCTAAAATTGTGAATTCTCGTTATTAAAAAAAATATATCATAAATTACTAATGATTAATATCTAAACCTTAGATATTTGACATTTAAAGCCTCTTTAAAACAAGTATTTTATTTATAAAAATCTACAAGAAATAATGAAGATGTGCTTCAGGTGAGCAATCATAGTTATGGGCCTATAGTAAAGTCTTAAATAAATAAGGATTAACTATAATCTTGTTATCATTTTATTTTACCCATATTTTAACTATTCAAACTATCTTTAACACAGGGGTAAAAACGTCAGGTCAAACATGTTGAACTGTGTCATGTAAATTTCGACTTTTGATGGATATTGTCTGAAGTTTCAAAGTTTTATTGATGGACAGTCCATTTAAATGCAGTCATAAAATGCAAATATTTCTTTGTGTATTAGGCAGAAATATTGTCTGTTTCATAGATCCTCAGGTTTAACTTTGAAATTTGGACCTGTGTAACCAATGCTGTCAGGTAATCAATTTTACTTTTAATAATTACATTTTTTTAAGATTTATCTGTCCAAGGGAGATAATTTAGACAGACCTCAAAATATAATTCATAATAAATTTTTTTATCCATGCTATTTAAAATGGCACGTTTTCTGTTTTCAGTTCTCGATAAAAAAAAAAAGAATAATTTGTCCTACATTTAGATGCACAAACTTGGAAAATATACATCCTTGCTTATTATATAGTTAAAATTCTGATAAATGCATTTTACGTAAATTACCATATGTTGACGTAATGTTATTACTCTTGTTGACAATTTGGCACTATATGAAAGAGACATTTCCTGTTTACTTTAACAAAGAAAGTACCTTGTATTAGGGATGCATTAAAGAAATTAATTGCTTTTAATGCAAGTTATATTGGAAAAATGGAGACGGTAGTGCTATTTGACAGATTAACTGATGAAAGGAATGAGTGAATGAGTGATTGAATGAACTAATGAATGAATAAATAGATTAGTGGATGGATAAATTAATGAATGAAGAGATGAGTGAATGAATAAACATTGAATGATGAATGCATGAAATGAACGAATGTATTTATGGATAAATAAATGAATTAATGAGCAGATAAATGAACAAACAAATGATTTATTGAATAGGGTTTATTGTCGAGAATATTTCACTTATTATGAGATGTCAACAGCTAAAGGTGAAGTGGCAGAAATGCTCAAGGAAATGTGCAGAGAGGGTTACTTAGCATGCCACGCCTACTGCAACACAGAGCACTGTGTTGTAAGGTTTCCTGCAAAGGACCCTGTAACTTTTTTTATTTCTAAATTTTCAGTAATTGGCAAAAGCACTTTCACTACCTTTCTTTAAGTATGGGTCATAATCGTCTAGACTTTGAAACCATGACCTTCTATATACAAACTAAGCACTCAAAATACCAAGCTACTGTAGTGAAAAACAAATAAATAAACAAATGAATGAAACAATTTTTAAGTGAATTGATGGATAATCATATTAATTATCGTTGCACCCCATGATATATACATGTAGGAAGCTCTGGCCTAACTCTTGCAGTAAAAGTTACCATTGTCATAAATTCTCATGCTGACACATTTAAAATCAAGGAATACTAGTCTAGAGATCTTTTTCAAAATGTCGATCTATTTTGTTTTTCATAATATAGACGCACATGATTATTTGTAAAACAAAACCTCTGATCTGTGTGACTTATTGAAAACTTTTAATGCAGTTGTCTTGTCTCTGTAACAAACAAAAACAATGTTAATATATATATATTGAAAATCCATTGCATTCTGTAATGAATAAAAAGAGAAATTCAAGTCACAAAGAATATTGTTATGAAGCCTGTGAATTCCAAACAGAAAATGATTTATTATTTATTATTATTTATTTTGTTCAGATAATTTTGTCAATAATGTAGCCAGTATTTATGCGTTAAACTTGGGATGACCCGAGTACAGATTTTTTTCTTTGATACTGTGCACTATTTTAATAACTAATCTATTTTATATAATGTTCGTCAGAGATAGTGAGTACAGCTTCTCAAAAATTTGAAAGTAGAAACATGTTTTAATGATTAAAGATGTAAAGAAATTTGTCAGATCTGTTGTTAAATCTGTATTTCGAGAGAAATTATCTACAAGTTGGAATTTTGTGTAATATATTTTAGCTTAACTGTAGATAATGATGATGATGAAATGATACAAAAATATTTGATTTAAGAGCTGGAATTGATCAGTTTCAGTATGAAATATACAACATGTCAACCCAGTGCAGTATGAGTAGTTCACAAGGTGTCCAGATACTTTGCACATTGTTTGCGTGTGATCATGACAACCACAATTTGACTGCCATTGATCTTTTTAAGAACTAAAGCAAAATAATAATAATAATTAATAATAATAATAAAGAAATAAAAATAAAAGATAAAAATAAAAATTTGAAATAAAATAAAATAAATGAATAAATTATAAAATAAAGGTGAAATAATTAAAATAAAAGAAAATAAAATAAAATAAAAAAATGAAAAATAGATAAATAAAAAAATAGATAGATAAATAAATAATACATAATAAGGTACACAGAAGTTAAAGAAGATGTATCTCTTTTTGAGGCCCTGAAGCCAAATAAAAACATATGTCATTAGAAAATTAGCACATATATTTTTCAAGATTTTTTTTTAGATTTTTACTATTTCCATTTTTGGGATACCAACGGGATATTTCTCTCAATTTTTGCAAATCTGAAATCCCTGTCTGTACCTAGATAAGATTTTTTTTTTTCTGAATATCTTCAAATTCAAATTTGGATGCTTGACACATGGCTGAGGACTGATGATGGTGTGTGTTGATACAGAACAGATGGTGTACAATTGCAAAAGTTCTGGTTAGCTAAAATGGTATTTTACTGGTACCCAGTGTTGCAAATTCTGATTGATTGGCATCAATTTTTTTTTTTTTTTTTTTTTTTTTTGAAGATCACACATTGTTACTGTGGCAAATGTGTACATATGTTTATGCTAAAATACACATGTACCTAAATACCTATTGATTTTTATAGACATGTTGTCTTTATGATGTTTTTCTTTTCTTTTTTTCTGCCTAATTATGTAAGGTTTATAATAATTATTTACAAGTGCAGGTTAAATTTCAATGTTTTCATGACTGAAGGTGTGTTGGCTTGAATGTGTGTTAGGTGACGTGGAATGAAATAATGGTGTTTACAACCAAGTCAAGATTCTATCATTTATATTGAAGTGGTCAGTTCCTGAATGGTTGGACCACTATTGTAGTTCAGTTTGTAGAGTGCTTGCTTCGTTTTTGGGAAGTTAGGGTTTAAACCCTAGCTGGGTGTGACCAAGACTTGAAAATTAGTAATGAATGTTTTTTTCCCAAGCACTCTGCAATTAGAAATGAAAGTCACAGGGTCTTTTAGAGGAGACCTTAAAAACTGATGCCAGCTGTGTCATGGCAGGCATGTTACGCTTTAGAACCCTCCCTGCACACTGCCCTAAGCATGCAGCAAAGGTAAAAAAATTCTCCACTTTACATGTAGCTAATAATGTCTCGATATATGTGTGAAATATTCTTGACTCAGTTGAAAACCCATTAAATCAATTTAATCAAATCCTGAATATCTGGGGAAATCAGAGAAGTTAAGCAAGTGTGATTTTTTGAAAGGCTGGTGTTTTTTCTCTACTCTCATTTTATCCACCATTTCTGATCTTGCTGTCTCGAAATAAGTGAAAAAAAAAATTTGACTTAGCATAAAACAAAATTTTCTAACTAGACTGGTTCTAGACCAAACTCAACAGAGTTTCATAAGGCATGCAAATTATAAGCCATGAACAGAACAGTAAAACCTAATTTTAATGACCCATGATTATTTTTTTCACTGTGCATATCCCCACAGTATTAGAATCCTAATACCCATTTCTTCCATGTTTTATTTTATATTAATCTTTCTTGATTTATCAGACAAATCTCTGTTTAATGCATCATTTCAGTGACTCAGTGTTAGAGTGGCTGCATTGAAAGCTAGAGGAGGTAATGTCTAAACCCCATACGGGTCGGGTCAATCATAAAACTTTAAAATTTGAGATACTGCTTCCTAGCTTAGAGCACAACTTTTAAGGAGCAGAATATCAACTTGTTTAGTATTATTTGACAGGGGAGGGGTTGGCTTGTTCAGTGCATACTGATTAGTGAGCTAGCACCTTAAAGTGGCCCTGAGTACATGTGTATGTTTTTGTGAGAGACAAATTGTAAGACACAACCTCAAACATCTTGTTTTTAAATCAATCTTTGGAGCTTGTAGCTCAAAAATTGCTGATGCAATGTAAAACAACAATACAACTAACCAACCTTTGTATTGCCATAATTTGACTAAATAAACAATGGTGATGAAATGGTTTTACATTGATTAAATTTTTCCTTTTAAACATCTGAGAAAAAATATACTTTTAACTTTTTTTTAATTTAGACCTTACCTTTTAAATATCATTCATAAAAAGAAAAAAAAACAATAATTTACAAATTGTATAAATTATGGTATAAGGATTATGAACGCTTCATTTGGTAGTATAAATTGAATCTCAGTGTTACGTGTGTTGTAAAGATAAGATGAGTGCATGTGTTTGCTAGTGTATACAGAATAGTATTTTTCGATTTCTATGAACAATGACAACTCTTTAGTTAAGATTGATGGCTACGAAATCAACGAGAAATCAACGTAACATCTGGTAAAGATACTTGAAAAGTCATTCAGGATGAAAAAGATGTCAATTTCACTATGGATTGTTCATGGAGAAGATAGATAGCATTTTGTTAAAAAAAAAAAAATCATTTTTTCTGTTTTTTGTATGGATTTTGATTTTCATACCAGTAAATATTTGGATATAAAAAGTATTGATTTTTGTTGTGAAAATTAATTTTATGTTTCAAAGATTACAAGAAAGTGAAATATTCTGTTTCTGTATTTTCTATGTGAAAATTATGAATACTTAAATTGGAAGTAAGGAGTCATGATTTTTTAAAATTCATATCAGGAGAATTTTATAATTGAAAAAATATGACTTATATGTTATTGAAATTCTTAAAAGTTGATAAATCTAAAAACTTTTGAAAAAATTGGCAATAGATATACAAATATTTATTGGAAGTGTTAATTGAAATGATGATTCATACAGATATATGATTTTATGGTAAAAAAGTTTCCTAAAAGTTCCATAAATCTACATAATTTCTAACATAAGCTGCATGTTATATTCATTTGGTGGAATCATTAGTTGGAATAATGATTTATTAAGAAATAGAAATTTTTAGATGTTTGAGTTCATAAAGTTCAACACTGAGACAATAATTGAAAGATTTTATTTATCAAGACAGATACAGTAATTGAGAGATTTATTCCCTATTTACACCACATTTATTCTTTCAATCAGTTTTTTATGGTGAAATTAAAATCTCAAGAGAGTTTTTCTATTACAGTAAATTTAGTGCCAGCACTGACCAATGGTCATCCTAGTTTATGAATAACAAACTTGTATGTTGGCATTTGGATGATAGTTTTCATATTTTGTTACAATAATTCCTGTCTTGGTGATTATTTTCTTGTGATATGTATGAATTTCATCATCGGTCACTAAACAAATACTGTTTAAAGAGTTAATTAGGAAACAACAGAAACATCTGATTTATGATCAATATACTAGTACATGCTAATATGCATGCAGTGCCTCTAAACTGACTTTGTGTAGATAAAAAGGAAATTTTCATGGAAAGGATTATCATAAAAATAGAAATACATCATATAATTGTGATTAGAAAATCTACAAATGTACCATTTCATGTTTGAGATTGGTTTAGACGTAAACTTTTAAATGTAATTTCTAGAAAGTTCGCCACTGGATTTTTATGTTAAATTAATCTCAATTTCCAAAAGGTGGTAAATACTTAAGTAATCAATACCTTTAATTTTTTTTTTTATGAAAATCATTTTTTTAAAAGTGAAGTTCTTTTCAGGAGATATGAAACTAAATTATTTTAGCGACATACTTGTCCTTCATCATCAGGTGGAAGCTCAATATTTTTCATACCTGTCACTTAAGCAGCGAAAATGGATTAACAAACATAAGATGGTCGGGTCGGGAAGATATTGATGATGTTTTACAAACTTTGACACATTTTATTGTAATTATCATGGTTAACAATTTGTGATTTAATTCACTGATTGGAATGATTTACAATTTGAGATCTGATTGATTATTATAAGTTTAAGAGTAATAATCTATCAATATAGTTATATGTGGCAATTTTACCTTTAGTATCTATATACAATGTACATGATAATTAAGAAACCTTGACTATGATCAATTGTTATATCCTGGGGTATGTCTAACAGATACTTAGGTACATTCAAACCCACTGAGAAGTACAAATTAAGGAAGGGACATGATGAGGATGGATGACTCCAAACCATGTCAGGTATGGTTGCATATATATTATTTTAAAATAGACTACATGTATTATTATGATTATTAATATTTAGACCTTCAATGCGAAATATTATATGCATGAATTTCAATCATTTTTTTCACAACTATAATCTAAAATAATTGAAGAAAAAAAAAAAAAACCACTTAAAATTATGAATTACTTTATTTGATAACTAAAATTCGGTTTTTGTATGTGAAAAATTTTATATGATATATCAACATTGATTTTAAAAAGATTATGCCAGTTTTATGTACAAAAATTCATGTACTTATATTTGTATTGATCAATTTTTAAAACCACATCAGAAACTCAAAGGAGGATAGGCTGGATTACAGATCAAAGTATCTCTTGCATTTTTGGTTTTAATCTACGATGGACGATATCAGCCATCCAGTTTCATTTATTGTAGAGGAGAAGTGTATTTTGTCATTGTCAAGTTTCTATTGATGGTTTACATATTTCTTCAACGTTATTCTTATTGACAACAAAATTGTCACTAATCTCTTATCGTCACATTCCTTTGTTGATATTGTCACTTTTCTTATTGTTGCATTCCTTTTTGAAATAATTTATCCAATTGATTTTTACGAGTTTTGCTACTAGATATCTCTCTTCTTAAAGGAATGTGACAATAAGAAAAGTGACAATTTTGTTGTCAACTTTATAAAATGGTAAGAATAACATTGGAGAAATATGTAAAATGACAATAGAAACTTGACAATGACAAAATACACTTCTCCTCTACAAGAAATGAAACTTGACGGCTGATATCGGCCATCATATTAATCCCAGTCTGGGCAGATCTTACTGTGATGAAATGATTATTTGTCAGTTTGCTTGTGGAAGGTTTGTAGTTTTTACCTTGGCATTCCTGTTTCCTCCACCATATCTAACTCACAGATGGAGTTGAGTTGAGCAATGGTGTTTAACGTCCCAGTCAAAAATATTTCACTTATATCGAGATGTCGCCAGTTATAGGCAAAGTGCAGAAGTTTTGCCTGTGCGTTGCGCTGATGGCATTATACAGCAGAGTTCTTTATCGTGCCACTGCCTGCCGTGACACGGGACCTCGTTTATTTTAAGTTCCTATCTGAAAGAACCGTGACTTTCATTTCGTAATGCCGAGTGCTTGGCGAAAGAACAGTCACTACCCACTTTCAAGTCTTGGGTCAGACCCGGCCGGGGTTCGAACCCACGACCTTCCACTACGGAGCCAGCACTCTACCAACTGAGCTACCGCAGTGGCCTCCAGATTAGTTAATTAATCAACCAGTATTAAAATATAGAAATAGCTTTAAATTATTTTAATGCAGTTTACTTAGAATTTTTTTTTCAGTTTTGCTTGTTTATATATCTCAAATGGGTCTATAAAGATTCATCTTTTTTTCAAATTTTTGGATATTAGAACATCAGGTATGCTTGGAAAGTGTGACAAATGACATCATTTTTAGTGTGCAAGAATAACAGGTTGGAAACTGACAGATGTGGTCACTTTTGCAGTACAAAAACAACAGGTTTGGTTGGAAACTGTGACAGATGTAGTCACTTTTGTGGTACAAAAATAACAGGTGTGGTTGGAAATTGTGACAGATGTAGTCACTTTTGTGGTACAAAAACAACAGGTGTGGTTGGAAACTGTGATAGATGTAGTCACTTTTGTGGTACAAAAACAACAGGTGTGGTTGGAAACTGTGACAGATGTAGTCACTTTTGTGGTACAAAAACAACAGGTGTGGTTCGAAACTGTGATAGATGTAGTCACTTTTGTGGTACAAAAATAACAGGTGTGGTTGGAAACTGTGACAGATGTGGTTGCATTTGGGGTACAAAAATCATTCATTTCTGGGTATAAAATCACTGACAGTCACACTTGATACTAATAGACCCTGAACTTTTTTGTACTACCGGTAACTGTTGTGGGTGTATATTATCACATAACATATATGTAATATGATGTATGTTATACCTCAGATGTAATTCCGAGCTGTGTTATTGTTTAGAACATACTGATAAATAATTTTCTTGTAAAGATAATCTTACTTATCTTTTAGCACATAAAACAAATTTAATGTAATTTCAATATGTTTAGTTATATACAGAAAATACTGTTTATTTGTTGTACTTTCTGGCTTGTCCTTAAGGGAATGTAGTGGAGAATTATAGGAGTTATATTCTCCGGTTGAAAATTAAGTAAAAATAGATTATTCATGAGCTTTCGGGGTTTGAGTTGGCAAAATTGGCCATTAATTGGCTTAAAAACTGTTTTGCAGCTTTTTAGCTATTCAGGTCATGACTAAGCTATATAATTTGATGTGGTGTGGTGTGGTGTGATGTGATGTGGTGTGAGATATGATGTGTTGTGGTTTGATGTGATGGGAAATAGTGTGTAGCTGTGTGGTGTAATGTGATGTGGTATGATGTGATAAGGTGTGTTGTGTGCTGTGATGCCTTATGGTGTGGTGATGTGGTTTGGTGTGTTGTGGTGTGATGTGGTGTAGTGTGATGTAGTGTGGTGTGTGTGATGTGGTATGATATGGTGTGGTGTGGTGTGATGTGATGTGGTGTGTTGTGTGCTGTGATGCCTTATGGTGTGGTGATGTGGTTTGGTGTGTTGTGGTGTGATGTGGTGTGGTGTGATGTAGTGTGGTGTGTGTGATGTGATATGGTGTAGTGAGGTGTGATGTAGTGTTGTGTTGCCTGGTATGGTGTTACGTGATGTGATGTTATATAATATGATATATGATAATTCCTTCCAGAATCAAGGGTACTATATATAGTATAGAAATGCATGATGAATTTATGAGGAGAATGACTTTGGGGCATTTAAATTTTATTTAATTTGAAATTGATAAATGAATTTTGATTTTAGATTTTAAAATGGCAATTTATTTAGTGGACCTTTTTGAATAATCAGGTAATTTATGTGTCAGAATTTAGAGTTAAGTTCCCAATATTATCACAGAAACTAGGGTACTTCTAATATAATTTTACACAGCTTATCACTTATCAGTCACAAACAATTTCATGCTATTTTGAATGGATAAACACAGGACGAATATTGTTTCTGAACTCATCTAATTTTTTGTTACAAAAAAAAAAAAAAAAAAAAAAAAAAAAAAAAAAGAAAGGGGTGTTGTAGAGGAATATTTAACTTATTAACTTAGGGACAATATTTTTTAGCATTGTGCATTTTTATTGAGACTAGCTAAAAGTTTAATGTTTTTCTTCATTGATGTAAACCAGTTGAAGCCAGACTTTTTTTTAAAACTTTCCACTGTCTGAATTGTAAGTCCCTGTGGGGCTTCTTGTTTTTCACTAGCCTCTGTAGCTATAGTCAGTCCAGTTTCTTGACTACATATTACAGCAAAGGTTAAAATTCCAATAAATGGACAAATTTAGCTATAAAATGTTACTATATGAATATTTTAAAAAGGTTTTCATGAGGGAAGCTGTCAGATGGCTTTAACTGCCAGTATTCTTTTAAATATCAACATCTATTGACATTTTGAATAAGGTAATATTGTAATTTGGACCTTTTATAAAATACAGGCTCAACATAGACACAATCCTATTTCATATTGATTCTTCAGAGTTGGGCATTATAAAGCAGATGTTTTTGCGATATTTGGCTGATCGAAAGGTAATGAGGTTTTGATAGTGTAATGATCTCATTTAATTGATTTATAGAGAAGTGATCGTTATCATTTAAAGAACTGATCTTAATTCTGTATACATGATGACTGCAGAATCTGACCTATGTTCAGGAAGTTTAATATATATATATATATATATATATATATATATATATATATATATAAAGTCATTCTACAGTTAGATAACTGTTAAAACGATAACAAATTTGTTTTTCCTCAAATAGTCTATTTATGAACTAATTTGATGAAAATTAAAGGTAAATGATATACAATTAGTGAACTTATTCGCTTGTCACATGACCACTTAAATCGCAGCCAGAGAGATTTTAACTGTCGTGACATAACGTAATGTGAGGTATTTTATACTTCATGTTATATATTCGGCTACTGTAAACTTCGAGATAACAGATTACATTAAGGTTATATCATTCGGTCACATTGACATCAGGTAAACATTTATTTTTTGTATCAATATGTAAATTATATTTTGTTTTATGATGATTTTATTCTTTTTGATTGATTTTATTTGACAATTAAAATAAATTTAAAATCTGAAATACATGCGAAAAAATGAAATTGATACTTAACATGACTTAAAAAGTAAGATTGTTATAATAACACCATATAGATGATTTGATAAACTAACACGTTTAACCCTGGAGCTGTGCTATAAGATATATGTACTTAATGCAATATAAACTTGTATTTACGTTTTCGGCTCCATGATTCTGCATGGTGTAAAATTCGCCCTTACAGCACCATTTATTTCTTTGATTTTGAAATCCTGGTGACTCCTGTATCCTGTATCCTAATGTAGAAAATTATTTTGTGTGTTCACTAGCTAAAGATTATTGGTTTACTCTAGATATTCCCATTTTCTCCACTCTACCTGGATGTAAGTTAAGGTATCATGTCTTGGAAGTAAAACACCATGACTTCACATCCACTGTTGGCTTTAATAAGCCAAAACTGGTTGATTTGCCAAAGAGTTAACAAATCTCTTGATTGTCAGAAAAGAAGAATTATTTTAGACAATTGTTTTAAATATTTTAAATGCCTAGTTTCAAAAAAAAGCAAAAGATGTTATGTCATTATGCTGTTAATCTGTCTGTATGACTATATGTCTTTTTGTCTGTCTGTCTCTTTCTGTCTGTTTATCTGTCTGTCTGTCTTTCTCTCTGTTTGTTTCTGTCTGTCTGTCTCTTTCTGTTTGTTTATCTGTCTGTCTGTCTTTTTGTCTGTCTATCAGTCTGTATGACTGTCAATCTATCTCACTGTCTGTCTTATGATCTGTATGACTGTCTATCTGTATGACTGTCTCTGAATCTTTCTGTTTATCTGTCTGTCTGTCTTTTTGTCTATCAGTCTGTATGACTGTCAATCTAATCTCACTGTCTGTCTGTATGACTGTCTATCTGTATGACTCTCTGAATCTTTCTGTTTGTTTATCTATCTGTCTGTATGACTGTCTGTCTCTCTCTTTCTGTTTGTTTATCTGTCTGTCTGTATGACTGTCTGTCTGTCTCTTTCTGTTTGTTTATCTGTCTGTCTGTCTGTCTGTCTCTTTCTGTTTGTTTATCTGACTGTCTAACTCATTATTCATATTAATGTGGCACTGTTCAAATAATTAATGGAATTATGTCCCTTTTCCATGCAGTTTTTTTAACACAATATGGGAACCTTTTGAAGTTAACATAATAGTCATACAGCATTAAGTAGTAGGCATTGGCAGTATTCTTGTTATTATTTCAACTACACATCAGGGTTATTAAATACTTACAAGTTCAGAAGATTCCATGGTTTGTTAATTAACAGCATGTGTAATTGGTTAGTTAGTTAGTTAGTTAGTATTTTAAAGAGAGATCATAGAATTTATATATATACATAAGTTCATGTGGTAGATTTATCGAACCTTCACTTCTAACTGTTACCTGTTGAGTGAATTTTAGAGGTCCAATATTCTCTAAAAATGAGAATGTACGCAAAATGGGATTATAAGCATTGACTTGTCTCATGTAAGTAAATGATATATTAATTTGTACCAGTCCCATTGAAAATCTGTAATGTATTTAGTTTTTTATTTTTTTTTGCTTTCTCCCATGGAAGCTAGGTTAATAAAAGAAGTATGCTAGCCCACAATATTCTTATGAACATCTCTGCATGGCCTATGAATCATAACTTACACCAGTTCACTTGCTGAAAAATGGTTTTTCTTGGGGACTCAAGTTTCGTCATAATGGCTGATTGGTCTCATGCAAAATCACCAATTACAATGCCATTCTACCTTAGTTTGAATCTCACTCATGCTTGTGTGAGACAGTTTCTCGGCCCTCTTGCCAAAGGTCAGTGTTTTCTCTAGGTACTCCAGTTTCCTCAACCATCTGAGAACTGATTGCCTGGATATAAGTGAAAAGTATTGACTGGGGCATATAACTTCATTATGTCACTCCAGTCCAGTTTCATATTGGAACTAGCCTTCTCAAAGTAAAGAATCTTAACTAAATGGTTTTAAAGCACTGTTGACTTCATTTCACTTTACCGCTAAGGGTTATGGCAAGAAAAACACATGAAGTCCACCAGAATTAAAACTAATCAGGTTTGAAAGCTAACATCTCTTTATATGATTTTTAAGAAAATCATTACTTTAAATTGGAAAAATTATTAATCCTATATTACAAATTCAAAGAACAATGTCTGAAGTTAATTACTTGTACTTAGCTATTTGTGAAACATTTTATGATCCAGGTGAGCAACATAGGCCCATTGTGGAAATCATGGAATTACTCTGACAATTAGACTGATTTTAAGCTTTTATGTAATACACATTACATGTATGATAGCGTGACATGCAATATATGTGTATTGACATCTAACTAATTAGTCTAGCTGTAACACAGTGATGTTAGTAAACTTCATCACCTTAATCTGCTGATCTTTAAACAAAATACTTCAATTAGACATGGAGGCAGTCTCAGCACTTTGAACTGCCAGCTGATGGATCACCATGCTTCCTACTTCCTATAGGCTCTGGAATCCCCTATCTGGAGAGATCCTATGAACAGTGAAAAACTGACAGTTTGACTGTTTAAGGATAATAGTTTTCTCTGGGTATTCCAGTTCTTAAATACATCATTTCAGGATTTGAAATATATTTGGGGTGCAAATACATTTTTTAACCAACTTATTAACCCATTTGCCTTTCTTCCATTTATCCTTCCTAATCCCCTCATAAAGGATAACCTCGGTGGCAGAGTGGTCTAAAGCGCGCCCTTACGGATCACAGTGCCTCTCAACGCCCGGGTTCAAATCCCACTCGGGACAGATCCTAGTGTGAGAAAGTTTGTCAGTTTGCTTGCCGAAGGTCAGTGGTTTTCTCTGGGCACTCCGTTTCCTCCACCATGATCCAGAACTGACCACCTTGAAATAAGTGAAAGAATCTTGACTGGGGCGTAAAACTCCATTACTCCACTCCACTCATAAAGGGTAAGGTCATTGAAAGTTTGGTATTTACAATAACCATGAACAATGACTCATTTTCAATGCAGTGCAATGGAATATAATGGAGTTTTAAGCTCCAGTCATGATTCTTACACTTATATGGAAATGATCAGTTCATTATTGTTCCAGGAAACTGGAATGCCCCCCCCCCCAAAAAAAAAAAACAAAAAAAAAAAACCCACCAACCTTTGGCAAGTAAACTTTGTGCAACTAGATCTGTTCTAAGTCAGATTTGAACCAAATCAGTGAGAGGTGCCGTGTACGTGTAATGAACCTTGCCAGCAATGTCCCCTCTTATTGTCAAGGGGCCTTGCTGGCCGAGTGGTCTAAAGTGCGCGCTTATGGATCACAGTCTCTCTCACCACCTGGGTTTGAATCCCACTCGGGAGAAATCCTAGTGTGAGAAAGTTTGTCAGTTCACTTGCCGAAGGTCAGTGGTTTTCTTTGGGCACTCCGGTTTCCTCCACCATCCCAGAACTGACCACCACGAAATAAGTGAAAAAATCTTGACTGGATCATAAAACTCCTTTACTCCACTCCACTCTTATTATCAAAAAAATTTCATATAACATACTTTACAAAAATTCAATCTTTTGTCAAAGGATGTTTCATGACCTTGGGCAGTGTCATATCTTGATGGTAAAGCTCAAGAATGGTGCATGTTGGAAAGTTATGTCTTGTCATAACTCAATTTATTGCTTATCAGATTAAGTCTGATGAATTTTCTGAAACTTGACATGAATAATTTTCATGGTTAAAAGTTTTGCTATAACCTTGGACAAAGGGTCAAGGTCATAAAAAGTTTGTTGAAATTTGGGATTGTTGTGTTGGGATGTTGTAGCCTTAGAAAATATGCTTCTTTCAGATAATTCTAGTTTTAACAAACATATTTTATGTTAAGTTATGCCATAAGTTCTACCAAATTTATTTATAAGCATTATATAAGCATTTCGTAATTTCATAGTAAAATTCACTGTCTCAAAAGAGATTGAAGTTGTTTTTTTTTTTTTTTCAGGAGTTGTAAGCATTTTGTTAGAATTTTAATTCAGTCAGCAAAAGCTTAAAATTAAAGCTGACCTGATTTAAATAAAAATTATATAATCATGGAATGTGACGGTAATAAAGATTTTTTTTACAATGTCAGATATCTTAATAAAACAACAACACAAATGATAAATGTTACACTTTTATTACATTTAGACATTGTCATAGATATCAGGTGAGTAAGGCCAAACTTGTTGTTTTCTCTGTTTTTTGTCTCTCTGCTGATAGGTTTTTAGTATAGATTTTTAAATAAGGCAAAGCTTGTTTTTTTTCTCTATTTTACATCTGTGCGGGTTAAAGGCTTTTGGTATGGATTTTTGAAAAACAAACACATCTATAATCAGTCAGGTAAGGCCAAGCTCATATTTTCTCTGTTTTAAGTCTGCTGTAAAGTTTTGAGTATGAATTTGTGAAAAACAAACACATTGTATCTTAAATTAAATCTGTTTTTAGACTAATTTTTAAATTTGATATAAAAAATTGTCTTTTTATAGACAGGTTCAGCAGCTGCTTAAAATTGACCAATATGGTTGATTAGTTTAATGTTTTTTTTATCAGCATTTTTTCAGTTTTTTTGTGATGAGACTATTTTTATCTTGGTTTTTGAAGAAACTCAAATTGGAAAAAAGTGTAAAAGTTGTAACTTTTAACAGTTACAGATATTTCATAAAACCACTTTGCTTGAGAATACTTTGAGTCCAGAATCTGCTTGCTACTATTTCAGCTTCATGTATTTTTGGAAGATATTTTAATGGAGGTTTTTCTTTTGAATTTGTTGTGGCACCATTTTTGTTAATTAGATCAAACCACAAAGTTATGACCTAATTTAGGAATTGGCATTAATTGCCATATAACGACTTTTTGAAAAGATAACGACACAATATTTTTCAGTTTTGATTTTTTAACATAACACTTGAAGATGAGGTCAAGATTGCGACCAAACTTTTACATGTAGTTTATGTTATTATTTGAAATACTTTTGAAAATATTTGAATGTATTGCTGAATTTCGTTTTACTCAATAAAGTCAATGATAAGGTGTCACTACTACATTGTACCATTGTTAACTGTTATATTATACAAAATACAAATTTCTTTTTCTTGATCATAAATATATACTGAAGTCAGGTGACCAGTATTTTCTCAGATATCCCTTCTCACATCTATAAAAACCTGGATTTTATGGATTTCCTTGACTCTTGATTCTTTAATTTGTATCAGGAAGGAGAAAAATGCAGGGTTGGATTGGAGATCGAACTGGGACTTGCCACACTATAGGCAAGTGCTTTACCAACTGAGCTACCCAGACCGCTACATTCTTCCCCTGTTATTCTTGAGTTATCAAAGGTCTTATTATGAAGTCTCACCCTAAATTCCCTTTGGATATGGCCCTCAAATGCCAGTCCACCACTTCTAAGGGCCACACTGGCCACCAATCTGTAATAGAAAGGAGAAAAAATGCAGGGTTGGCCAAGGGATTGAACACAGGTGAGTGTTCTACCAACTGAGCTACCCAGATCGATACATATTAATCTCATTGTGTCATCTAAACACAAGTTTATATAATGTATGTTTTTTTTGGGTTTTTTTTTGTTCAAGTGTTTCTGATCTTTGTATTAGTACACACTTCTTGTGATCTTCATAGTGCTGGTACACTCACCAGTAATGTTGCAGATAAATATCATTGACCGCTAAGTCTAATACTGGTGCTAAGCCAACCAGTAATTAATTATGTTCTAAGAAAATTTTTCTTACTTGTGGTGACCGAAGATAAACCCAAAGTGTTGTTAGATACTTGGTTTTGAGGTCAAATTTTATCCACTCGGCCATTATGTCCTCTATACCAATTTGGAATAGCCTCTGTCTCATAAAGACTGACCATTTAGATATGGTAAAAACAGAATAAGATTTAATGGAATTGAGAACGATATTTATATAGACAGGTGGTCTTTATATACAGTTGATGGTCCTTGACATGGAGTAGTAAAAACAGAATAAAATTTCATGGATTAAAAGGAATTGAGAAAGACCCTTATAGACAGGTGCTGGTCTGTATATACAGTTTACGGAGTACAGTGCAGTTAGTTATTTTAGATTTATAACTTCACTATTTAAAATAATGGATTTAATATTTTACATTTATGTTGTAAATCATGTAATATTTGTAAAAAGTTCAAATAAATATACTGTGTTTTCCATGTGTGTGTGTGTGTGTGTGTGTGTGTGTGTGTGTGTGTGTGTGTTTCTGCTTATATCTGATTGTTCTCAAATTACCCTTAGGTAGACAGAAAAACTAGAAACACTCATGGCCTAGTTTAATAAGAAATGATAAATACTAGAGGAAAAATGCCCTGTTGTCAATCTCATGGCAAAATGACACACTTTTATATATGGGATGACAGTAAATAATTAATGCAGAAAGATTAAATGAAGTTCACACCAAGTTCAATCATATATGTATCTATAGAGTGTGACATTAGATGTTAATCTTTGTACAGTATTTAAGCCCTGAAGTCATATTTGGATTCAGAAAATCATTCAGTTTCAAAACTGTGTCAACTAGTATATTAGGAAACTTACAAACTTTACTTTTTTGTGCATTCAAAAAATCCTTATGAATGATTAACATTTTGGGACAATGTAAATCTATAATTCTCTGGATACTTTAAAATCAACGATACAGTTTGATGTTGAAATTATTACTTATAAATCCTGAGGAAAAACTGTAGCAGAATGGACATGTTGAATGAGATTAATGAGCCAAAGGTATGACTTTAATATATGCAATTAAAAACTAAATTGTAGACAAAGTTATGCAGATGTATTAACCAGATGTATGATATTCTTAAGATTTTTGTTATTTTTAATTTGACTTGTTGTGCAGGATTGCCTGGCCTCATTTATCACAATCAGTAAAAAATGTCTTAAATGCTAATAGTAAATTACAATACATTTGTGTCATACCAATCAATCATTGTTGGAACACCTTTTCACTTTAACTAATTAGAATTGTCAAATCAATGAATAAAAGTACAACCCTACCTTGATAAAATTATCCAGTAAACTAGTGAT
This sequence comes from Tegillarca granosa, assembly GCA_029721355.1. NCBI lineage: Eukaryota > Metazoa > Mollusca > Bivalvia > Arcoida > Arcidae > Tegillarca > Tegillarca granosa. The sequence goes on from CM056601.1 coordinate 15,641,664, forward strand.
TATGTAAAGAATAACTTATAAATTACTGGTATGTAAAATTATATAAAAATTAACTTATAAATTACTGGTATGAAAAATTATATAAAAATTAACTTATAAATTACTGGTATGTAAAATTATATAAAAATTAACTTACAATGTATAAATTACTGATATGTAAAATTATGAGTTATCAGTTTCTAATTAGATGATTAGATTAGCTCATGTTGTCAATTTCCTGGCTGGCTGGTTGTATAAGCTTGCATTTTATTGTCAATTTTTTTATTTGCTAATTGGATAATCTCTTGTTGCGTTGTCACTTTCTTGGCTCCCTGATTGGATAATCTCTTGTATTTTCACTTGGCTCTCTGATTGGATAATCTCTTGTATTTTCATTTTCTTGGTTTGCTGATTGGATTATCTCTTGTTGTGTTGTCAGTTTCTTGGCTAACTTATTGGATAATCTGTTATTGCATTGTGAATTTCTTGGCTCACTGATTAAATTGGCTTATGCTGTGTTATCAATTGAATTGATTTGCTAATTTTAGTAGGTTAATATGTCAATAGGTTTCAGTGATTAAGTTTAGCCAGTCTGTAATAATTGAAATTTATTGCATGTATTTAAAAGCATTACCCCGTTCATTCTAATGTATAAAATTTTATCATATAATGTTGAGACTAGTTTACTATGTAACATTAAATTGTCAATTTGTTGAGATTTTGGGTGATTTGTCAATATTTTGTTTGACTGACTAATTGCATGGTCAGTTGGTAAGGTCACTGCTTTGTCTGCTGATTTAGGATTTGTTCTTGTAATGTCAATACTGGATGGCTTATTAGATTAACCAATGCTATGTTCTCAATTTCTTGGATTGGCTCATGATTGTAAATATATTTGACTGGTTATTGGCATATTTGTTAACTGAAAGCATTGATTCACATTTGTGAATGGTTTCAGACAGTGTTTGGTTTGGTCCAATTGTCAATTGTTTCGGTTAAAGTTTGATTTCTTGTTTGGGTTGGCTCATGTTTGTAATGATTGATTGATTGATCACATTGGTTGGTTGATTGATTGATTGGTCATTTGATTGATTGATTGATTTGGTGCATTGGTTTATGTATTGATTGCTGGTTGGTTTACAATTGTCACATTTGTCAATAAGATTGTTCTGGTTCATTGAATTTGGTCACATAGTATCTCCTTAGTTAGCCCATACTTTATTTGCAGAACAAACTTTTATTACAAGCTATAAAGTATATTGTTACATGTAAAATAAAACAAATCTGTAAATCAGAAACATTTTGCATTTGTTTTTTTTTCCAGAGTTATTCAAGAGTTACAGGATGTTAAGCCAAAATTAATACAAAGAGTTAAAAAATCTTTTATTATTTTCTCTTATTTTCACAATTGTCTACTGAAAAGTTATGTCAAATAATGATGTATACGCTGAAGTTAATATGCCTTATTCCTATATTTGAATTAGGCTGTCAGGTTTGGAGTTGGTGTTTAACGTTCCAGTCAAGAATACTTCACTTATATTGAGATGTCGCCAGCTATAGATGAAAGTGTGGAAATTTTGCCTGTGTATTGTGCTGATGGCATTATACAGCAGGGTTCTTTATCATCCCACTCCTACAGTGACACGGGACCTCGTTTATTTCAAGTTCCCATCCGAAAGAACCATGACTTTCAGTTCGTAATGCCAAGTTCTTGGCAAAAGAACAGTCACTAGCCACTTTCAAGTTTTGGGTCAGACCCGGTCGGGGTTCAAACCCATGGCATCCCACTTACAGAGCAAGCACCCTACCAATTAAGCTACCAGAGTGGTGCTGTCAGGTTGGGATAGTGGGGAAAATGGAATGCTCAGAAAAAACACTGTCTATCAACAAGCAAGATAATTTTTTTATATACACTATCTATCAATATGTATATTGATCTACCTGGCTAGGTTTCGAGCCTTAAGCAATGAGATTCAGAGGTGTCTTTGTGTGAGATGTTCTCGGGTCAAGAACGTCATTCTTGTGTTGGAATTTTGCTGTAACAATAAGTATGTGCACTGAGAACATTGTTTGCAGAACAAAATCTCACACAACCTATTCAGCAGAAGTGTAAAGAACAAACATGTTGACAAATTGATGAAGTCAAATTAACGTGAAAACCCACTGGACATTTTGACTATGAGGATTTTGATGTCTTAAATAAATGTTACAAACCACATGTATAGTCAAATTTCTCTACTCAAGCCTGAAACTATATTGTATCATATCATACATAGTTATAATAGTACTGGCAGAATATAATCCAACATAATTTTCATTAAATTATAGGATAAGACGCTGTTTCCTGCATGTTGTTTACAATTAAAATGTTTTCAGTGTTGTGGCGATTTTATATCACAACAACATTTCCTACGACTCTAGAGTTAGAAAATACATTTCACCCAAAGACACTCATGCCGTGATAATAAGCCAGTATTTAGACTTCTCGGTCAACAAAGCCCCCTTGTTAAATTGTTAAAACAAAAACAATAATAAACAAAATCTAGACAACTAAAGTTGTCGGAATAAAAAACAAGGGATATCTATGAATTTAAATGTACATATTTTAAAAGAAAAAAAATTATGTTAAGGCATTTTAAGATAAACACCATATATATTTTGTGAATGTATTTTTGTTTTAATAATAGAAACATTGTTTGTCATCCCTGTGAAGTTTGATAATGAAATGTATTTACAAGAATTATCAGTAAGATTCACAGTGTGGTACCCACAGAATATCTTTTTTGGTAACCTTAATTTGACTTAAAGATCTAGTGAAGCTTTGTGAATATAAATTGATATACATGTATAATACTGATAGGTACTCTTAATTGAGACATTTTATAAGGTTTTGGAATGTACAAGATAAAATGATATAATTAAAAATACATACATCATTAATATTAAGGTCAGTAGGTATAATTTAAAATATTTAACTGAAATACTTGAGTTAGGGTTGTTAGCCCTAATCTCAACCCCTGGACTCAAAAGGCCAGTGGTTTTCTGTCAAGCCATGGGTTCCAGTTATTTCAAGGTGCCAGACACTTGCCTTTTTCCACTGCCACTTAGCTACTAAAGCATTTCCAGGGTCACCACTAGGAGGTGTGGCATGTGACTTGCTGGTGGAACCTATTTAGGGATGGTGGGCATTAACTCAAGGTTTTAAATGGTGAGACCTAGTGGCATAAGTTTCACCCCTTGGGACTCGAACCAGCATTTGACCCCAAAATTTTAACTGTAATATCTCTATTTTTTGTTTTTTTTTTAAAAAAAAAAGGTTCTACAAACTTAAGCCATTTATAAGTTTAGAATTAACATTAAATTATTTAATTTTTTTTTTTAGTTTTTCCAAAATGATTGAATACTCAGTTGAAAAGTGTGTTTTTAGACATTCTTGTTGTCTTAAAACATTTAAAGCATATCAAATAACCTTATAACACAATCTGCTGCAAATACAAAGTTTTTTTTTTTCTTTTTTTGTCTGAGTTTTGTCTTTTATTAATTATCTACCTTTAATGAAGTATAACAATAGTAATGGTGAAGTTTTCCACCGGGGAAATGTTGACCTTATGTTACAGAATTTCTAAATATCAAAAGGCTTTGTAAGGCATTATTATTCTTTTGAGAAACACAGACCTAGTTGTTTAAAGCATTGTTAGCTTAACCTTTAATTTGTAAGCCAAAATTTGAATTCAGTGTAATGAATCAATATTTTTTAAATTCATGCTCAAAAGTTGATCACTCAATTGTTATTATCAAATAAGAAAGTATTTAATTTTAATAATATTTTGAGCTAACAAAGCTAAAATAAAGATAAAAATAATTTATACTGGTACCAAGCCAAAGTCATTCCAGTCTACTGGTACCAAGCCAAAGTCAGTCCAGTTTACTTGTACCAAGCCAAAGTCAGCCCAGTCTACTTGTACCAAGCCAAAGTCAGTCCTGTATACTGGTACCAAGCCAAAGTCAGTCCTGTATACTGGTACCAAGCCAAAGTCAGTTCAGTATACTGGTACCAAGCCAAAATAATGACCCATGCATGATAAGTGAACCTTTCTCACTTGTAGTTGACCAGGATCAAACCCAAAAGGATGAGACTTGCACCTTGAGCTTGAACCATGTGGCCCCTGAAGCTCCACAAATTCATATTATAGTTTTCATGTCGAATTTTATTCAAAGAATTGAAATATTGAATTGTTTGCAGTATTTGAAACTGAAATATATTTAATGATCTAAATGTATATAATGAAGTTTTTCTTTCCTAGAAAAAACACTTTCTTGAATTTTTTTTTTTTTTTTTTTTTTTTTTTTTTTTTTTTTTTTTTTTTTTTGAAAATTTTTGGGAAATATATATTTACCAAGATAAAAACACTATCATAGCTAAAAAACACTCAACTTTTATTTTATGACATATGTTTTAAACAAAATTAAATTTTATGTAAATTTTCAGTCTTTAATGATATAAGCAGTTTTTAAACATGTATAATAATTTATGAATGACAGTGGTATATTGCTGTTGAAGTTTGCATGGCAATTATGTATGGTTTATTACAGAGATTATGTTGGGATAACTCACAGCAAATGTAAATTTTTAAAATAAAACAAAATCATTGAAAAGTTTGATACACTAAGAAAATTATTTCAGTAGCCCCCCCCCCCCCCCCCCCCCCCCCCAACACTTACCGAAAAACTTTTCTGTATGTTTTGAGGTTGAAGAGAAAATTAGAAAACCTAATCCATATTCATCATTGCATAGGCTTGTTGCTTGGCCAGTTATTATAAACTAATAACTTAGCTTGTGCGAAATTTGAAAAATAAACTGTTTATGTAATAACTCCAAGAATGCCAACAAATATTTTTTTCTACTTTTACTATCTAATTTTTAAAATGTTGACATTAGGTTGAATGAACCATTAGTTAACACTTAGTGTTTCTTTGAAAACTTAAAAATATGATAACCATGTCACATTGAAAACTTCATCATCACAATCAAAATGATATTGTGAAGGTTTGGTTGCATTATATTGCTATTAGATATTTTCAGGAGCCTTATTCTTTTATTTTCTGCGATGTACTAGAGATGTTGTTGTTTTTTTTCTAGAGTGCTAGTGCACATTAACATAAAATTCATATGTTCAATTATTTAAATAACCTTTTACCAGCAGTTATACAAATGTCAGTCACTATCTTAAATCTTAAATCTTGCTTGCATATATTCTGAGAAAAAATCAAAAACTTTTACACAAAAAATTAAATGTGTATTACATGTATTTATTAATTTATTGCCTAATTATTATTATTATATTTTTGAATTCATTCATTCATTTATTCATTCATTTATTTATTCATTCATTCATTCATTCATTCATCCTTCCATCTACCCACCCATTCATTCATTCATTCATTTATCCATCCACCCATTCATTCATTCATTCATTCATTCATTCATCCACCCATTCATTCATTCATTCATTCATTTGATTTCATTTTTTGGAAGGGGGGGGGGGGTTACAAATAGAAAGATCTACCAAGTTTCTAAAATTCTACATCGCATATAATGTTAAATGAATAAATTATATATTGTAGCAGCCTCATAATCACAATAAGAAGATAATTTGTTGATAGATTTGTTGATAGATTTAACACTTGTAGATATTTACAACTTGGTCCATAGAGACTGTTCATACATTCCATAATCAACAACAAAAATAAGGCCAATACAACTTAATTACTAGGTTCTCATCAACATTTAACTATAAGTAAATGAAATAAATATATAAATAAATACATAAATTGATTGAATTATTACTCAATTAATTGATATGATAATAATACATGTAATAATAAAGTGGGCCAGGTGGGAGGATTTTATTTTTCTAACCTTGTACATCAATTTTTATTTGTATGTTGTATTGATATCAATATATCTAAAGGTATATAATGACCACAAATTTGACAGATGGTGAATTCAATATTCTTTTTTTAAACTTCTGTAGCTTAGAAAATTGATTTTTTTCAACTTCTGATGCTACTTGAAATAGACAAAGATATTGCAGAATTGAAGAAAAAAAAAAGAAAAAAAAAAAGAAATAAAATTTTGGGTTGTTTGTAAAAAACAGGTGGTGATGGGAACCATATAATAAGATTTTATTGGCCTAATGGTTCAATGCCTTCAATTAAATGTGCTGAGAAATATATAATAAGTGAAGGATCATCAAAGACTGATGTCTTTACAAAATATAAACTATATAATGCCTGAGTCGTGATTCCAGCTAGCTCATTCTAATACTGACCAATGTTATTACTGGCTTCAAGCATTGTAGAAGATTAGGAGTCTGCTGTCCCAAAGATGGAAAGTTTCTAGGCAAGGCTGGGTAATTTTGAGTCAGTGCACGTGCTGGCTAAATTAGGATGAAGTTTCATGATTATTTGTCTGGAATTTTGTATTTGGTACTTCAATATATATGAATTTTGTATTTTGTACTTCAATATATATGAACTTTGTATTTTGTACTTCAATGTTATGAATTTTGTATTTTGTACTTCAATGTTATGAATTTTGTACTTCAATATTATGATTTTGTATTTTGTACTTACATATAGATGTATATGAATTATTAACTTCAGTTCAAACAGTCTTTATCATACTGCATGATTATGACAATTTGTTAGGACACACAAGGTAAAAGAATGGATTGTTTGAAGAAACTTCTAGAGCAAAATTTGCTGAAGTTTCACCTTTTTATTAAGACTATCTGTCCAGTAAGACTAGAATTTAAGATCCCTTTTTCTTTATATCTCAATCAAATTGTACCCGTCTATATAAAGACCACCTGTCTATGAAGTAAGGTTTTTTATTGGTCTTGGTTGCAGTAACAAAAAACGGTCTCAATGCTGTTTGGATAGCTTTTCATCTTTTCATAGATCTGGATATCAGCACAATTTCGGAACTTTACCAGATGACCTCAGAAAAAGTGCATTGTATAATAAAATTAGGCATTCAATTTCATTACCTGGATATTTCAATTTCCAATTGCAGGTATCAGCAGACAAAAAGTATATTTGGAGACAGGGCAAGATGTATGGAATGTTGTTGGAAAGTATTCAGTTTTTCATAAAGAAAAATTATGGAAACGATAACTGGAATCTAATATTGGAACATGGAGGAATAAAAAATATGATTTTTTCACCACACAAACTTTACAAAGATGAAATCATGTTGAATTTAGCTAAAAGCTGTAGTGTTGTGTTAAAAGATCGTTCCACAGAAGAATATTTAAACTATTTTGGTCAGTGTTTCGTAAAATTTTTCAGCCATTATGGATATGATAAGATATTACGAGTTTCGGGACGCTATTATCGTGATTTTTTAAATGGAATTGATAATTTACATGAAATGATGCGATTTAGTTATCCTCATCTTCAGAGTCCATCATTCTTGGTAGAATCAGAAGATTGTAATGGATGTGTTTTATCCTATCGGTCAAAAAGGAAAGGATTTTTAGATTATGTGATTGGTCAGTTAAAGGAATGCGGAAGAGTTCTCTATAATATTGATGTGGATATAATTACGTTATATAATAATGTAACAGATAGCGGATGTAATATAACATTTCGTTTAAACTTTGACAACTCACCATATGTCTCCAAAAGCAACATTTCTACCTCATTTCTAGAGAGTAATTTTTCACAGATATCAAGTAGTACTTTTTTAAAGGTATGTATAATGAATTGTATGGATGTAACAAAGAATATTAGAAACTGTTTTAAAATTTATTAATAAATAGGTAAATTATTGTCAAATGGCCAAATTGGTGCCCCTGAGCAACCAGCGACCAAGTGGTCAAAAGTTTTAGCCTTCAAACTCCAGGTGGTTCATTGTCATCCTCGAGTGAGAAAGGTAATTTCCTTTTTACTGGTCTTTCTTCAGGTCAGATCAATGCCAGTATACTGGACAGTGTATACTGGACACAGGCCTCCTGATAGGGTATAGGAGACTACACATCAAAATTACCTGTAATTACCAACCATGCAAACAAGACCACCAGTTAGGTGAGACACTTGGTAGCGATTAACCTAAACATATCTTCTGGTACATAATCATTCAATAGTTTGGTTATAACTGGAACTGTAATCATAATGACATTTAATGTCTAGCAGGGGTTCAAAGTTCAAACCCACAACCCTTGAATTGTGGTCTGTGGCCTAGATATATTTAAATTATACATCATGGTTATAAATAACATTTTTTTCTTTTTACTTTTAGGTTTTTCCATTTTGTATAATTTTTGATCACAGTTTAATTATACAGCTTACTGGATGCAAGTTAAATATATTATTAAGTGAGGATGATCTCATTGGATTTCGAATTTTTGATAGATTCAAATTGCGCCGTCCACTTACTGATTTTACATGGGAAAATGTAAGTATAGAGTAAGTTTAATTTTGGTCAGGTTTTTATGTCCCCAAATAAATCCTGAGGCTTATGAGGACTTAAAACCTGTCTTGCAGACCCAGAAAAGCCCTGGAAAGGTCTTTGGTTTTGTATTTAAAAAGTTAGGGGAATTCTGCTTCTTTGTAACACAGTTATTTCATGTGTTGTCGTGTGGATACTCAGAAACTATGGTTTCATTGTATCCATGGCAATGGTGGAACTGTTGCATAAGACTCATTCTAGGTTTTCATTGTTTTAACATTAATCTGTTCATTACTTAATCAACAACTTTTCCTATTTTCTGTAAGTGCCATCTATCATTAAGCGGTAAAGGCATTGAACATCAGACCAAAAACATCTCGCCCTTGTGGGTTCAACCCCAGTCAACAGCAAGTGAGAAAGGGTTTTTTTTTGTATCAAAGGCCTTGTACTGGTTGGCTTAGTACTTCAGTATAATGGACTAAATGGCCTGCAATGTGTTTATCTGCAACAATGTGAACAAGCATGATAGTACTCTAAAAGTCACCATCAGTGTATTCTAGTACAAAGCAGATCATAAACACTGTCACTAGCTCATGCAAAACATGAATTAACATGCACTCACAGATCCCTGAGTGCCTGTTCCCAGCTTGGTTTGAATCTCACCAGGACAGCTCTCTTGAGGTTTGAAACTCACCAGGACAGCTCTCTTGAGGTTTGAATCTCACCAGGACAGCTCTCTTGAGGTTTGAATCTCACCAGGACAGCTCTTTTGAGGTTTGAATCTCACCAGGACAGCTCTCTTGAGGTTTGAATCTCACCAGGACAGCTCTCTTGAGGTTTGAATCTCACCAGGACAGCTCTTTTGAGGTTTGAATCTCACCAGGACAGCTCTCTTGAGGTTTGAATCTCACCAGGACAGCTCTTTGAGGTTTGAATCTCACCCGGACAGCTCTCTTGAGGTTTGAATCTCACCAGGACAGCTCTCTTGAGGTTTGAATCTCACCAGGACAGCTCTCTTGAGGTTTGAATCTCACCAGGACAGCTCTTTTGAGGTTTGAATCTCACCAGGACAGCTCTCTTGAGGTTTGAATCTCACCAGGACAGCTCTTTTGAGGTTTGAATCTCACCAGGACAGCTCTCTTGAGGTTTGAAACTCACCAGGACAGCTCTCTTGAGGTTTGAATCTCACCAGGACAGCTCTCTTGAGGTTTGAATCTCACCAGGACAGCTCTCTTGAGGTTTGAATCTCACCAGGACAGCTCTCTTGAGGTTTGAATCTCACCAGGACAGCTCTCTTGAGGTTTGAATCTCACCAGGACAGCTCTCTTGAGGTTTGGACAGCTCTCTTGAGGTTTGAATCTCACCAGGACAGCTCTCTTGAGGTTTGAATCTCACCAGGACAGCTCTCTTGAGGTTTGAATCTCACCAGGACAGCTCTCTTGAGGTTTGAATCTCACCAGGACAGCTCTCTTGAGGTTTGAATCTCACCAGGACAGCCTCTTGAGGTTTGAATCTCACCAGGACAGCTCTCTTGAGGTTTGAATCTCACCAGGACAGCTCTTTGAGGTTTGAATCTCACCAGGACAGCTCTCTTGAGGTTTGAATCTCACCAGGACAGCTCTCTTGAGGTTTGAATCTCACCAGGACAGCTCTCTTGAGGTTTGAATCTCACCAGGACAGCTCTCTTGAGGTTTGAAATCTCACCAGGACAGCTCTCTTGAGGTTTGAATCTCACCAGGACAGCTCTCTTGAGGTTTGAATCTCACCAGGACAGCTCTCTTGAGGTTTGAATCTCACCAGGACAGCTCTCTTGAGGTTTGAATCTCACCAGGACAGCTCTCTTGAGGTTTGAATACTCACCAGGACAGCTCTCTTGAGGTTTGAATCTCACCAGGACAGCTCTCTTGAGGTTTGAATCTCACCAGGACAGCTCTCTTGAGGTTTGAATCTCACCAGGACAGCTCTCTTGAGGTTTGAATCTCACCAGGACAGCTCTCTTGAGGTTTGAATACTCACCAGGACAGCTCTCTTGAGGTTTGAATCTCACCAGGACAGCGTCTCTGAGGTTTGAAATCTCACCAGGACAGCTCTCTTGAGGTTTGAAACTCACCAGGACAGCTCTCTTGAGGTTTGAATCTCACCAGGACAGCTCTCTTGAGGTTTGAAATCTCACCAGGACAGCTCTCTTGAGGTTTGAATCTCACCAGACAGCTCTCTTGAGGTTTTGAATCTCACACGACAGCTCTCTTGAGGTTTGAATCTCACCAGGACAGCTCTCTTGAGGTTTGAATCTCACCAGGACAGCTCTCTTGAGGTTTGAAATCTCACCAGGACAGCTCTCTTGAGGTTTGACTCTCACCAGGACAGCTCTCTTTGAGGTTTGAATCTCACCAGGACAGCTCCTCTTGAGGTTTGAATCTCACCAGGACAGCTCTCTTGAGGTTTGAATCTCACCAGGACAGCTCTCTTGAGGTTTGAATCTCACCAGGACAGCTCTCTTGAGGTTTGAATCTCACCAGGACAGCTCTCTTGAGGTTTGAATCTCACCAGGACAGCTCTCTTGAGGTTTGAATCTCACCCGGACAGCTCTCTTGAGGTTTGAAACTCACCAGGACAGCTCTCTTGAGGTTTAAATCTCACCAGGACAGCTCTCTTGAGGTTTGAATCTCACCAGGACAGCTCTCTTGAGGTTTGAATCTCACCAGGACAGCTCTCTTGAGGTTTGAATCTCACCAGGACAGCTCTCTTGAGGTTTGAATCTCACCAGGACAGCTCTCTTGAGGTTTGAATCTCACCAGGACAGCTCTTTTGAGGTTTGAATCTCACCAGGACAGCTCTCTTGAGGTTTGAATCTCACCAGGACAGCTCTCTTGAGGTTTGGAACTCACCAGGACAGCTCTCTTGAGGTTTGAATCTCACCAGGACAGCTCTCTTGAGGTTTGAATCTCACCAGGACAGCTCTCTTGAGGTTTGGAACTCACCAGGACAGCTCTTTTGAGGTTTGGAACTCACCAGGACAGCTCTCTTGAGGTTTGGAACTCACCAGGACAGCTCTCTTGAGGTTTGAAACTCACCAGGACAGCTCTCTTGAGGTTTGAATCTCACCAGGACAGCTCTCTTGAGGTTTGAATCTCACCAGGACAGCTCTCTTGAGGTTTGAAACTCACCAGGACAGCTCTTTTGAGGTTTGAATCTCACCAGGACAGCTCTCTTGAGGTTTGAATCTCACCAGGACAGCTCTCTTGAGGTTTGGAACTCACCAGGACAGCTCTCTTGAGGTTTGGAAACTCACCAGGACAGCTCTTTTGAGGTTTGGAACTCACCAGGACAGCTCTCTTGAGGTTTGGAACTCACCAGGACAGCTCTCTTGAGGTTTGAAACTCACCAGGACAGCTCTCTTGAGGTTGAATCTCACCAGGACAGCTCTCTTGAGGTTTGAATCTCACCAGGACAGCTCTCTAGGCATTTTATTATACATCATTGGGTTACTTTGCTTATACAATATCTCCTTGATACATTGAACATATTGTTTTCTCAAGCTTTTAATTAAGGTATATTTTAAGACCAATTATTTCTTAATTCAACAATGGCTAATGTAACGAGCAGTAATGGTTCGGTATCTGTGGCATCGTGTCTTGTCATCCGGTAATGTTTAACTACCGCATGTCACATCACTAGGGTTCAAAAGTTTAATATTAATATAAATATTCTGGTTTTATAGATGATTATTAAGTACCGATAAAAATTTATCAATACAACAATTTCAGACTTTGACTTGCTGATCCTAGATGCTTTACTCATTAAGATCAAAAGCCCCAGATATTATCATTTAAAATCGGTTAGAGAAATAATCGGCAAATGATTATAGATGGCAATTCTTACTTAACATTTTCTAGTAGTCTTTATGTTGATTTTAGTTTGTTTGCTTTTTAAATTTTTTTTTATTTTACTTTGTTCATTATCTACAATTCTGTGATTGCTGTTGTAATGTTGTTCTAACGCTTCTTCAGCAATTATTCAGAGTTGAGTTGAGTAATGGTGTTTAATGTCTCAGTCAAGAATATTTCACTTATATGGAGACTTCGTCAGCTATAGGTGAAAGTGCAGAAATTTTGCCTCTGCGTTGTGCTGATGGCATTATACAACAAGGTTCTTTATTGTACCATGCCTACTGTGACATGGGACCTTGTTTATTTTAAGTTCCCATCCAAAAAGAACCATGACTTTCATTTGTAATGCCAAGTTCTTGGTGAAAGAACAGTCACTACCCACTCTCAAGTCTTGGGTCAAACACAGTCTGGGTTTGAACCCATGACCTCCCACTTATGGAGGGAGCACTCTACCAACTGAGCTACTGCAGTAGCAATTTTGCAATTATTCAGCTATTCATTACAAGAGCAAGGTTATTAATCATCTCTGTGGATAAAATTCTAAGAACACATTTCTGTATGCATGTGATGTGCAAGTGTGTAGTATATGGCCTGTCATGTTCTGTCAAACACTTAAGGGCAACTTTTCAGGAAATTTAACAAATTTGCATTTTTGTAAAGGTACTAGCTTACCTAGTCAATACATCCCAGACAAGCATACTGATCTCCCCCTTACTTCATAACTGGGTGAACCAATCAATACTGTGTCCTCTTAATGCTGAGTGCCAGGCTAGGATGCAGTATCTCTAATTTTAAAGTCACTGGTAGGAGCTGACCAGGGTTTGAACCCCAGACCTCCTGCTCTCAAAGCATAAGCTCTAATAATTATTTGCTCCAAAGCATCTACTTACAAATAAGTATTTGCTTTAAAGCAAGTGCTTACACAGATCACAATGCCTAGGTTTGAATCCTACATTCCTCCACCATCGAAAAACTGACCACCTCTGATAGAAGACTTGACTTTGACAATAACACCATTCCTCAACTCAGCTTAGAAAGAAACATAAACAGATATCCTGATATCAGTCAGAGTTCTAGTTTAATTGTCAAAATGTAATGCTCAAAATTCATTTGAATGACATCTTTTTCTAGTGTTTTTACTAGGTGTCAAGTACACAACATCAAAATATCTCCAAAATTCTGTTTCCACCAGAAAATGCAAGGAACTCTCTTTCTTTGGAACACAACAAGGATATACTTTCCATTTTTATCGCAATCAATAAATCCCCCATAAAAATGCTTCTTAGAATCAGAAACAGTTTTAATTTTTCATTTGAAACAAGAAATCCCCCTAAAAGTGTTTCCGATTTACTCATTTATTGAAGTTCTACTCTATTTGTTGTGGTGTCACATGATAGTCATGAAGCAATCATTGCTTTTTCCTCCCAGAACCTTGCTCAGGACTGATTCTTAAGTGTCAGAAAGATGATGAGGTTGCTTTTTATAGATCTGATTAGTTTCACCATGCCCGAGCTGACCTATTAAGTGCAAGGGAAAATCTGGACTGAGTTGTTGTTTAATGTTGCATCAGCAATTTTTTCAGCTATTCTTGATAGGAGCAAGGTTATTAATCTTTAAGGATGAATATATGATCAAGTTTTTTGAAGGCATGTGATTTTGGAGTGTGTCTTTTGATCTGCTTTTTATTATGATCTGCTTTTTTACAAGTGCACACTTAAAGCTACTTTCTGTTAAAGTGTTAGGGCATCGAGTCATTATGCCATAGATAGTATACTACTCCCCCGTCACATTATCATCATACACGGTGAACTAGTTTGATACTCTGTCCCCCTTTTGCTAAGCGCCTTGCCAGATAGCAGGATCTCAAATTTTAAAGTCTTGTGTATGACCTGGTCAGGGTTCAAACCCATGACCTCTTGCTTTCAAGATTGCTCCACTCCACTCGCCTTATAGTTTTTTTTTTCAAAATTGCCTAGAATAAACAATTAATGCTTAAGTAAAAGATTTTCTTTTAAAGCCTAATTGAAAGGTCCATTCAATAGTCTAATTCAATATCAAAAAAAAATTGCTTTGATTGCATTGAGATCATTTTTTCAATGACAGTTTTAGACCTATAAAATGCAATGTAAATTTTTTTTCCCTTGATTTATAACCTTTTAAATCGAAAAATAGATGGTGCACGTGCTCTGAGGAACATCATCATTGTCGTGATAGTGACTTTGTTGAAATCAGCTGATCAGTTAAAACTCCTTAGCCTGCGATCTTTATGACATGTAATTTGTTTCATGTTGATGGAATCTCAGTGATTTTGTTTCCTTAATGGTAATTAAACACATTGATTACTGCAACTTAAATCATTTTTATTGTCATCGGTAATTCCTCAAACCATTTTTATTGTCATCGGTAATTCCTCGAGACTTATTTTTAACTTATCATTTATCCATTAATCGGTTCTTGACAGTGGTTTTTTTTTTTAAATTTGTAGATCCACTAATGCTGATTAGGGATAAAATATAACAAGTCATATGAATGGAAAACACTACAGGATATTTTGCTTTTTAGCATGAATATTTCATATATATATATATTCTCATTTTAAATTGGTTTACATGTTGTAGATATGTAACAGTTCATTTAGTGTTGTGTTAAGTTGCATCAGCAATTTTCTGCTGACAAATTTCATATTTTTTCTTTTGATCTCAAGGATTGATTTGAACACAAGTTCATTTGATGTGTAGTTTTGGTACACATTTTTTATCCACCTTTTTTACTGAATGACAAAAAATCCTTATGAGTTTATCAATCTTATAGGTAAAGAAATAAAAACCTGAGGGATATCATTTGCAGTCTGTGACTTGAGCCAGAAATATTTCAACCCTGAGGGTCAGAATTTCCCTAACATTGGGTTATATTTGCAACCATGCAAAGACTAAAACAAGAAGCATTCAACCCCGAGGGTTGGAATTTCCCTATCATACAACAAACTAATGATGGATTATTCAATTCTCTTTGGGTCATCCAAGTTGAATCATCACTAATATGATTGATATTAATATAAAGGCTTTCTTCCATTGACAGTTACCCTGCCTCTAACAAGACTCTTTGGAAGTAATTAGCTAAAATGAATCACATGATAAATCCATTATCATTCCATATTTACCCGCAAGTGCAAAAATTTGAAGTTTTATGCAGATTGATGTACAACTCCTGCTATAACATATGGATTATATCAGGAAATCATTACATTTGTACATAGGATATAACTCAGCAATGACCTTTAAAATTATCTCTATTAAGACAGCCATGTTTAAACTAACAAACTACTTATGAATAGGGGGCATTGGTGGCCAATACAGGTCTAAATCATGCACTTACATATTACATTGCCTCTTACTTCCTAGGATCAAGTCCTGCCCAGGTAGATTCTAGTGTTAGAAAGTTTCTCAGTTTGCTTGCTAAAGTTTGGGGGGGGGGGGTTGTTTCTCCAGGTACTCCGGTTTCCTCTACCATCCCAGAACTGACCATCTTGATATAATTTAAGAATTTCTGTGTTAAACACTTTTACTTAATTCCATTCCTATGTAAAAAAGAGAATCATCCTTTGCATTTATTTTCAGTTTGCTTTCAGGTCAGAGGTTCTCATCAGAGACTCCAGTTTTCTCCACCAACCTAGAACTGACCCCCCTCTATACCAAGAAAAAAACTTGACTTGGGCATAAAACTTCATTTACCCCACCGTTCACCACTTGGGATAGAAGGAAATTTCATCAGTGTGAGAAGGTTTGGTGGTTAGTTTTTTAACGGTTGATTTTTCCAAGGCACTCCTGTTTTCTCCACCATTCTCTAACTAATCACCTCAGTATAAGGTTAAGAATCTTGACTAGGGCATTAAACTCCATTACTCTTCTTAGTCTTCCCTAATCTTCCTTCAAGGAGAATTTTTTTTGAAAGCCCATCATCACAGAAAAATTAAAACCATTTAATTGCTTAATTCCATTGTCCTTTTCCCATTGTTCCATCATCATATTAATTTGTAAATTATCAGATTTATTGCTTTGTATACATAAAAATTGTTAACAGACAGTTTAGTTATCATATTATTAATTAATAGGAATCTTTTTATAACAGAGTAGAGTGGAGTGGAGTGGAGTAATGGTGTTTTACGCCCCAGTCAAGATTCTTTCACTTATTTCAAGGCGGTCAGTTCTGGGATGGTGGAGGAAACCGGAGTGCCCAGAGAAAACCACCGACCTTCAGCAAGCGAACTGAAAACTTTCTCACACTAGGATCTGTCCTGAGTGGTATTTGAACCCAGGCGGTGGAGGCACTGTGATCCGTAAGCTGCCCCCTTAAGACCCACTCTAAGTTATTTTATGATCTATAGGAACTTACCCTAAGGCATCATCATGAACTGTTGAATTATTTACTCAAAGTGTATATTAAATTGTTAAATACCCCCAAACAGACAAAGTATGTAAATTATAGATGGGGTTTTAATGTCCCAGTCAAAAAAATTCAACTTATAGTGAGACGTCACCAGCTATAGACAGAACTGGCAAAAAAAATTGACCTTTACAGTGTGCTTAAGGCATTGTGGCAGAGAGCGGTGTCCTTTAATGTTCCACTGCCTGCCTCGCCATTGAACATCTGTTTTAAGGGTCTCCTCTTGAAAGATCCTGTAAACTTTCAATTTCTAAAATGTTCTGATATTCAACTCAATTTATTAAAAAAAAACAATTGATGGTCATAACTTTTATTTTTGTATGAAAAAAAATGGCTTTATAGTAAAATCATTTTTAAATGAAGGAATGCACACACATACATTTCATTTTTCCATATCAACAACAACAACAACAAAATTCATTTCATTTCTACATTATATTTTGTGCTTAGTAAAGATCATTCTTAAGGAATTATTTAAAACTTAGAAAACCTGATATTGAAATTTATCACAAACGAAACAAGCAAACAAACAAAAAAATTGATTATTATTAGTTATAATTTTATTTTTATTTTCTTTTTTTAGATTATAAAGTTACAACGAGTGACCTTTGAACTTCAGTATTTACAGCCTTACAATAAACGCATGACACCACCCTCCATATTTAACATTTATCAAGTAGAAATTAACTCAGGGAGTAAAATTCGGAGACCTAAATTAATATTTAAAGGACAGATGAAGTATCTTAAAGATTGGAACATGATGGCTTTTCTATGCACTCCTTTGTAAGTTTTTTAGCAGCCTCAGGGCCTGAGTTTCTTATGCACACACACACACACACACACACACACACACACACACACACACACACACACAGAGAGCACTTCTTCCCACCTACGTTAAATCTCAATATGGCAGATTTTAGTTTGAAAAGTTGTTTGGTGACCTTGTCTAAAGTCCATTTTTTCTAGGTACTCTGGTTTCCTCCTCCATCTTACAACTGACTGTCCCAGTATTATATGATTGAATCTTAACTAGGGTATAAAACACTGTTACAGCACTTTCATCTTTTTTTAAAAAGTTATCAGTATAACTGGTATACATGTAGTGTATTCCTTCTGAAACTTACTGCCTCAGCTGGGCTAGTAAAAGCTTGTCTGCCATGGGAATGGGAAGTTGTGGGTTTGAAAGTCAAATCAGGACATACTTGTATTTAGAAATTGAGATTATACTGTTTTCTCACCTTGCATTCACCAATAAGAGGACAGACTGTTGACTGGTTTTCACGGTTACCAGGATCATGTGACTGGGGAAGTGTCATGCTTATCTGCATTATACTGACCCAGTGACTTAACACCTTAACAAAAAGATGCTGCAAGTGCATCTTAGTACAAGGCAGGCTGAAAAACACATGCCGCAAGTGCATCTTAGTACTGTTGACTGGTTCTCATGGTACCAGGATCATGTGACTGGGGAAGTGTCATGCTTATCTGCATTATACTAACCCAGTGACTTAATACCTTAACAAAAAGATGCTGCAAGTGCATCTTAGTACAAGGCAGGCTGAAAAACACATGCACATTTCACAGACATACATGAATTTTGTTTAGGGATTAAGAAACTTCCTCTTGTCACAAGCAAATTGCTGATGCAACATTAAACAACTAAGCAATTCCCCTTCACAACTGCTAAAGCACACAAAAAGTTTTTTGTTTTTTTTATTATTCACAGAAAGATGTGTCTATTAGAAGAATTTATTGAATTGCTTGCATATATAAACCTAGAAATTATATTTAAAAATTTGTTTACGAAATTGAACAAAACACTGCATTCATAAAAATATATGAATGATCAGTTTTCACATTTAACTTAACATGTTTATGTAATAGAAGTCATATTTGATTATAATATTCATAGAAAATATGCATATATTAACATAGAAATAGTATTTTGAAAGGAGTAGTTGTGATAAGGTGTTTTAAGTGCCCCAGTAATTTAAAACTATTTTGGATGATAGATCTCTAGCCTCCATAAAATTGTTTTTAATTTATTACAGATGTCTTTTAAAGAAAAGATTTTAAAAATTTAGCTGGTGTCATATATAAAGTTACCTACTCTTTTTACAAAGAAAAAGACACTTAGTCTTTTTTCAGTGGCATACCCCCTCCCATTTATGTCACTGATAATACATTTTTGTGCAATATTTTTGTATACCAAAAGACAAGATTCTTTCTAAGGCAGTCATTTCTGGTGTAGTGGAGGAAACCAAAGTGCATTCCGTCCCTCTGCAACTTTTGACAGGTGAAAAGACAAATTTTCTCACACTTCGATTTGTTCTTACTGGGATTTGAACCTAGGCAGTGAGAGCCTCTAATATCCATACCCGCATGCTTTAGATCAGTCAGCCTCATACCTGATACCCCTCACCCCCTTTCCCCTTGAGGTGGAAAGAGGTGCCATGATCCATATTTATGCAATTTTGACCCAAATTTTAACAGTTTATAAACAGTTTTTACCCCTTTAAAAAATCTAGGGGTAAAAACTGTTTAAAAACTGTTTGAGAAAAAAAGATTGTTAAAACAATTAGATATAACCATTATACTTCATAATTATGAAAACTGAAAATAAATTTATTTATCTAGTAAATTGATGCAATTAAAAAGATTTTTATTCATAATTTTTATGACTGAGCAAATATGTAATCACTAATTCATGTTTTTAGGCATTTGAGGTCTTTTATCATACCAACTCCACTCCCATGACATAGTTATTTCAACTTTACTGAGTGAACCATTTGCATCATTTTTTGAAAAAAAATATTTATGTAATATTCCTCCTAATTTTTTCTCCACACCCAAAATTATAACAAATAGGACATTGATAAGTTGTTTGATGTCTGTTTATGTGTTGATATAACTTAGTTCTTATATCTCTGATTTTATATCACTTGTTGATCCATGTTATGGTAATTCTCGGTCTTTTGGCAAAGTGTAAGATATGGATGACTTTTGTTTTAATTTTGATTGAGTTGACTAGAATTCAAATTGTAATTCTTGGTCTTTTGGCAAAGTTTAAGTTGTGGACGACTTCTGATTTAATTTGGATTGGGTTGACCAGAATTCAAATTGTAATTCTTGGTCTTTTGGCAAAGTGTAAGATGTGGATGACTTTTAATATAATTTGGATTGTGTTGACCAGAATTCAAATTGTAATTCTTGGTCTTTTGGCAAAGTGTAAGATGTGGACGACTTTTGATTTAATTTGGATTGGGTTGACCAGAATTCAAATTGTAATTTTTGGTCTTTGGCAAAGTGTAAGACGTGGGCGACTTTTGATTTAATTTGGATTGGGTTGACCAGAATTCAAATTGTAATTCTTGGTCTTTTGGCAAAGTGTAAGATGTGGATGACTTTTGATTTAATTTGGATTGGGTTGACCAGAATTCAAATTGTAATTTTTGGTCTTTGGCAAAGTGTAAGATGTGGACGACTTTTGGTTTAATTTGAATTTGGTTGACTAGATTCAAATTGTAATTCTCTGTCTTTTTGCAAAATGTAAGATGTTGACCAATTTATCATTTGGTTACTATTGATATATATTGGATTGGGTTGACTTAATTCAAATTTTGGTCCAGGAGTTGTGGTGAAATATATTTGTATTGACTGTCATGCATGTGTTAGAAAAAAAACTTTTTAATACAGTCATTCAGGTCTAGTTGAACAAAATCATCAATTCTTAATATAAATCCAGTTTAATCCAGAAAAGAATTGATCCAGTTCAAGGGTTCACATATTTAATTAAAGTCTTTTTCAGTCTAAAAAATTGGAATAGTAGAAGTGATCTGGTAATTCAATAAAAGACTAAGTCTTAAACCCATTTACCTTAGCTCCAACAGATCTGAGTCCAAATAACCAGGAAGTCCTGTTCATGAGTTCAGTAAAGCCTAATGAAAAGTGCAGTACAGTCTAACTTGGGGTTTGTTCAGTGGGGTAAAGTGCACAATAAGTGATAACAGTGCCTCTCATCACCTATACACTAATCTATCTCAGAACATATTCGGGTGTCAGAAAGGTTTAAGTTTACTTACCAGAAGTCTGTGCTGTCTTCAGACACTCTGGTTTTCCCAAAACATTTGTGAACTGGCTAACTCAATACAAGTTAAAAAATAATGACTTTCCATATCTCTGTGATTTCTCTCCACTTTAACTCTGAGATGGATTCAAACTAAATTCTTTGCATGTATGTAAATTTAATTTTATCATAAAATAAAATATTTACCATCTACAGCTCCAAAGTTAATGCAATTTTTAGATCATCTCACTAAAGTTAATATGCACTACTACGATAGCACTGCGTTTGCATGTGAGTGTTCATCAAAAACATCTAATTTGACCCCTCTCTGAAAGTACAGTACAGATTTCAATGGAACTTTATCAGCAGTATATATATAATCAGTGGTTTTGTTTGCCTAAAATTACTACCGAATAAAGGTAGTTTCTCCTTGAGAAATAAGACTAAAATTTCCCAATTTGACAACTAAAATTCCCCGAAAGGCAACAGTGACACACAATCAAATAGTTTAAGTTAAATCCAGATGTCCAAAACTGTTCTGACAGACAAAAAATGTAAGATATTGTCACAATATAAAATCTTTGAAATGAATTTTAAAATTCTGAGCGTAATATGTGACATAAATAGGTCCAAATTTTAACAATCTGAAAGGTGGAAGGTAGTTTTTAAAAACCATAGCAAAATCACTGATAATGTTTTATGCAATTTAGATTTGTTCTTGATGTTAAACACCATTACTCACTCAACTCTCTTGTTCTTGGCATTGGAATTCAAGAACTGGTGATCACTTGAATATGAGTAAAATAAATCTTAACTAGGGCATAAAACACTAATTACTATGTAATGACACTCCACTCATATGATCTTATAATGGCATGAAATATAGGAAAAAAATAGTTTCGAGACACAGTTAAATCCATTTGAGATGCTCATTTTACTGACACAGTTGAATTTATATAAGGCATTCATTTCACTGACACAGTGTAATACATTTATGACATTCATTTCATTGACACAATTTAATCCATTTAAGGCATTCATTTCACTGATACAGTGTAATACATTTATGACATTCATTTCACTGACACAGTCAAAACCATTTAAGACATTCATTTCAGTGACACATTTAAATCCATTCATGACAGTCATTTCACTGACGCAGTCAAATCCATTTAAGACATTGATTTCACTAAAACAGTCAAATCTATTTATGACATTAATTTCACTAACACAGTCAAATCGATTTATGACATTCATTTCACTGACAGAGTTAAATCCATTCATGACATTCATTTCACTGACAGAGTCAAATCTATTTATGACATTCATTTCACTGACACAGTTTAATCCATTCATGACATTCATTTCACTGACACAGTTAAATCCATTTCAGATGTTCATTTCACTGACACAGTTTAAACAATCACACAGTTTACATATTGTCTTATTCATTAGCCTTATATTATTAATTTACTTTAATGACTACAATTAGCCTTCAAAATAGATTCAATTAGCAAATAAATAAGGCACTGTGTAAACCATTAAAAAAAACTGATAACAGAAGCATGTACAGTATTATGTTTGCCAGAAATCTAAAAATAATTATTACTTATGATCTAGCTCTTATTCACTTTAATCATTAGCATTCAGCTGCAAGTAAATAAAAAACATTAAGAAAATCAAAACCAACTGAGTTTGAACCTGATAACTTCAAATATTAGTTGTGTTTTTCTGTTTTTATTGGGTTATCTTAGTTTTAAGGTTTAGCAAATTATTAATTAATTAACTAATTACTGGTACATGTACTAGTAATTGCACTCTTCTCAATGCTTTCATTGTTATTAAAAAAAGAAATAAGAAATTACTCATTCATAAAATTTGTTGCTATGGAAAATAACAATCCCAAATGACTTTTATGAGCAAAAGAACTTTTTAATCATGAATATTAATGCAGAAGAAAATTCTCAAAGTTTTATATATATACACACCTTACCAAATTAAGGATTAAGGATGAAGAATGTGTCTATCTGGTTAATGGTAAATGACATAATGACCCCCCCCCCCCCCCCCCCCGCCTTTCTCAAAATTAAAAGAAAGTGCTTTTAATAATTAAGAAAAAAATTTTGTAAGAATGACACATTTTTCTCAAAGTAACATTTCTTTGTGAAAAATTGTTATTATAATAAATGTTTACTATCATTCAACGTAAATATTTATTTAATATAACAAGAATGATACAAGAACGAATACAAACTTTGAAAATGTTCATAATTTTAATGTAATTTCATTGGCTAAAATTTTGTATACAACATAGATCATTTGGACATTGGTTTTTTATTCACAAGAGTATTTTCCATTCATTCGAGATTCTTTCACTTAAATTGAAGTGGTCAGGTTCAGGGATGGTGGAGGAAACCAGAGTACCTAGAGAAAAACCATCAAACCTTTAGCAAATGAACTGACAATCTTTTTCACACTAGGCTGCCAAAGGAAGATTCTAAACTAGGCGATGATATGTAAGCATGCACTTTAAACTACTCACACCACTTAAGTCCCAGAAATTAAAAATGATATTTGTTCTGAGTGAGTTAGTTTGTCAGGAAATACATAATCTAGAAAATGTTTATTTATGTTACAGCAGATAAATAAGTTGTTATGAAGTCAACTGAAACTGAACCTATTCAGCTGATCACAATTTCGTGTAGGAGGAGATAAAATTTACATACTTATGAGTTGAAGTCTGGAGAAATGCTTTAAATTTATTAATATTTCCACTTATCTCTGCATATATTATGGATACACTTCATTTTGTTCTAGATAAAATATCCCTAGATGGGTAAAATATCCCAGATTTTCACATAAATCACAGATTATTTTTTATCCAGTGTCCCTGATTTACATTTTTTTTAGTCAAAACAAAGTATGAATATACTGTAAGTCGAATAACTTTGTATTACTATGAATTCCTGAAGAATCATTATTATTTGTTGGTTTAAAATTTCCTTAGTTCTGCAATTTGAAAAATTTTGTTGGAAGAAAATTTCCAGGAATTGGTCTTTGTAACAATATAAATCATATAAGGGGCCTTGGTAATTAAAAATTTTCATTGACATACAATTTTGTGATATTCACTAACTCACAATAGGAAGTTAAATCCAATTAACAATTGAACTGTTTTAAAATGATGTTCATTGTCAATATGAACACATAATCTTTGCAAGCAAACGGAATAAAGCATATTAGCATGTTATGATTAGTTTGCCTTGCAAAGTTTTTGCATTCATATTGACAATGAACATCATTTTTTAAACAGATAAATTGTTATATTTTTTGTTAAATGTAATATGAAAAAAATTATTGATTCAAGACAAAAAAATCCCTCTCTATAACATATGCACATCAAGAGGGGTTAAGTAAACACAACAGCCATGAAGAATGTGCACTTGTTTTTAAGACTGAGAACATAATTTTCAACTGAAATATATAGTCCATAAATATCAATACATTAATTTTGTTGTTATTCAAATTATTATTATTACTTTATATCTAATATTCTCCAAAATACATTATGTTAATGAACCCAGTTCTTGTAAAATCTTGTAAATGCACTTTTTAGTCGTGTTTTCATGTCTGTTTACCTGATATTATAGTTCCGGATTGTGTATTGCATTTTACATGTATTCATACACAGAGTCACATGGTTTTGTGATTTATGGTCTATATGAATGCAAAAACTTTAAAGCTTGGTGAAATGGTAATTTCAAACAGCAAATGAAAATATTTGACCTATGAACATTTTTGATTTTACAGTATGAACCATCAGGAAATAATATAAATATCTCTCTTAAAGACAATTGGTAAATTTACACTTAACTTTTTCAAAGAAGAGTTTCAAATTTTTTAAGCATATATAAGCTAGTTTGTTTATGGGCTTTTTTGTGTGAGTGGTCTAAAGTGCATGTGTTACAGATCACAGTTTCTCTCAATGCCTAGCTATATATACTAGTATATAAACCGGTAGGTTCCAATCCCACTTAAGCAAATCCTAGTGTTAGAAAAACTTGTCAGTTCCTTTGTCAAAGGTTGATGGTTTTCTCTGGGCACTCCAGTTTCCCCACCATCCCAAAACTGACTGCCTTATTATAAGTGACAAAATCTTAATTGGCATCAAACACCATTAATCCAATATAACCTACTCTTTTATTCCAGGTATTTGTTTTTCTGTAATTTTTGGCAACAGGTGCCATTCATCTAAGCTAGTTTTTTTTACTAAAATCTAAGTTTTGTCTAAAATCAAAGGCTTAAAATAAATCT
Organism: Tegillarca granosa; assembly: GCA_029721355.1. NCBI lineage: Eukaryota > Metazoa > Mollusca > Bivalvia > Arcoida > Arcidae > Tegillarca > Tegillarca granosa. The sequence goes on from CM056601.1 coordinate 15,666,814, forward strand.
CAAAAAGTAAATGTAATATGACACAATTTTTTTTTTTTTTTTTGACATAAATATAATTATATAAACTTAACTTTTCTCAGATGAGAACCTGGCAATCACAAAAAAATTTGAGTCGAAAATGAAAAATCAGAATGGCTGCAGTTCTTTGTCTCACCACTGAAAGTTAGACCTTGGTCAGCCACAAGTGGGAAAAATTGTGGAAATTTTATATTACTGAACAATATTCATGTGGATTCTTTTTTAAAGAAACATTATGCTTTTTTTTGTATTATAAATTTATAGGAATCAGGCATAAAACACCATTGGTCCCCCCCCCCCTCTCTCTCTCTCTGTTTCTCTCTGTCTCTCTCTCTCTCTCTCTCTCAATATTGTATTTCTGTGGTACTTTATTAAGTAGACTTCATTATAAATATCTAGTTCTGGTTTTAGAATACATGTACATGGAAAAATTTAGGCCATTTGGTATTGCCATCGCTCAACTAGATGAACTAAATTGGATAAAAGATCCAAGAATATCACAGCATTTGCATATCCAATGAGCTGTCTTTAAAGTAATCTGTGAATTAATGCCACATAAATGTTACATTAATCTCGCATTTTAATCTAAAATCATTCTTAACATGAATTTATCGCCTTTTTTAGACTAACTTTTCTCATTTGAATAGATAATTAAATCGATTTTCCATTGAAATGTTTTTCTTATGTGAAATTAATTTGATTTGTTAAAAAATATTTTAGAAATTAAACAGGAAACTTAAAGGCCTTTCTGCTGAAAACATATTTAATTTAATAAGAAAGTTCTGAAAAATATTCAACAAACTTGAGTAATGACCAGCAATATAAACCAGATGGCTTAATTTTATCTTTAATGGGAAAGGAAATAACTGTAGTTGAGTAGCAAGGACACAAACCTGGAAGTCCTTTCCAGAACTATAGCAGCATGGATTTACTGTCAAATCTCTCTCTCTCTCTCTCTCTCTCTCTCTCTCTCTCTCTCTCTCTCTCTCTCTCTCTCATGGCATGGTTTTAAGTAATTTGTCTTGAAGGTTTATTAGTTTGAGATGTGCAGAGTGTAGAGAAAAAAAGGTCCAGGTCAAAGGTCAAGTTCACATTTGAGTGTCTGCACTAAAACTCTTAAATATTGTAAAGCATGAAATTTGCCATGATTTTTACTAGTATCATAGAATTATTGATATTTTATATAAGGATATCATTTTTATAAAATATAATTTAGACAAATGATAATTGATTTTTGAAAGTGGATAGGTTAAATCTCTTTGTGAATTTATTAATAATAAAAAGCCCACAAATTTTAATATGATGAAATTAAAGTTTTTAACAATTCCTTTACTGACAGTCTGAAATTAAAAAATTGTTATATATTTCATTCCATCCACTTCCCTGAATGTGACAGCTATGAACCCTGTGGGTTCAGCCATGATTGACCGTAAGTGAAAAAGGGTTTTCCTATTTATAGGCCCTTATTGGTTGGCTCCGTATCAGTATGATTTATTGGATGGTCTTCAGTTTTTTACTGTGACAATGCAGGTGATTGTACTGGTACACTTAAGGTTGCTATAAGTACACATTAGTACAATGCAGATCAGAAACATTGCACACTTGTGCACTACATGAACTTACATAAAATTCAGTCTTCATATAAATAAAAGTTTTCTCGGTCATGAATAGCTGAAAAAATTGCTGATATAATGTAAAACAGTATTCATACAACCATCCAATCCCTCTGTACAAAATTATTACGGTAGGGAAGTATTCCCCAGTTTCTAAACCATTCAAGCTGCAAAGAGTGCAATAAAAAAATTGACATCAGAGTCTGAGGATTTTAGACTAAATAGAATGAAATTATGGTATTTTATGACCAAAGCAAAAAAAAAAAAAAATTTTTGTCACTTACTATAAATCGGGAAATTTTCACAATCGTTTTATTTTTCACATTTATTCTCGAGTAAAGACAGATCATAAATAAACCGTATTGCTACAATAAAAAGTCTATATTTGTGCTGACAATCACCAGATTACACAAAATTAAAAGTCTGTGTTGTCTTTTGCAAAAAGTAGCTGCTGGGAAAATTTCACAATTTACAGTATATCGGGGTAGTCGGTTTTTGGATAATTGAGGAAACCAGAGTGCTGAGACATAGAACAATTATCTGGGCCAAGCAAGCTAAAAAAAAGTCTCACACTTGGATTTAGATAAAGCTAAAAATTGGATTTGTAAATTCAAGTTATAGACAAGTTTGTCACTGTGGACCCCTTAAGCTAGTTGGACAAGGATCTATATATATGTATGTCTATTTCATTATGTTTGACTTGAAATTTTTTATTTTACAGAATAGGAACTCTTGAAGATATGGTTAATGTCAATTTATACATAAATGATCTAAATATGTATGATAACAGTCGTGACATGGTGATGGCTGGATGGCAACATTTTTCTCAACTTGAGTATTCTATAGAACAGGTATGTTGTTGATTTAATTCATCTTCCCTTAGGTTTTCAACTCTTCTTTTCCCCTCCATCAGAGTTGTCAGATCTCTTGTAAAGTTCTGTGTTTTTCGCATTCTAGTTCCATTCTCTTAAATGACAGCCTTGATAGCGAAAGATTCTTGGATTAGGGCATAAAACTTTATAATTTTTCTAACATTTATTCTCTCTGTCTCTCTTTCTTTCTCTCTCTCTCTCTCTCTCTCTCTCTCTCTCTCTCTCTCTCTCTCTCTCTCTCATGGTTTCCCATGAAACCACCTTGGTCGAGTCATATATTAATCCATAGAGATTAATATACTTGCTCTCTTTGCAAATTGCTGATGCGACAGTCAACAACATTACATGTACAACCAACCAATTTTTTTGTTTTCACTGCCTTTTTTGATTTTATAGTTCAGACTTATTGATGTCATAGTTACTTTTTATAAAATTACATTATCCAGGTATTGGCTGAAAAAAGTCCTATGGTCATATTACTCTGAAAGTAAGCACCCTTTGAAATCTCTGTTTCTGCAATTTGATTCGACTGAAAGTGTTACACTTTTTTTCTTTGACAGATTTTATGTTTCTTTTGGTACCAAGACCTCACACATATTAAAATAAGGATCATTCAGGAAGATTAATAAAAGTTTATACATAATGTTTACTTAAAAGTTTTTAAAAATTATTTGAAAGTTTATCTTGAAGGCAAGCTGTAAAAACATAAAATTAATTTAAACATGCTCAAAAAGGCTATTTATAAACACTTTATCAATAAAATTGATATAAAATTTCTATAAAGTCCTATCTATTGGTGTGACATAAATTAAGTTTAATTTAAATACTGATAGTTGAGTGGAGTTATGCCAAGTAATAATGCCCCTGTCAAGGTTTTTACCCTTATATAAAGGCCGGTATGGTAGAAAAAACTGGAGTGTCAAAAAAAAAAAAAGAAGAAAAAACTTTTGACATAACCGACATAAATTATGTCCTATTTAAGTGGAGATTGTGGAGGGGAGTTGTCAAGTAATTATTTTCTAGTCAAGGTTTTTACCATTATAAAAAGGCTGTCATTCCTTGCATGGTAGAGGAAACTGGAGTGTCAATATAAAAAAAAAAACACAATATCTTTGGCAAGCTGATAAACTTTCTCACACTTAATATACAGATATGCCAGAGATTCTAACCTAAACAGAGAGGCACCATAACCTGTAAACACTGGCTATAGGTCACTTGGCCACCAAGGCCCAAATATAAATAAAGTTACTTTTATCCCTTTCTATAATTCATTATGACAGAATTGATTGAAATTTCTGTTATTAACTTGTATTATGTTTTTGATTATGTTGGGGATCTTGGGACTGGTTGGTTTAATTTAGATGGCACTTAGATTTCAAAGTACCTCTCACTCTCCAGGTTCCAATCCAACTCAGGTAGATCCTGAGTGTGTGAAAGTTTGTTAATTTGCTTGCCAAAGATCAATAGTTTCTCTCTTGATACTCGGGTTCCATTCCAGAACTAAATAAGTGAAAGAATCTTGACTGAAGCATTAAATACCATTACTCTCAACTTCACTCAACTCCACTAACTCAACTCAACTCAACTCAACTCAACTCAACTGCACCTGTTTTCCATTACAAATCTTTTTTTTCTGTTTTTACATGTAGCAAGTTGAAAAGAGTGAAAAGATAGCAGAAAATTTTCAGAAACTGGATGAATGGAAACAGAAAAGTGATGATTTGTTGTATTCCATGATACCAGAAAGTATTGCTAACAGACTTAAAAATGGGGAAGATCCCATTAATACATGTGAGGTAAGATAGGTGTCAAATAAGTTAAAGATATTGGAAGATACCATTAATACATGTGAGGTAAGATAGGTGTCAAATAGATTAAACATATAGGGAAGATCCAATTAAACATGTACGGGAAGGAGTTGCCAAGTGGTTAAGACACTAGTTCTCTAACCTAAGATATCTGAATTCTATGGGTTTGAGCCCTGGATTTCAGGTATGAATGAGTTTTTCCATGTCATAAGCTATGTCGTTTTTTACAAAAATGAATAAAGTAATGTTTTTATCTTAATTTAACAATTAACACTACTGATAAAAGGAAACTGAGTTAAATGTCCAGTGTGGTTATACTAAAATTGGAGAGAAAAATAGTGAAATGAATAACACATTACGTAAAGGGACTTAACTCTGCAAGTATAGTTGAATCTGTGTAACAAGTCTAGACTCTAAGTTAGATAAAGGGACTTAACTCTGCAAGTATAGTTGAATCTGTGTAACAAGTCCTAAGACTTGAAGTTACATAAAGGGACTTAACTCTGCAAGTTAATCTGTGGAATCTGTGTAACAAATCCTAAAACTTTTACATAACATAAAGAGACTTATTAGCTCTACTAGTATGGCACAACCCCTATAGCAAGTCTAAACTTTACATGATATAAAGCAACTTATCTCTGCAAGTATGGTTGAATCTTTGAAGCAAGTGTAGAAGTTGCATTACATAAAAGGACTAAACTGTACAAATATAGTTGAATCCCTGTAACAAGTCTAAACATTACATTACGTAAAGGGACTTAACTCTACAAGTTTGGTTAGATCCATGGTAACCAGTCTAGATTTTATATTACATAATCAAACTTAATTCTATAGCATGTTTGGATCTCTGAAGCAAGTCTAGATTTTACATTATACCACATTGTACTGATTTAATTTCCTGTAACAGTAAATATTGATTTAAACTACTCTGTATCATTAAGATAATTTTTTTAAAAAGGGAATCTTTTGTTATATTATCACTTAAAGGCATAAAAGGATGAACAAATTCATTCTTTTGAAACTGACATGGTATTAGCTAGGATAGGTTGTCAATTTGAAATTGATTTTATTTTAAATTAAAACAGAGTTATTATAATGAACAGAGTTTCATCAGTCTGAATTTTTAAATTTAATTTGAAAACAAGATACTTTTAGTATGTGTTTTTGTCAATATTTAATTTGGTCAAATTAAGATAGGAAAGTATTTACATTTTAGTTTTTTTTTACACCTTTGAAGCTTAGTTTGATAACAAAAAAGATGGCCAACAGAATTGTCGGTCTTTCTATTTGTAATTTTGTTAGTCTTGGATACAGATTATTATAATGGGATTCAATCATTACTTCCAATTCCATATATATGTATTTATGAATATGTTTGTTATTGTGTATCAATTTAATGAATAAAATACTGTTAACACTAAAGTTACCAATAGAGTTGAGTTAAGTAATGATGTTTAATGTCCCAGTCAAGAATATTTCACTTTTATCGAGATGCCGCCAGCTATATGCAAAAGTGTGGAAATTTTGCCTGTGGGTTGCGTTGATGGCATTATACAGCAGGATTCTTTATCGTGCCTTGCCTAAAGTGACAGAGGACCTCGTTTATTTTAAGTTCTCATCTGACTTTCATTTCATAATGCTGAGTGCTTGGCAAAAGAAAAGTCACTACCCACTTTCAAGTCTTGGGTAAGACCCAGTTGGGGTTCGAACCAACAACCTATCACTTACGGAGTGAGCACTCTACCAACTGAGCTACTACAATGGTAACATCACTGAAGGGTTCTAAAATCCAAAACCAAATATATATATGTACTTGTATGTAAATGTATATCATATATAAGTTAATTAATATAATGATAGGAGATAGCAGTGGCTTAGCCTTCAAATTCAAGGTATCTCACTGCTGAAGGTTTCGATCCCAATTAATCAAAACTGAAAAAGGTTTTCTTGTCATAGGTCTTTACTGGTTGGCTAGGTACCAATATAATGAATAGAGCCATCTGTTCTGTAATGTTTATCTGCAACATTGCAGGCAAGTATACTGGCACTATTAAGCTCACCATAAGTACTGGACTAGTACAATAAAGATCAGAAAAACTTGTACATACACCAACAAACTTGTGTTAACAATTGTTCTTTGTTCCATGCTATTGTATGTATATGCATGTATATATACACCTTACTACGGCCATTTGCTTTTGTACTGGAAAATCGCTGCAGCTGAGTCATTGTAAATGTAAATTCTGAATTGGAAACAGATCGGTCTGGAATGGTCAGTAAATGCTCGTTTAATTAACTCATTAATTAACATTAACAAGTGAAGAAAATAAAAAACATATCTTCACATAACAATGCATAATTTAAAAATAAATTTGTATCAGTTAAACTTGCAATGATGTCAGGAATATGGCTACAAAATAAAAAAAGCTTGTTATCTAGTACTTTTTTAGATGTTTAATTAATCTATGATTTAAAGCTAAAGTATGATTTTTTTTTTTCCAGATGTTTGAGGAAGTCACTATATTATTCAGTTACATTGTGAAATTTACAGACATTTGTGCACAGGCTTCAGCTTTTCAGATAGTTGAGTGTATAAATGAAGTGTTCTCATCATTTGATGCAATTGTTGATAAATACAACTGCTTCAAGGTAAGTTAAAAATGGGTAGAATAAATTTGAATTTTTTTAGTGATGTTTTATTTAAATTCAGGAGTGTACTTTATGCACCAGTTAAGATTCTCTTGCTAACATCAAGGCAGTTAGACAGTCTAGATATGGTGGAGAAAACAGGAGTTTATGGAGCCGAGTTGAGTTAAAGTGTTTTAATCTCCAGTCAAGATTCTGTCAGTTTTTTGATGGTGAAGGTAACCAACCTTTTGCAAGCAAACTTTCTCACATTAAGATTTGCCAGAACGGGATTTAAATCTAGGCAGTGAGAGACACCTTAATCCGTAAGAACAGGCTTTAGAATACTTGGTCACTGTGACACAAGTCATCAGTTTTTACGGTCTCCTCCAAAGGACCCCATGACTTTCATTTCTAAATGCAGAGTGCTTGGCGAAAGACCAGTCACTACCAATTTTTTAAGTCCTGATCAGACCTGGCTGGGGTTTAAACCCTGACCTCCCACATACGAAGCAAGCACTCTACCAACTGAGCTACCATAGTGGCCCTATGCACAATGGACCCTTGACAAATATAGAACTATAGACTTATTTTTTGCATCATAATCAAACTTTACATCATTTTGAATTAGGTGGAGACATTGGGAGATGCAGTTTATATGGTGGCTGGTGGTGTACCTGACTGGCGTCCAGACCATGCTAAGTGTGTGGCTGGTCTAGCCCTAGAGCTTATAGAGATATCTAAACTTCACAAAGATCCTGTTACTGGGAAAAGTCTTTCAATAAGAGTTGGTAAGCAAGTTTTATTTTAAACTCACAAGAGTTATCTCCCTTACAACTGTTTGAATGTAATTGAATCTGTGGAATTTCTAAAAGGGTTTTGGTTTGGACCCGAAACTAGACTGAGTTACAATTATGTTTATTTGAAAAACTAAAATTTAATCCTGCTTTGTTCAAGTCCACCATTCTGCCACTAAATGAATGGACCCTGGCAGAAATGACGGAGCGGGTTATCTTAATTCTGTGAAATACATACAGTTTGACTTACAAGGGTGAAGGGATTTTTGGATTTCTTCATGCCTCATGACTGTTAATGGGATAAGCATCACAAACTGCAACATAGTTAAAGAACTTATTTCCCTTACTACTGCAAGTTTAATTTCTTTCTTTTATTGTTCTCTTTCATGATGTCAAATTAATAAACCCCATCTATCATTGTCATTGGAGTTTCTGCTCATTTTAAGAGCACTTCTATAAACCTAACTTACACACAGAAATAATTGTATTAAGGTAGTCACCACATTTGGTAACATTGTGGAATTTTATCTGCTCTTAATGTTAATTAAAATAAATGACAATTTTGCAATTTCTTTAGGCTAATGCAGTTTGAAAATAACGGGTGGGAGTAATGGTGTTTTTATGCTGGAATAGAAATTACTTAACTCCAATGACTTTCAGTCAGAGTTGAATACTTTCTCCCACTAAGCTCTACCCAAGTAGGATTCAAACTTAGGCATTGAGAGGTGCTATGATATATTGGTTGGAGCTTTTAATCACCTGCAGACTACTGAGGTTCTTTGATGAAAGTTTTTGTCATCCAAGGACTACAAATACTTAATTTCTGTATATCATTTGAATCAGAAAAATTTTCTTAATTTTAGATGTTCAAGGGTTTTCAATGACAGATGCTGCTATTAACTGTTGAACAGTCTGCTAAATGTCTATTTCATAATCACAAGAGTTATCTTCCTTACCATGGCATTTATTTTCTTTCACACAACTTTAATTTTTCTTATTTTTTTAATATTATTACGGAAGCGTATTAGGCTCACCTGCGAAAATATTTTTCTAGAGAGTGAAAATATTTTATCTGGCGGCCGCCATTTATTTATCTGGCGGCTGCCATTTATTTATCTGGCGGCTGCCACTTAATATCACCTGCGAAAATATTTTTCTCGAGAGTGAAAATATTTTATCTGGCGGCCGCCACTTATTTATCTGGCGGCCGCCACTTAATTATCTGGCGGCCGCCACATATTTATCTGGCGGCCGCCATTTAATTATCTGGCGGCCGCCACTTATTTATCTACCGGATTATAACATGTCGGTCAGTATTGCCGAAGCTACGAAAGCTTGTAAGTGCCATTTTATACACTAGAAAAAATTACTATCTCGTTTAAACGAGATACTAACTCGTTTAAACAAGATAACTATCTCGTTTAAACAAGATAATTATATCGTTTAGACAAGATACTTAGTCGTTTAAACGAGTTAATATTTCATTTTTATTCTGGTATATTGACGAAAGCAGTGATAGTTAAAAGCAGTAGTAGTAACTGACCACATATAGCTGAAGCTGGTTACTTGTAGAAGAAAAGTTAGCTACTAGTATCCAGTTGAACGATGACTAAAAATACAAAAGTAGCAATTATTTCTAGTTAGCTTTTATTGATTAAAAATAAAATGTAATTGTTGTTTATTTGATGTTATTTAAGTATCTGTGGCTATCTCGGATATTTGATGACTAACCAAGAGTATTCACCACAAATTTGGTCTTACTATTGCTTGGTGAAAATCGGGGTTTTTCAGATAAAAGAGTTGAAATAACAGACCTTTTTTTGCATATGTTCAGAAAACCGAGACAACATAATATTTATTTCAGAAAATCAAAAGAGGCCCATGGACCTTAAGCCTCACCTGGAGATATGTCCAAAATTGTTTTCAAAGTGCAATAGGTACAAAACTTTCCAAGTTTTCTCAAGCTTAGAGATGCCAAAATACTTAATCAGAAATATCCAGCGACATTTCAGTAATAAGTATCTAATGTGTATGTAGTAACTAAAGTACACAAAAAATTAACTAATTCAAAAATTACACCGAAGTAGCAATTTTTCGAATCGTTTAAATCACTGGAATGATAAAATCAACTTTTAGAGAGATCAATAAGAACTGTAAAAGAGTTCATAAATACCGTTTTATATCACCCCAGTCACGATATTTTAACTTATATTGATTCAGTCAGTTTTGGAAGCTGGTGTAACCTGTAGTTTCCAGAGAAAACCATAGACTTTTAAAAGCAAACTTACAAGTTATAATGAATTAGGATCTCCCCAAGAGAGATTAAAGTCTAGGCATTTGGAGAAACTGTGATCAACAAGTGTACATACGCACTTTAGACCAATTAATAAAAGAATTTAGAAGTTAAACTAATAATTTGTGATACAGTTTAAAATATTTGTGTATTATGTCACTTTTGGAAAAACTGATTTTTTTCAAATGAATAACCATTTTTATGATATGTTCATGCTCGGAACATTTCTAGACCTATTGAATAAAAATATGATATTTAAAGGGATTGAAAAAAAATTCAACGAAATGTCGTACTATAAGTGAATTTTCGATAGAATGTCGCATTCTATCAAGTGTCAGTTTGACGAAAAGTCCATTCGACGAAATGTCCATTCGATGAAACGTCGTGCACCAGAATAAGACTACATATTCATTCATTGTTGTTACTGTCTTGGGGGCTTAGTGGTAGAGGGTCTGCCTTTAGAGCGAGTACCACCTCTGTGGCTCATTGGTAGACTGTCTGCCTCGACAGTCATGGGTTCGAAGTGTGGCTGGGTCATACAAATGACTTTGAAATTTGAAATTTAGACCAGTTCACCTGTTGCCAGGATATTGAACTGAGGGAATGGTTTACTTGTCTACGGCATACTGACTCAGTGAGCCAGCACCTTACCAAAAAGACACCGCGAGTTTGTGCTAGTACACAACAGACCAGGCAACACAAATGCACACCACACACTTACATGCAATTGTACTTACTTTAATTTTTACATGTACATTTTACATGAATAACACAAACATAAACTGTCATAAGGATATTCTTAAAAACATATAGCTGAAAAATTGCTGACTTGACATTTCACAACATTTTAACCAACCAGTCTTATTGTGCAAACTAAAGGGGGTCAAAATTTTGGGTGGTGGAAGACTTTAGTCATTGTGCTTGCCACAGTTACAACTCAGTTTGTTTTGCTTTTCTATTCATAGTAATGTTTGTCAAATACAGGACAAATATATGAATGTAAATATATGTAAGAAAAAAGAAATTCAAGCCGAAAAAAGGAACCCATAGAAATCTATACCTAAATGTAACCCTCCCCTGTCGAATCGTTAAGCGTATATATGCGTATTAAAGCTTTTATGGCTGATATTTGATATCAATGTACACAAAATAAAATATTATTGATCATGATATAAATAAATACTGAATATTTTTGGAATAAATATTCAGCTACTCGTACTTAATTTGAAATATTATAAAAATCTATACTTTAATCGGATTGCGTAAGCGTATATATGTGCGTATATGTGCGTATGAAGACTTAAATGTTAGAATATTTGGCATCATCGGAGCAGAATTGAATAACCTTTTTAATTATTACAAAAAGTGGGTGATTTATTAAAATCATGATGTACTGGTACACGAAAACGAATGCGGAAGTGATATCCGCGAAAGCCGTGATTAAAACCAAACTACACACTGTAAACATTTGTTTGTTTCTATTAGTAAATAAAAACTAAATTTTGTTACTAGAAATAATTGCTAGTTTTGTATTTTTAATCATCAAGTAACTGGCTATTAGTAGCTAACTTTTCTTCTACAAGTAGCCAGCCCCAGCTATAAGTAGCCAGGTACTAATACTGCTCTTATCTATCACTGCTTTCGTCAGAAATTACCAGAATTACAATGAAGTATTAACTCGTTTAACGAGAAAATTATCTTGTTTAAACGAGAAAGTATCTTGTTTAAACGAGATAATTTTCTTGTTTAAACGAGATAATTATCTTGTTTAAACGAGAAAGTATCTTGTTTAAACGAGATAATTATCTTGTTTAAACGAGTTAGTATCTCGTTTAAACGAGATAGCAATTTTTTTCTAGTGTATAAAATGGCACTAACAAGCTGTCGTACGAAGCACATAATTCTGAAGATATTGTAACATTTCCTGATGAGAAAGCCCGAGACTGTGAAACAATATTATAGCCACTTCCATGGCACCAAATCAGATACAGAAGGCTAGATCAAATTAATAATATGGCGGCCATCAAAATAATGATCTGGCGGCTGCCAGATAATTAAGTGGCGGCTGCCAGATAATTAAATGGCGGCCGCCAGATAAATATGTGGCGGCCGCCAGATAATTAATTGGCGGCCGCCAGATAATTAAATGGCGGCCGCCAGATAAAATATTTTCACTCTCGAGAAAAATATTTTCGCAGGTGAGCCTAATACGCTTCCGTATATTATATCTGTTATATTTGGAATATTTTTTAAAAATATCAAAAGAATCTAATTTGAAGGAATTATGTAGGATTAAATATTTCAGCATGATTTGTTAAAAATTTACTATTTACATTATTTTAACTAGTTTAAATATACAGTTTTTTGCCTAGAAAAGACATGTTTTCATAGTCTGCAATGATTGATTTATCAAACTCAATTAGTGGGAATATACTTGGCTTTACTCTGTTGTCAGGTTTGATAGGTTTTGGCTTTGCAATTTGTCCATTCTAGACAGGTTTTTGCTTTTCTCTCTGACCAATTAAGACAGGTTTCAGCCTTACTCTGCGGTCAGTTTAGACAGGTTATGGCTTTAATCTTTGTTCAGTTTAGATCCTGTCTGCTTTACATACAACATTTATATGATAACTATGTTCAAGATTATTTTCTGTTGAAAAAATATTGCCAAAAAAAATAAAATAGATTAAGTATATTGTTATTTGTTTCAGGTTTACATACAGGAAGTGTTGTTGCAGGAATTGTGGGTAAAAGGATGCCTCAGTACTGTTTATTTGGTGATGCTGTAAATACAGCTTCAAGAATGCAGTCACACAGTGAAGTAAGTTTTTTGGATGGAGAAAGGGTATTGATAGGGGAGTGTTGGGGCAAATGCTGTGTTATTAATATTATTTTTTTTAAGTTTTGGGGTATGGGGTAGGTGGGTCTTGGGCTGCTGTTACACAGTCACAATTCATGTTTATACATCATAGACTGTCAGAAGGATATACCCGACCAAGAGTCCTGCAAGCTGTATACTAAATGTTTGGACACTAAAATCTGTAAGAATATATAAAGACAAATAACAACTCTGAAGTAAAATGAGACAATCATGTTTTACATCTCAGTCAAGAATTCTTACCTTATATCAAGGCAATCAGTTCTGGGATTGTGAAGGTGAGTACCCAGAGAAAACTGCAGACTTTCAGGGAAGTAAACTCACTTTTTCACATTGTGATCTCCCAATTTGGAATTCAAGCTTAGCAGTAGAGCACTGTGTTCTGTTACCCAGCTCTTTAGACCACTTGGCCACTGAGGCTTGTGACAAGTAACAATATTCCCTGATATTGTGTGTATCGTAAAGGGACATAACTCCATTACATATTTAAGCAGTGTCACAATTTTATAATGCGCACACCTTCAGGTCGTAACAAAAACACATACCGGATTTTTTTGTTAGAAAACTGTATGACTGGCTAAAGTCACAATCTAAATGTTTACAGACAGACAGACAGATGGACAGGAAGCTATTCAGACAGCACGAAAATAAAAGTGTCATCATGCCTGTACGATAGGAAACCTTATAGTAAACATTATTGTTATGACAATTGGCCTAATATTTTTTTGACAGTGTTGTAAAAAAGATCAAAGGAATTGCAGAAAAATTTCTTCATCACCAAATTTTTTAAAAATTTATCTTTTCTTTTCAGCCACAGTGTATTCATATAAGTGAGCCATGTAATGAATGTTTAAAGGGACATGGATTTGTAACTGTCTTCAGGGGAACTGTCAACTGTCAAGGTCAGTATCAAAATTCAACCAATCAGATCACAATTTACAAATGAGCTTGTGATGTGTGTTTAAAGTGACATAGATTTATAAGTTTCATCTGGGGAATTGTCAATGGTCAGTGTTAAAATCAACCAATCAGATTACAATTTTAAATAAGCATATGTTTAGTGTTTAAATAAACATGGATTCATTTTTGTCATGAGAACTTCCCAATTATTATTTATTCAATGTAACAAGTGTTTAAGGGATATGTATAACAGTGAAGTCAGTATTGGTATAAAAATCTAAAGAAATCAAAATTGTTTTGATTGAGACATGAGACTTTCTATTAAGGCACACAGTTTTTTTTTATGTGTCAGGGTCAGTATCAAAATTAACCAATCAGAATCATGAATATACCAATTTTGAAAGTGAACGAAGCTACAGTTCATATTAGGAAATAAGTGAATTGGTATCAGCCAAGGTCACTGCTTTCAGTCAGTATTTGCTAAGAGAAGATTTTGGTTTTCACTTTCCTGGACTTTCCTAATCAGAGTTAATGACAAAGAATTTGATTGAATTAATGGTGTTTGACTTCTTCGTCAAGAGTCTTTCACTTGTATCGAAGGTGGTCAGATCTAGAATGGTGGAGGAAACCTTCTTTTCTTTGGCTAAGCAAACTGACAAACTTTATCACACTAAGATATGCCTAATTTGGATTCGAACCTAGGCAGTAAAAGGGACTGTGATCCATAACCATGCTCTTAAAACCTCTCTGAGGCTCCATTGATGGCAAAAGATTTACAGCTCTGTTGAATTGTTATGACTAAGTTTTATTATAACTTCATGATTTATTACATTGAAAATAAGAATGGTTTCAGGGTTCTTTTTTTCAGTGAAATGTTTGAGTAATTTGTACCACATATTGATACCTTTTTGACTGGGAGTTGCTGTCTTCTATAATGCTGCCGGCAGTTGCCAGTTAACTTCTATAAAACAGATTATAGAAGACAGCAGTTCCAAGTGAACATTACAGAATACAGCAGTTCCAAGTGAACATTATAGAAGACAGCAGTTTCCAGTGAACATCAAGTGAACAGTATAGAAGACAGCACTTCTTAGTGAAAATTATAGAAGACAGCAGTTCCAAGTGAAAATTAAGTGAACATTATTGAAGACAGCAGCTCCCAGTGAAAATTATAGAAGACAGCAGTTCAAAGTGAACATTATAGAAGACAGCAGTTTCCAGTGAACATCAAGTGAACATTATAGAAGACAGCAGTTCTTAGTGAACATCAAGTGAACAATATGGAAGACAGCAGTTTTAAGTGAACATTAAGTGTTTTATAGAGGAGAGCGGTTCCCAGTGAACATCAAGTGAACATAGAGGGACGGCAATTGCCATTAGACATTAAGTGAACATTATAGAATACAGCAGTTCTAAGTGAACATTAAAAAAGACAGCAGTTCCCAGTAGACATTAATTAGATATTTTAAAGCTGGCAGTTGCCAGTGAACCTAATACAAGACAGCAGTTCCAAGTGAACATTAAGTGAACATAATAGAAGACAGCAGTTCCCAGTGATCATCAAATTAACATTATAGAACAACATTTTTAATTGAACTTTTTAGAAGACAGCATTTCCAAGTGTACTTTATAGCAGAGAGTATTTTAACAAAGGCTTCAATGATACAAAATTATACCAGTATTCTTATGACAGTAAGAACAACAACACAACTGACTTTTATAATATAAGTAAAGATTCTTTTTTTTCAACTTTAACTTTGTTTTGAAGTATTCTCTTCACAAGAACTTAGTTGGTTATGTCTGGACCAGACTTAAAAACCAAAGGATAATATTCTTTTGCTTAGTATTAAACATAAAAAAAATCATGGGTCATGCAGGTTAATAATTATTGATTTAAACTCAGTAGGAAAAATCTTCCATTTATTTGCAGAACAAATATAGGAAAATATAATACAGATTTGACCGATTATACATGCATTCACATTAGTTGGTGTATGTCGTGATTTACTTGAGTCTTTATATATAGAGTAAAACCTGTATATAAACACCACCTCTGTGACCTGTAATTTGGACAAAATAGACAGGTGTTTTTTTCTTTTTGTTTATTTTTGTTTAAATATGAAGCAAGGGATTTTAAATGCTGGTCTCTTAGGACAGGTGACATGTTTACAGAGGTATTGGTAAAATATGCATGAAGGTAAAGGACATTAAAACACTGTTCTTGTAATGGTCAGTTGGTCTTTTTAGAGAGGTGGTCTCCATAACAGGTTTTACTGTATTAATATATACAAAATATTACAAAATTTGATAAAAAAAAAAGCATCATGGTACACATGTTATTCAAATAATCATATTTACTGTTCTTCAAACAAAACAACTTGATGTTGCCATGGTAATAACAATTAATATTTTTTAGTCTCAGTGTCAATTTTCAGTTTTAATCAGTTTTTCTTTTTTAAATTTCAGTATATTTGAAAATGTAAATTTTTGCACATTCTCTAGTCTCTCTCTTGTAAAGCCCAAACCCTTTAAGGAGAGGATATTTCAGAACAGTAAAAATTAGAAGCCTTAGATCTTGTTTTAGAGGCAAAAAAGTGACCTGACTTTAGCTAGTTGACATGTCTCACTCTGCCCTGTCGATTTTCATCTTCTTCTTGATGTGTGGTTGTTTCATTTTCACTAGTATTGTTATCATTTTGTTCTGTTGTCATGGTTACATTTTGTTCTTCACTGATTTGGGGGTGTTGTATTTCAGATATTGAAAGACTTCTCTCTAATTTAAGGGCTAAAGTAGGTTTGAGTTTCATTTCAACTCGCTTCATAGAGTAAGTCCAATTAAATTTCCAGTGATACCATATAATTCCTCTAAATATTCCATCTGGGGCACTATTACCATCATAATCAGTTCCATTCACAACAAATCTTCCATTTAAAATTGAATATGCACAGCCATTATACCACCATCCTGTATCATCTCTCTGTGCACAACTAAACTGCCATTTGTCATTATCTTTATCGATTGTGCTAAACTGCATATTATTATGATATGATAAGACTATCTCCAGCAGTGCCAGTATAGTCTGAAACATGAATTCTATATGCATCCGCTTCTGATGCCAAAAAGAAATTTTTATATTCTGCATAAACATGATTATTTTCCCAATCCCAGATATCTATCCGCAGCGAGTAGTTTGAATGGGCAGCCATTTGATACATATTTTCAAGACCTATCCAGTATTCTGAATTAGCATTTCCAAAGCCAAAAGTGTATTCATCCCAGCTTCTTTTGAAATTAACAGAGCCATCAAAACGTCGTTGTATGATTGTCCAGCCCCCATTATCTGTCTCCATATCACACCAAACGTTCATTATTTTACCGAGAGGCATTTTGACAGGATACACACCACTCACTGTAATTCCATTCCGTATTAATTCATGACAGTCTAAAATGGTATAAAAACAAAATTATGAAAAGAAAAAGAAAAAAATTAATCAAGATGCTGCAAAACTGTAAAAATGAAACAACAGATTTTTTTTAGCATCTATGACATGATCATTGATTTCATACATCTTAATTTCATGTGATCACAGATATTTATCTAGCCCATGACTGTGAAATCTTTGATGAGTATTTCAAGTATAGTGAAAATAATTGAAATTGTGCCATTATATTGGAGGGTTGGTGAAATGTCCAAGGATCAAAACTCCATTTCCACTGAGAAAATATTCTAACATTTCAAAAAAATAATAATAATAAATAAATAAAAAATTAATAAAAAATAAGAATAATAAGTAAAAATGTCATCTTTTATAATCTCTTTAAATTACAGGGCAAAGCCCCAGTGGCCAAGTGGTCTAAGATGCCAGTTTATTAACGAAGCATCTCTCACTAGCTGTAACACCTTGGTGGCCAAGTGGTCTAAATATTCTCTACAGATCAGAGTGCCTCGCACAGAGGTAGATCCTAGTGTGAGACAGTTTATCAATTCACTTCCTTAAGGCTGGTGGTTTTCTTTGTGTACTCTAGTTTTCTTCACTATCCAGAACTCACCGCTTTGAAAAAAATGAAAAAAAATCTTAATTGGGTCATTGAAACACTACATGTATTACTCCAATCAACTGACACACATTAACCTCTTATAATTCCCACTTGCAAGATCCTTTAAAGTGTGGAAAAGTCAGTTCTTTTTTTTTGTTTTTTGGGGTTTTTTTTTGAGTATCCTTGTTTCTTGCAGTGACTTAAAGTTCCTCGGTTCACCAAAGACTGAAGGTATTTTATGTGTAATCCAGTTTCCTTAATCCTCCCAGAACTGACCAACTGACCATCTGGATATGTAGAAGATAATTTTAAATTTGGCATAAATCCCATTACTCCCTGTCCCAACCCACCCCCTCCCAACCCCCTTTTTCCACTCCTCCTCCCCCCCCCCCCCCCACACACACACACACCAGTAAATCTAATTTTTTTTGGATTTTGAAAATACTTAGCACTTACCTCTTACTAATGGTACATCTGTGAGTGCCGGAGAATATTTTAGATGGTGACTAGCTTCATCTGACACAGCTGACATCTTTTTTACCATCCAACTTCTTTTCTATGCTAGTAAGCTTTCTAGAAGAAGGTTTTATAAGAAATAAAAGAAATTATTACAACAATCAAAAGACCCTTGTAAACATATGACTTTTTTTTCTTTTTTTTTTTTTTTTTTTTTTTTTTTTTTTTTTTTTTTTTTTTTTTTTTTTTTTTTTTTTGCTAGGTTCATGGAATACATTATTAATTATTTATTATTTATTTATTTATTATTTATTTATTTATTTGCCAAATTCTTGGAAAACATTATTCATAACTATATTTTGATATGTTAACTAATGCACATAAATAAAATTATTGAAGTATCTGAAGGTGTTTATGTTCTATGCAGGACGATACTGATAGCCGTTTCCATTGAACTGTCGATTTGCTCACAGTTTTGCCCTATAACTAATGAAGCTATTCCCGGCAAATTTTGTAATGTGTGTTATGATCTGTTCACTTGAAATAGCTACTTATAAGTCTTTTAGGATTTAAAACAACAGTACTCACTTTATCAGATTTCAGCCAGATGTGTGTCCTATATATGATCTTGTGATATCACTTAGAATAATGTTGTAGAGTTAAAAACAGGTAACATATTCACTTCATCATTATAATCAACCACTAGTGTGTCTCATGTGATCTTGTAACATCACTAAAAGTAAGTGTTGTGGCTTTTAAAGTAAATAACATACTCATTTCATCATTTCAGCTATCTTGTGATAACACTAAGTAAGTGTTGTGATTTTTAAAGCAGATAATATACTCACTTCATCATTTCAGCCACTATTGTGTCTTATGTGATCATGTAATATCACTATCACTAAGTAAGTGTTTAAGGGTTTTAAGCCGGTTAAACATACTCACTTCTTTATTATAGTGTTTTGTGATCTTGTGATATCAGTGTTTTACTGCTTAAGGTGTTAAAGCAGGTAACATACTCATTTCATAATATCAGCTATCTTGTGATATCACTTAGTAAGTGTTGTGATTATTAAAGCAGATAACATACTCACTTCATCATTTCAGCCATTAGTGTTTCCCATGTGACCTTGTGATAGTTAGCATTTCAGGATTTAAAGCAGGAAACATACTCACTTCATCATTTCAGCCAATAGTTTGTCTCGTGACCTTGGGATATCACTGATATAGTGTTTAAGGATTCTATGTAGGAAACAGATTTGAAGTAGGAAACATACTCACTTCATTATTTCAGTCATTTGTGTGTCTCGAATGATCTTGTCTCTCTCATAATCCTGCTGTAATGTTTCAACAATAACACACTGATGCTCGATTCTTGCTCTAAACGATACTTGGTGATATGGACTTGACCGACAAGCACTGTGTTCATTTTGTCCAAATATGATATGGGTAAAGTGAATCAACAAAATGGTTGACAAGTAAAGGACACTGGTTGATACATCTCTTCTCCTACACCCCATTTTTAAAGTTTATTTCATATATAACTGTAAGATCAAACAAAACTCTATTAATACTTTTTTTTCTTCTTTCTTTAAAATAAAATTGATGATTAAAAATTTTGTTTGTAAAGTGACTTATTAATGAACTAATTACAGCCTTTCTGTGACATTCATTAAGGTTATGAACTATCAATGTCATTTATTAAGTCAAACTATTGGAACTAGATTAGTATCATTGGCATGTTAGTATTTATTTAGAATAAAGGCATATTAGCTTTAGAAATCAGCATTTGAACCAGATGAGCATAAAAGCCATTAGGTAACATTCTAAAAGATATGAGGCATATCAGTTAATAATTCACCAGCTACAAGTTTAAAAACCAGATGAGCATCACATGCCTTAGGTGACATTTGGAAAGATATGAGGCATATCAGTTAATAATTCACCAGCTTCAAGTTCAGAAACCAGATGAGCATCACATGCCTTAGGTGACATTTGGAAGGATATGAGACATATGAGTTAATAATTCATCAGCTTCAAGTTCAGAAACCAGATGAGCATCACATGCCTTAGGTGACATTCTAAAAGACAAAAGGCATATCAGTTAATAATTCACCAGCTTCAAGTTCAGAAACCAGATGAGCATCACATGCCTTAGGTGACATTTGGAAAGATACAAGAGATATGAGTTAATAATTCACCAGCTTCAAGTTCAGAAACCAGATGTGCATCACAGGCCTTAGGTGATATTTGGAAAGATATGAGGCATATCAGTTAATAATTCACCAGCTTCAAGTTCAGAAACCAGATGAGCATCACATGCTTTAGGTGACATTCTAAAAGACAAAAGGCATATCAGTTAATAATTCACCAGCTTCAAGTTCAGAAACCAGATGAGCATCACATGCCTTAGGTGACATTTGGAAAGATACAAGGCATATGAGTTAATAATTCACCAGCTTCAAGTTCAGAAACCAGATGTGCATCACAGGCCTTAGGTGATATTTGGAAAGATATGAGGCATATCAGTTAATAATTCACCAGCTTCAAGTTCAGAAACCAGATGAGCATCACATGCTTTAGGTGACATTCTAAAAGACAAAAGGCATATCAGTTAATAATTCACCAGCTTCAAGTTCAGAAACCAGATGAGCATCACATGCCTTAGGTGACATTTGGAAAGATATAAGGCATATCAGTTAATAATTCATCAGCTTCAAGTTCAGAAACCAGATGAGCATCACATGCCTTAGGTGACATTTCAAAAGAAAACTATCAACCTGCTGCAAGCAAACTGACAAACATTCTCACACTAGAATCTACTGGGTGGAATTTCAACCTGGTTGGGAGAGGCACTGTGTTCTGTAGTGTGGCTTTAGACAACTTGGCCACCAAAATCCATGGTTTTTATATAGGTTAAAGCTACTTTACAGTAACTGCACTATATTGAAACCAGTCCAGCATCACAGTTAAGACATGTGTATGGAATAAACCTTCAGCAGTATCTAGTGCACTATATTATAATATGTCCAGGGTCACAGTTCTCAGGTGGCATTTGTATGGAATTAACCTTCGTCAGTAACTAGTGCACTTTATTGAAACCAGTCCAGCATCAGTTCTCAGGTGACATTCGTATAGGTTAAAGATTCATCATGATCAGCTATAGTAAGACCAGATGAGCATCACAGGCCATAAGTGACATATATGTAGGGTAGACTCAATCTGACTGATCAATCAATTTTAAAATAATATGTATGACATATTAAAGTTTTACTAGAGTTGCACTTACCTACAGATTTAGTTCTTTTCAAAATTAATTTTTAAGTTACCATTTTACATCCTTTAATTTCAGACATTTTATTCCTCTCTTACAACGGTGGCACATTACTTCTGTTTTGATAGAAATCCTTGTCTTACCAATACACTAAAAAGGCAAAATAGGGATTGATTAAATTTTGATTTTTTAAAAATTGTTTAAGGATAAAAAAATATTTTAAACATATATCAATTTTGATTTTTTATAAAACAACAAAATTAAAATTTTATAATAAATTTTGAAATTATTTTTTTTTTGATAAATTATATATAATTTTAAATAATTAATTTCCCCATATGGAGCCCCTTTGTTAAATGTTGTGTTTTTAGTTAATTTAGTCTGCAAATGACCATGCAGACACAAATTTGATTAGAGCTAATGTTATTGGAATTATAGGAAACATGTGTTTCTGTAATTTGAACTTCTTTTTCACTGTTGAAGCTGTTATAAAGTAGAAAAGTTATAGTTTAAGTACAATTTTTACAGGTTATTTTCTTTAAAATTCTTTACAGAAACTTGTTTGTTTCGGATTTTGGCAAAGATTTTGAAATGCATGTTGTTTATTTTGAATAATTAATTTTTATCAGTAACATGCAGTATGTTACATCATACATGTTATATAATTGACAAGTAAAGAATGGATGGATTCTCTGACATATCTGTCTCAGATTGACTGTCAGAACATACTTGTAGCTCCTTATATTACAATGTCATCTTTATTTAAACACAGGACATTGTAATCTTTATATAGGACAGTGTCATCTTTATATAGGACAACTTATATGTCATGGATCTTTAAGTAAAACAATGTCTTCTTATATAGGACAGTCATTTTATATAGGACATTGTTATCATTATATAAGACAGAGTCATCTTGTATAGGGCAGTGTCATATTATAATAGGACAGTGTCATATTATTATATGACAGTGTCATCTTTATATGGAACAAAGTCATTTTATATAGGACAATATATAGAACAAACTTATATGGGGCAGAGTTCATGTTTATTAAAGATATTCTCCTTTTTATCAATTCTGTTTATTATTGTGAGAAATTGCCATCTATATATAGTACATTCTCAACTTTTTAGCTCACCTGAGCACAAAGTGCTCGTGTGAGCTATTGGTATCAATAGAGGCAGACTCTCCATCGTCCGTCCATCCGTCAGTCAACATGTGCTTCAAACGTCTTCTTCTCAGAAACTTCTGGTCACATTTTGTTTAAACTTGGTCAAAAGCATCTATAGAACATTGCCTTTCAGATTTTTGTTTTTGGTTGCCATAACTACCAAATTTGGGTCACAATGACCTACATAGTTAAAAACCTAAAAAATCTTCTTCTCCAAAACCACTTCACTCAGATAAAATCTGATGTGATATTTGGCATCTACAGCATCTTATATACCAAGTTGTGAATTTCAATAATTTTTGTGAAAAATTTTTGCGTTTATTTTTTGTATATTGTAAATAGTACTTTTTTATAAAAATTACAATAATGAATAAATTTAGGTGAACTCTTTTTCCAAACATCATTTTCTTATGTGAAGAAACATATGTTTGACAATTTTCATGAAATTCTGTAAAATACAAGTCGCTTTTTTTGGCCTTTTTCATTTTCAATTTTAGCAACTGAAGGGTCAAGGGTTCATATCCCAGTGAGGCCACTTTTTTTTTTTTTTATTATTTTATTTTCTGAATTTTTTTACTTACAATGGTGCATGGAAGATTTTATGAATTTTTACTTTTTAGTGTAATTATTATTATTATTATTATTATTTTTTTTTTTGAAATACATGTGATACTGCAATGCAAGGGTCGAGGGTTCAAATCCCAGTGAAGCCACTTTTTTTTTTCTTTTTCTTTTCTTTCTTTTTTTTTATTTTCTGAATTTTTATGACTTACAATGGTGCATGGAAGCAATTTTATGAATTTTTACTTTTTAGGTTGTCATAGCTACATTGACCTAAATAGTTAAAACCTAAAAATTTCTTCTCCAAAACCACTTCACTGAGATAAAATCTGATATGATATTTGGCATCTAAAGCATCTTTTGAACAAAGTTTGTGAATTCCAACAATTTCGTGAAAAATTAGGTTAAGTGTTTCTGCGTTTATTTTTTATACATTGTAAATAGTACTTTTTTACCAAAATTACAATATTAATAAATTTAGGAGAATTCTTTTTCCAAACATCATTTTCTTATGTGAAGAAATATATGTTTAACAATTTTCATGAAATTCTGTAAAATACAAGTCGCTTTTTTCGACCTTTTTCTTTTTCAATTCTAACAATCCAAGGGTCGAGGGTCAAATCCCAGTGAGGCCACTTTTTTTTTTTTTTTTTTTTTTTTTTTTTTTTTTTTTTTTTTTTTTTTTTTTTTTATTAATTTCTGAATTTTATGACTAACAATGGTGCATGGAAGAGATGTTATGAATTTTTACTTTATATTGAATTATTATTTTTGAAATACATGTGATACTATTTTTTGTTTTGTTTTACAAAATCATTGTTATGTGACATTATTTAGATTAATTGAACAATTTTTTAAAAATAATTTGCAGTTGAATTTTACAATTTTTTAAAAAATATTTTAATTAATGTGTCAAATCTGTAAAGTCTTAAATCCGGATCTGAAAATTGCTCATGTGAGCTTTTGTTGTGGATAGGAATTCTGCCATCCATCCATACATCCATCAAAAGACTTCTTCTTAGACACTACTGGTCACATTTCATTCATATTAGTCAATAGCACCTTTAGACCATTGCCATTCTCATTTGTGTTTCTGGTTGCTTTGGTTACCAAAAGTAGGTCACAGTGACCTATATAGCTAAAAACCAAAACAATAAAAATAATGTTATCTGAAACCACTTCTATTGAGGCAACATGTTATGACTTAACCAGGTATTATCAGGACATACCAGTTACATTTAAACTCAGGTGAGCAAAGTAGGGCCATCTTTGGCCTCTTGTTTAGGAGTGTGTCATCTTTTCAGATTCTCTCAGTACAAATGGAACAACATCATCTTAATAAAGAACACTGTGATCGTTATATTCTGTTAATTTATTTATGGCAATGTCATCCTTTTAAAGGAAATGCTCTTTTTAATAGATTTTGTAAAATCATACATGACAAATGTCATTTCTATAGAAGACAATGTTATCTTTATATATTCTGTTAGTTTTTGTAGGAAAATGTCATTTTTAAAAGGGAAAATGTTCTTTTTATATACTATTAATTCATATAAGACTTTGTCATCTTTATACATAGGACAAAGTCATCTTTATATAGAACAATGTATATGACAATGTCATCTTTGTAAAGAATGGTTTTATAAGATATTGTCTCTCATATATATATATATAAATATATATATATATATATATATATATATATATATATATATATATATATATATATGTATGCATGCATGTATTTTTATATTCATTATAGGGTAAAGGTGAGATGAAGACATATTGGTTGGCTGGTCATGAAGGTGATGAGAATATAGAGCAGAAATGTGCTGAATTACAGAGGATAACTCGACAAAAAATGAAGCCAAAATACAAGTAATAACCTTATCAATATCTATTAACAGTTATTTTGTTAAATGATAAGAGAGTGATTCACAGACCTCCCCCCCTTGCTCATACTTGAGGGTAGAATATACTAAACATGTAGCACAGTGTTAAGCATTCGATCCAAGAACACACAACCCACCACCTTCTCAAAGGAACATGTTATGAATGTACATAATTTTATTTAATTTTACAAAATGAGGCTGACTTTTATTGAGTCAGAATAATGAACTGGTAGGACAGCATCCTCTGATTAAAAGGTTCAAAGGTTAAACCCCCCCACCCCCACCTCCCCCCCCACCATCTACCAAACAGAGCATGTTGTAACTAGGCAATTCACTTAATTCCACAATTTACTGTTAACATTGAGTCAGAATAATGAACTTGTAGGACAGCAACGTCTAATCAAAGGTTCATAGGTTAATCCCCCCACCCCAACAAACACACACACACCCACAAGGAGACTTGTAACTAGGCAATTCACTTAATTCCACAATTTACTGTTAACATTGAGTCAGAATAATGAACTGGTAGGACATCAGCCTCTAATCAAAGGTTCATAGGTTAATCCCCCCCACCCCAACAAACACATACACACCCACAAGGAGACTTGTAACTAGGCAATTCACTTAATTCCACAATTTAAAAATTACTGTTAACATTGAGTCAGAATAATGAACTGGAAGGACAGCAGCCTCTAATCAAAGGTTCATAGGTTAATCCCCCCCACCCCAACAAACACATACACACCCACAAGGAGACTTGTAACTAGGCAATTCACTTAATTCCACAATTTAAAAATTACTGTTAACATTGAGTCAGAATAATGAACTGGTAGGACATCAGCCTCTAATCAAAGGTTCATAGGTTAATCCCCCCACCCCAACAAACACACACCCACCCACAAGGAGACTTGTAACTAGGCAATTCACTTAATTCCACAATTTACTGTTAACATTGAGTCAGAATAATGAACTTGTAGGACAGCAGCCTCTAATCAAAGGTTCATAGGTTAATCCCCCCCCCCCCCCACCCCCAACAAACACACTCACCCACAAGGAGACTTGTGACTAGGCAATTCACTTAATTCCACAATTTACTAGTGACCAACCTTGAGTCAGGATAACTGACTGCTAGGATAGCAACCTCTGATGCTAGGTTCATGTGTTAAACCTTTCTTCCTCCTCAAAGGAGAATCCTGAAACTCTAAAAAAAATTCACTTAAAGCTGCATTCAATTTACCCATTATTAAAAAAGAAAATTCTAAAAATATTTTTTCATCAATATAAATTGGTTGTTACTACAATCAGTAAAATTCATTCTTATTAGCCCATAATAAATGGAAATCCTGAAAGGTTGGGACAACTTGATAATATGTTAATTATGTTAATTTATCTTTCAGATCATTTGAGAATGGATTTGATTTACATGGAATGCATTCAATTACAAGTGTTGCTAACTTTGCACTGAATTTCAAAACAAATGATGAAGTATCTGCAATGAGAAGAGGTAGGTTTGTGGAACCATCAGTGGTTCATATACTCCCACTATTTTCTTGTTTTTGTCATACTTAACTTTTGTCAGACTGCTATAGTGGCTTTGAGTTTATAGAGCCCTTTTTCTGTATTTAGGATGGTTTGTTGGTTGTAATGTTGTTTTACATTTCATCAGTAATTTTTTAATGATTCATAATGAGAACAAGTTTATGAATCTTTAAGAATGAACTTATGAACAAGTTTATGTATGTGTGAAATGTGCTAGTTATAACTGTGGTATGAAAGCACTGATGGCTACTTTTTGTCAAGATGCTCGCTCACTGAGTGCATGTATCATAATGCAGGTGACAAGCAAATCACTCCACCACTCACATTATCCTGGCATCTAATTAGCCAATCAATACTCTGTATGCTTAGCATCAGACAAAGAAGCAATATATCAAATAAAAAAATTGTTATGTATGAACTTGCCAGGGTAAGAACCCATAACCTCCCACACTTGCAGTGAATACTCTGAGCCACTAAGGCAGTATTCTGTTTGCAGGAGATTTGGGATTTAATCCTGACTGGTTGTGAATGAGATTTGTAGAGCTCCAAACAAGGCAATGAGGGCACTGTGATCCATAAACACCACCTTACAAAATGACCACAAAGAGACCTTCCTTGTTCAGGCACAACCTTTTTGTTGCCAAAAAAAATAATTTTGATCTTGGCCTGATAACCTACTTTACAAATGAGTGGTTCAAGCATTACACATGAGTGGTTCAAGCATTGCACATGAGTGGCTAAAGCATAACACATAAATGGTTCAGGCATTACGAGAGTGGTTCAAGCATTGCATCTACATTCGACATACCATTATTTAAATATATTCTGTTTTAAATTATTATAAAATTACGTTTCATTTATTTTTAATCATTTTAGATTGTGAAGATATTTTTAATTCATTGTTTAGTTTTGCAATAAACCGATAATGCTACATTATCTTTCATTAATTTTAGGGGCTGTATACACAAGATTTGATAATTTCAAGAGTTTTGAAGTGTTTGTAAATTATCTGCAAACATTCTGAATATTAACTTCAATAAATTATATACAGTAGCTTTTGTGCAAAAATAAAGAAAAAATAGGCATGTGGTTTACCTTTAATTTCACTGGCAAGTCCTGGATGCGCACACAGTTCTCAGGTGTAACTGAACAAAATTAGTGACAAATGTATGATGAAATGTGTATAAGCATACCAGATTAAACTAGTTAAATGTTGAAATTATAAAATAGATCAATTTCATTCATAACAATAATAATAAAAGACTCACAAACATGAATATAGTACAGTAATATCTGAGAGTAAATCTTATTTATTTATTTATTTAATTTTTTTGTTTATTTATTGTTTATTGTTTATTTATTTATTTATTGTTTATTTATTTATTTTTTTTTTTATTTCTATTAACTTATTTTTTTGTTTATTTATTTATTTATTTATTTATTCATTTTCTTTGTTTTTTATTTTTATTTATTTTTTATTTCTATTTATTTAGTTTTTATTTATTTCTTAATTTATTTTTGTTTGTTTATTTATTTAATTATTTATTTTCATTTATTTAGTTATATCAGTTTTATTTATTTGTTTTTTAGTTTTTCATTTCTATTTATTTATTTTTATTTCTGTTTGTTTATTTATTTGTTTATTTATTTATTTATTCTGTGCTGTATTTGACTCAATAGGTTTCATGTATTAAAAAAAACATTTTAGTTTTTGGAGAATCTGTGTTACTTGACATGCCTTGTTAAATTCTGTACATTTGATTATTTTTCAGAATCTGCAACTCAAGCAATGCTGAAACATTCTTTGTCCAAAGTTAAGTTTGGTGTAACACCTGAGGAAGAAATTTCTTTTGGAAGTGAAAAATCTAATGACAGGACTGTAAGAGACGAATCAGAAAAATCTTCTCAAATTGATGATAACGGTCTCTCAACATGTAAAAGTAGTTCTAGCTTGGACATTTTATTGAGTGAGAAAATTAATGACTTAACTAGAAGCATAGATAATGATTTTGAAAACATTCCTTCCGAACAAATGTTCAATATTGATGCAAAAAGGAAGAATACTGATTTAAGCCATGGTGACCAATTGAATCAAATATCAACTAGTAATCTGCAGGAATTTGTGCAAAAGCCTGGTGATATTCCAGACAAAAGTTTCCACCTTTCCAAATATTCTTCCATGAATTCCTTACTATTTGAATCCTTGAATAATAACAAATGTGATACTATTCATAAACAGAAAATCCAATGTTCTTCAAAAGAAATAAATCAAAATTCATCTGACAATGATAAGATTGAAAGGTCAAGTTTAACTAAAAATTGTCAGACGTCAAGTTTATGCCAAATTGAGAGTTATACAGGATCAGAACAAAGTCCATTTATCAAGGACAACTGCCAAAGGTTAAGTTCATCTTTAGTGCATATAGGTCAAAAGTCACTTTGCAGGAAGCACAATATTAGTAACAAAACAGAGTCTGACATTAATCTTTCACTTGATGAAAATAATAAAAATGACTTGATGTCTGAAGATAACTATAAAAAGTCATATTTATCCGATTCAGATAGGTCAACTCAAAATCAGACCAACAATGAAAGTTCATCTATTTGTTTATCAGAAGTCAATAAATGTGAAAGGTCAAGTTCATCTTTTTTACATAAAGGTCAAAGGTCAGTTTGCACCAAAGAAAGTATCAGTAATAAAACAGTAGTAAATCATTCCCACAGTGACAATAATAAAAATTGCTGGCAATCTAAAGATGTTAAAAAGGGAGTTAACTCTGATCACTTTTTAAAGCAAACGTATAAAGTTGATAGTCGGCCAGCACTAAATGGACATAAATCTTTGGACGAAAATTCAGATGAAGACCATGATGATCATGACAAAGGTGCTAATATTAAACTAATTTTTAGTGAACAAAGGACAACACCAGAATCAGAAATATGTGATTGTTGTTTCTTACGGATTCCATTATGTTTTCATCGAAAAAAGACTTTAAAAGAAACAAACAATGTTTACATTGCTATGGAAACGAAAAGTATTCCTTTATCTAATTCAGTACAACTGACAGAGAGATCACCCTGTTTATTTGATATTGATACATAACCAAAATATTTAGATAATACCAGAACTTGGGGAAGAGGTTCCAAAAATACATCACCAACAGAAAATGATTTCTTAATTCCAATTTGTTTTTTTCTTCAAGCTGTTTTATATTTTTCTTTGTTAAATGCATATCTGAAAAGCCTATTGAATATTGAGAAAAATGAGATTTTTAAAACATTTGTCTAGCTATTTTCAACATATAATAAAGTAGCAACTGTGTAGTTTCTTTTGTCCAAGAATAAAATGAAACCTGTGTAGCTACTATTGTCAAACAATACAATATGACCTGTCTAGATAATTTTGTCCAACAGTACATTGTGACCTGTCTCACTATTGTGAAACAAAAAAACAGCAGTGTAGCTACCTCTTCCAAGCAAAACAGTCTAGTAACTCTCCTCAAACAGTGTGACCAGTCTAGTTACTCTTGTCAAACAAAAACAGTGTGCCCAGTCTAGTTACGTCTGTGAAACAAAAACATTGTGATCAGTCTAGCTACTTTCGTGAAACAAAAACAGCGTGACCAGTCTAGTTACTCTTGTCAAACAAAACAGTGTGAGCAGTCTAGTTACTCTTGTCAAACAAAATCAGTGTGAGCAATCTAGTAACTCTTGTCAAACAAAAACAGTGTGCCCAGTCTTGTTACTCTTGTCAAACAAAAACAGTGTGCCCAGTCTAGTTACTCTTGTCAAACAAAAACAGTGTGCCCAGTCTAGTTACTCTTGTCAAACAAAAACAGTGTGCCCAGTCTTGTTACTCTTGTCAAACAAAACAGTGTGACCAGTCTAGAAACTCTTGTCAAACAAAAACAGTGTGCCCAGTCTAGTTACTCTCGTCAAACAAAACAGTGTGAGCAGTCTAGCAACTCTTGTTTAACAAAACAGTGTGAGCAGTCTAGTTACTCTTTTTAAACAAAACAGTGTGACCAATCCAGTTACTTTTTTCGAACAAAAACAGTATGGCCAGTCTAGTTACTCTTGTAAAAAAAAAATGACCAGTCTAGTTACTCTTGTAAAAAAACAGTGTGGCCAGTCTAGCTACCCCTTTCAAACAAACCAGTCTACTTTGGTAACACTGTTTTATTCGAAAAGAGTAACTACACTGGTCATTCTGTTTTTGTTTTACAGAAGTAGCTAGACTGGTCACACTGTTTTGTTGGAAAAGAGTAACTAGACTGGTCACGCTGTTTTGTTCGAAAAAAGTAACTAGATTGGTCACATAGTTTTATTTGAAAAGAGTTACTAGACTGCTCACACTGTTTGAAGTGAGAGTCTAGTTAATCTTTTCGAACAAAACAGTTTGACCAGTCTAGTTACTTCTGTGAAACAAAAACAGTGTGACCAGTCTAGTTACTCTTTTCGAACAAAACAGTGTGACCAGTCTAGTTACATCTGTGAAACAAAAACAGTGTGACCAGTCTAGTAACTCTTTTTGAACAAAACAGTGTGACCAGTCTAGCTACTTCTGTAAAACAAAAACTGTGTGAGTAGTCTAGTTACTCTTTTTAAACAAAACAGTGTTACAGTCTAGTTACTCATGTCAAACAAAACAGTGCGCCCAGTCTAGTTACTCTTGTCAAACAAAAACAATGTGCGCAGTCTAGTTACGCTTGTGAAACAAAAACAGTGTTCCCAGTCTAGTTACTCTTGTCAAACAAAAACAGTGTGACCAGTCTAGTTACTCTTGTCAAACAAAATCAGTGTGCCCAGTCTACTTACTTCTGTGAACCAAAAACAGTGTGATCAGTCTAGCTACTTCCATGAAACAAAACTGTGACCTGTCTAGCTACCTCTGCCAAACAAAACAGTCTACTTACTCGCATCAAACAGTGTGAGCAGTCTAGTTACTCTTTTCAAACAAAACAATATGACCAGTCTACTTACTCTTTTTAAACAAAACAGTGTGACCAATCCAGTTACTTTTTTCGAACAAAAACAGTATGACCAGTCTAGTTACTCTTGTAAAAAAAAATGACCAGTCTAACTACTCTTGTAAAAAAAACAGTGTGGCCAGTCTAGCTACCTCTTTCAAACAAACCAGTCTACTTTGGTAACACTGTTTTATTCGAAAAGAGTAACTACACTGGTCATTCTGTTTTTGTTTTACAGAAGTAGCTAGACTGG
The DNA here is from genome assembly GCA_029721355.1 of Tegillarca granosa. NCBI lineage: Eukaryota > Metazoa > Mollusca > Bivalvia > Arcoida > Arcidae > Tegillarca > Tegillarca granosa. The sequence continues at coordinate 15,698,771 of CM056601.1, forward strand.
TCACACTGTTTTGTTGGAAAAAAGTAACTAGACTGGTCACGCTGTTTTGTTCGAAAAGAGTAACTAGATTGGTCACATAGTTTTAGTTGAAAAGAGTTACTAGACTGCTCACACTGTTTGAAGTGAGAGTCTAGTTAATCTTTTCGAACAAAACAGTTTGACCAGTCTAGTTACTTCTGTGAAACAAAAACAGTGTGGCCAGTCTAGCTACCCCTTTCAAACAAACCAGTCTACTTTGGTAACACTGTTTTATTCGAAAAGAGTAACTACACTGGTCATTCTGTTTTTGTTTTACAGAAGTAGCTAGACTGGTCACACTGTTTTGTTGGAAAAGAGTAACTAGACTGGTCACGCTGTTTTGTTCGAAAAGAGTAACTAGATTGGTCACATAGTTTTATTTGAAAAGAGTTACTAGACTGCTCACACTGTTTGAAGTGAGAGTCTAGTTAATCTTTTCGAACAAAACAGTTTGACCAGTCTAGTTACTCTTTTCCAACAAAACAGTGTGACCAGTCTAGTTACTCTTTTCGAACAAAACAGTGTGACCAGTCTAGTTACATCTGTGAAACAAAAACAGTGTGACCAGTCTAGTAACTCTTTTTGAACAAAACAGTGTGACCAGTCTAGCTACTTCTGTAAAACAAAAACTGTGTGAGTAGTCTAGTTACTCTTTTTAAACAAAACAGTGTTACAGTCTAGTTACTCATGTCAAACAAAACAGTGCGCCCAGTCTAGTTACTCTTGTCAAACAAAAACAATGTGCGCAGTCTAGTTACGCTTGTGAAACAAAAACAGTGTTCCCAGTCTAGTTACTCTTGTCAAACAAAAACAGTGTGACCAGTCTAGTTACTCTTGTCAAACAAAATCAGTGTGCCCAGTCTACTTACTTCTGTGAAACAAAAACAGTGTGATCAGTCTAGCTACTTCCATGAAACAAAAACTGTGACCTGTCTAGCTACCTCTGCCAAACAAAACAGTCTACTTACTCGCATCAAACAGTGTGAGCAGTCTAGTTACTCTTTTCAAACAAAACAATATGACCAGTCTACTTACTCTTTTTAAACAAAACAGTGTGACCAATCCAGTTACTTTTTTCGAACAAAAACAGTATGACCAGTCTAGTTACTCTTGTAAAAAAAAATGACCAGTCTAGTTACTCTTGTAAAAAAAAACAGTGTGGCCAGTCTAGCTACCTCTTTCAAACAAACCAGTCTACTTTGGTAACACTGTTTTATTCGAAAAGAGTAACTACACTGGTCATTCTGTTTTTGTTTTACAGAAGTAGCTAGACTGGTCACACTGTTTTGTTGGAAAAAAGTAACTAGACTGGTCACGCTGTTTTGTTCGAAAAGAGTAACTAGATTGGTCACATAGTTTTAGTTGAAAAGAGTTACTAGACTGCTCACACTGTTTGAAGTGAGAGTCTAGTTAATCTTTTCGAACAAAACAGTTTGACCAGTCTAGTTACTTCTGTGAAACAAAAACAGTGTGGCCAGTCTAGCTACCCCTTTCAAACAAACCAGTCTACTTTGGTAACACTGTTTTATTCGAAAAGAGTAACTACACTGGTCATTCTGTTTTTGTTTTACAGAAGTAGCTAGACTGGTCACACTGTTTTGTTGGAAAAGAGTAACTAGACTGGTCACGCTGTTTTGTTCGAAAAGAGTAACTAGATTGGTCACATAGTTTTATTTGAAAAGAGTTACTAGACTGCTCACACTGTTTGAAGTGAGAGTCTAGTTAATCTTTTCGAACAAAACAGTTTGACCAGTCTAGTTACTCTTTTCCAACAAAACAGTGTGACCAGTCTAGTTACATCTGTGAAACAAAAACAGTGTGACCAGTCTCGTTACTCTTTTTGAACAAAACAGTGTGACCAGTCTAGCTACTTCTGTGAAACAAAAACCGTGTGAGTAGTCTAGTTACTCTTTTTAAACAAAACAGTGTGACCAGTCAAGTTACTCATGTCAAACAAAACCGTGCGACCAGTCTAGTTACTCTTGTCAAACAAAACAGTGTGAGCAGTCTAGTTACTCTTGCCAAACAAAACAGTGCGACCAATCTAGTTACTCTTTTCGAACAAAACAGTGTGCTAGTTACTCTTTTCGAACAAAACAGTGTGACCAGTCTAGTTACTCATGTCAAACAAAACAGTGTGACCAGTCAAGTTACTCATGTCAAACAAAACAGTGCGACCAGTCTAGTCACTCTTGTCAAACAAAACAGTGTGACCAATCTAGTTTCGAACAAAACAGTGTGACCAGTCTAGCTACTTCTGTCAAACAAAAACATTGTGACCAATCTAGTTACTCTTTTCGAACAAAACAGTGTGACCAGTCTAGTTACTCTTTTTAAACAAAACAGTGTGACCAGTCTAGCTACTTCTGTCAAACAAAAACATTGTGACCAAACTAGTTACTCTTTTCGAACAAAACAGTGTGACCAGTCTAGTTACTCTTTTCGAACAAAACAGCGTGACCAGTCTCGTAACTCATGTCCAACAAAACAGTATGACCAGTCTAGCTACTTCTGCAAAACAAAACAGTGTGACCAGTTTAGTTACTATTTTTAAACAAAATGATTTGACCAGTTTACCATTGATTCAAAATTTTTTGTCGCATGTTTTTTTTTTCCGAAATAATCCGTTTTTTCAAATCTTTCCACATAAAATAATAGTAAGATTGAATTAAAAAATCATTGACCTGACCAAACTTGTTTATATAAAAAAATCCTCTAGGAGTTCTTCTGTACATAAAACAGATTTTGAAATTTAATGAATTTGCAGGTGGCAGGTGTAGCTAGCCAGACAGGATTTTTTTTATCAAATAGAAAAATGTAGGAAATAGCCATGAGTTATTAATCGGGTGTTCATTTTTTTTTTTTTTTTTTTTTTTTTTTTGGATATTTAAAGGTTGATCATCATGAATATTCAAATCATTAAATTATATATCAGGTTATACACTAGAAAGGTGCATAAGGGATATTTTGGACAAAGTGAATTTGTTATCTTGTTGGAAACATTAAAATTGATACATGAACAGAATAAAAGATATATTTTGAATAATTTTGGTTATTTTTTTTTTCTACAGTCAGTAAATTTTACATGGATTTTTTTTTTTTTTTTACATTTTTGAATGATGTTGTTTTAATATAGAGTTTAATTCTTTAAATATGTGTATGGCAAACAATTATTGACTGATGGTAGTTATTTTTGTCAAACAATACAGTGTGACCCGTGAATGAAATAACTATACTTGAAGGAGCTTGTACGAATAAATCGTTAGTTTAACTGGTATGTGTATTATATATTTACACGAGTTATTTCTCTTTAATCCATGATGTATATGAAGTAGAGTGTACACATTAGTTGTTTGATACACGAGCTATTCCCTCTTAAGTCATAATTATATATACAAAGTAGAGTGAGGTAATAGTATTTAATGTGGAAGTCAAGAATCATACATTTATACTAGCACAGTCAGTTCATGGACGGTAAAAGAAAAACTACCGAACTTCTTCTGTTGTAGACTTAGTAGAGTATAGATTTGTGGGAGTGAAGTAAAATAATGCCATTTTATAGTGCTAGCTTTCAGTTGGTACGTTGCAGACAAGCATATCACTCACCTAGGAAGGATTATCTCAAAGGACTCGTGTATGAGATCGTGATTCGAACCCATGACCACACACTCGGCGCTGACACTGGACAACGAAACCACTGCAGCTGTCTGTTGTATGACATTTATGTTGTTGGTATTGACGCCCAAAAATGACCTACGAATCGTACAGAACTTGCCAATGTTAAATATGGGAACTGTGTAAGATAATAAAAAATTGTTCATTTCATTTTAGAAATCCAGTAGTTCTAAAATTACAACTTATTTCAATGCTAATGAAGTCATCATAAACATTATACCATTCTTGTTTTCCGACACAAATAGTTCAAAATTTTAAGAATTATTACCGCGGTAATATCCTTTCTACTTTCATTTTTCAGTTATGTTTCAAGTTTGATGAAAGAATCGCCATCAGTAAAAATTTATTTTAAAATATTATGATTTTTATTAAACTTTAAATAAATGAAAGGTTAAAGAAGAAAATTTGTTAAAAATTACGGAATTAATTTTCTCGACGTAAAAACTTTATAACATTGTCCGAGCTTTGATTTCTGCAAAGAAACACAAAAATATTATGTAGAAAAAAAACAATTATAAACACACACACCCGCACACACACACACACACCATATGCATATTTTTTTGAAAAATATTTTTACAAAAGAGATATTAAAAATTGTAAATATGTGAATATAAAAACGTTGTGTGTATTTTAGGTATTCCTCATTGATCTGACTTAAAAGTCAAATTCAATGTTTAATTGATTTATTTCAATGCATTTAAAAGCCCAGTCCGCAAAAATATATTCTATACTCTTATATAATAGACAGTACGATCAATGTGTTAGAATACATGACATATCGGCCCTAAGACCACTCGGCCCAAAGACAAGTCGGCCCCATCTTAAGACAAGTCGGCCCTGAAAAATAGACAAGTCGGCCCACAGTTGAAAGACAAGTCGGCCCCCTTTTGTAGGTATCGATTTTAATGTTTTAATTAATGGGCAAGCCTGTGTTTGTTATAATGATATATATTTTGCAAAGTTGTGTATTGTGTTTTCTGAACAGATGTAATTACTGTCTGATTCACGTCTGCCGTAACACTAGTTTTTCAAGGTTTTAGAACAAATGTTACCAATCTTTCAACAACTTAGTTCAACATTTGCGACCTTAAATGCGAACTATATATATATAGGGTTTCCGTATCTGCGAGTCCAGGGTAAACGCACAATTAAAATAATATGTTTTTTTTTTTTTTTTTTTTTTGATAATTTCAATGAATAAAACTGGAGCATTTTTTTTTAATTTTATCTTATTTATTTATTTTTTTTTTTTTGAGATATGATACTTAAAGTTGCATTAAGTTTACCAATTTTCTGATTTTTTTTTTTTTTTTTTTTTTTTTTTTTTGATTTTCTAAAAATATATTTTTTTTAAAAGGAGATATCTACTTTATATATCACGATTCGTGACATTCTTTTTCTAAAATTTCATTTCTTTTAGCTGTAAATAAACGGAATCCTCTGACCGGTGTTGCACTGGCTGCAGGTCCAGTCAAAGGGCTACGCTTTCGGGTGATCAAACAAAAATAATTAATTATATTTGAAACTGATTCTGTATATTAATAAAAAAATCATTTTATTTTATTATACTTCAGAAATGGGGCCGACTTGTCTAGAAAGTGAGGCCGACTTGTCTTGGGGCCGGGATGGAATAAGGCCGAGTTGTCCGGGGGCCGACCTTGTTTGGGGCCGATTTGTCTTGTTTCCAATGTGTTATTGATCAATTTAAAACTGGCCTACTTTTATAGCTACCGTAAAAGGCTTTAAAAGATTTAGTCATGGGTAAATATATCACCTGACTGTTATCTTATCAACGTCAGTAACAAGGAAGTTTTAACATACTTATGGAAGACATCTTAAATGATCAAATGAATTTATCCTAAAATATACTTATAAACGTTGTAACTGTGATTTATTCAAGTCTGTGAATGATGGCCACTGGAGGTTTTCAAGTTCATGACCGAGTAGGAAAAAAATTAATTTGTGAATTATGTGACACAAAAGTTGCCACATGTGTATACAAATGTTTGGATTGTGATGTGTATATGTGTGATAATTGTACTAGGGCTCATAATAGAGTGAAAGACACCAGGGACCACAAAATATTAAAAGACCAACATGGACCACTTCCGCCATCAAGGGCCGAGTCAAGGTGCAATTCACATCCAGGTGAGGACGTAATATATTATTGCCACACCTGTGTGATATTCATTTGTTCATTTTGCATAACCAGTATTCATAGCAACCACAAATGTTCTATGATAAAACAGGCTTCAGAAGAAATGTCAGCAGAACTGAGAGACCATTTAAGCAACCTCAAAGACAATCATATAACTGTGTTAAAGTCACATGTGAAACGGTTTGAAAATTTACAAAACAGCAACCTAGAACAACACGAGTCCAATGTTAAAAATATCCAAGCACAGACAGATACAATAATTCAAGAAATAAAAAACATACAAATAATGCTGATACAGGAAAGTGAAAAAACAACAAATGAAAATAAATCACGATTATCAGAATTACAAGACAATGTTACAAAAAAGGTTGAAGAACTTGAAAGTAAATATTCAGACTTCAACAAAGATCTAACCTCGGGCTCCGATATAGATAAAATAATGGCTAGAAATGAAGTTATAGTATTACTTGAGAAATATCAGTCAGATGTCCAACAAGCAAAGATTCATCACTCAAAATTTGTTCCAGGTGAAATCGATGTGACTTCAATAAAAAAGTCATTTGGATTGATAGAGGTAATAGAGGGCGATACATCTGATAATAATTTTTTTCTTACAGAACCAGTGAAGGATAAATCTGCAAATACTCTATCCAACGCAGATTTAAAAGATGTGTCTAATTTACCAAAGATCTCTCTAGCAAAACATGACCAAGAGTCCGTACAGACGACGTTCTCTAACAAAGTACCTGTGACAAATGCGCCTGTAACACCAAGGTCCACTAGTCAAAAACCAGTGAACCGCGAGTCTGAAAATGACAGTTTTACTACTGACAAAGTGACATCATCATATGAACGGAATACACAAGAATCACGTACTGAGCAAAATGCTACTGGATACAAATCTAACAACACCAACAGTGACAGGACAAGTAAAATATCATCAGACACAGCCACATCAACCAGTACATCTCCTGACATTAAACTTAACATTATATCTCAATTTAAACACAAGTCTATTACTGTTCGTTCTATCTGTCCGGTATCAGATACTACAGCTTATTTACGATGTAAAGGTGAATACAATATAGATAAAGTAGACAAAAATGGTCAAGTACAAGGTAGTATTAAATTAGACTTTAAGGTTTGTGATTTTGTTTTTACCTCAGAGTGTGATTTTATATGTACTGTATATGACAGTAATAACATATATAAGGTAACAAAGGACAGACAAATCAAACAACAATTGTATACAGGACCTTTATGTCCTAACTGTCTGTGTCTGTCTAGTGATGGTCATATCCTGGTTACAATGTATGATCAAAGGTCATATGATGTAAATAAGACAAGTAAAAGACTTGTTACCAGGATGACCACTGTTGGACAGATATTGACAACATATGAATATGATAATGATAGAAGGTTATTTATTCTTCCATTTGGAATTGATGAGAATACAAATAAGGATATATGTGTTGTAAACAGAACAAGTGACTTTGGTGGTGATGTAGTTATTCTGAATGCTAGTGGGGGGTTAAAATGTAGATATAAAGGACAGGAAAGTGAAATCTTTTTTCCTGTAAAAGTAAAGTGTGATAAGTTTGGATACATTATTGTGTCTGACTTCTACAAAAAAATACACATCTTAAATAGAAATGGTCAGCTAATTAAATATCTGATGACTGACAAAGCTCTACAAGATCATCCTTGGTCACTGGCGATAGACACAGACAATTTATTATGGGTTGGTTGTTTCAAAGGTCTGGTTTATATTGTCAAGTATTTAGAAGATACAAAAACAAACACAAATTAGAAAACATAATGTATAGAAAACATTATGTCAAAAAAGGTTATGATAATTTAAAGTCCTGGATTTTAGTTAATTTAAAATTCAAGCTATGTCTAGTGTGAAATCATAATCAAAACTTTGCTACATTTTAGATGTACAAAGAACTGTTTTACTAATTGTAAAACTACAGTCAAACCTGCCTTAAAGGCCACCTCTATATAAAGGCCACCTGCTTACAAAGGCCAGTTATATTCTATCCCAGTTGCTCTTTATTTATATTATTTGAACTTGTATATAAAGGCCACCTGTCCATAAAGGCCACTTTTACTCATTCCTATGGGTGGCCTTTATGGACAGGTTTGACTGTATGTACAATTTAAAAACAATATCAATGAAAATTATCATTTTGTCTTTACCACTACGGTAGCTCAGTTGGTAGAGTGTTCACTCCATAAGTGGAAGGTCGTGGGTTTGAACTCCGGCCGGGTCTGACCCAAAACATGAAAGTGATTAGTGACTATTCTTTCGCCAAGCACTTGGCATTACGAAATGAAAGTCATGGTTCTTTTGGATGAGAACTTAAAATAAACGAGGTCCCGTGTCGTGGCAGGCATTGCACTATAAAAACCCTGCTGCAAAATGCCATCAGTGCCTATAGGTGGGGACGTCTCGATATAAATGAAATATAATTGACTGGGATGTTAAACACCACTACTCAACGCAACTCATACAAATGTATTTTAATCAGAAAGGACATTAGTATAATGATTACAATATATTCTTTAAAGTCCATATTTAAGGTCCAATGTGTGTATTTATAAAATGGTGTTAACAGTGCTGTATACAGAAGGTTTTGTGGTTTTACATAATTTTTTATCTTAGAAATTTCAATTCTAGTATGTTTAATTTTTTTATTTGAGGCATTGTAGTATCACAATTGTTAAAAAAAAAAAAAAATAATATTATTATTATTACATTGTATTATTATTATTACAATGTATTATTTTTATTATTATTTCATTGTTTTTTATTATTATTACATTGTTTATTATTATTATTATTGTTGTTGTAATTATTATTGTTATTACATTGTATTTTTCTCATTATTATTATGATATTTTCTATTTTTTATTCTTCTCTCATATTAACATAGACCTATAAACAAAAGCCTGAAAATGTGTGAGTTGTTTTTTGTCTGTTTTCATTTTAGTTTTGTTCCTATTCAACTTTGGATTTAGCAAAAAGGCATTTTTGTCTCAGACAAAAAACATTTATTGTTAATAACTTCTTTATCTGTGATTTCATTTGTTAATAAACTTTGTTAAATCATGACAAGTTTTTGATATCATAGTTAATACCTTTAATCAATGTAGAAAACTTGATCACATATTTTGACCATAAACATTATAAAGGTAATTACTAAATGAGAAATAATAATTTACCAACAAAATCTGTCTGGGAATATATATTGCTTTTCGCAGCATGTTCACATCAAAATTAAGATTATTACATTGTGTATATATGAATATTGTTTACCAGAGGAAAATCTATGTTATATACAATTTATTATTACTTTAGTATTAATCATTTTATTTTTCTGATTAAAAAAACATTAAAAATTAAAGAAGTTTATTTTATTTACCATACATATTGTTATTCTAAATATGGAAGTAAGAATGCCCTAAAAAGAAGTTGAATAAACTATATCCACATCTTAAATGCAAACTAAATAGCTTACATTCTCTGTTGTGATTGGAGAAGTTTATCTTATTTGACATTATCAAATTTTTAATACACCTGATTGTATTTTATTTAAGTTGCCTCTCTAGCAATGCAAGTTGAACAAAATTGTAAAAAAAAAAGAAATAAACAACCTGTTCTTTAAAGCTCAGCATGACAAAGTGTGGGCAAGACAAAAACGCATTAAGAAGTAGTAGTAACAATGTTTGTATAGAACAAGATAAAAGGTATAGAGCATGGTACAAATAAAATATAAAATCTGAATGTACGATTCAAACTTTAAATAAATAATTGTAGGATAAAATTTCTGAAGACTCAAAACTAAAATTAGCTCTAGTCAGAAATTAAGTTTTGCTTGAGATGTTCCACAGTGCATCAGTGGACAAGTGGTTAAAGCACACATATGGATTACAACATCTGTTATTACCTAGGTTTAAAACCCATTCAAGTAGATCTAAGTGCAATAAAGTTTAAGAGTTTGATTGCTAAAGGTCAGTATTTTTCTATAGATACTCCAGATACCTCCACCATTTCTGACCTTTCATTCTCGGTATAAGTAAAAGAGCCTTGACTGATGCGTAAAACACCATTTATCTAGTCAAATTAAATATATAGCTGTTTTACATTCAATATATTTTATAAGTTGCTTTTTCTATTTTTTACATGTCAGTTATTATTAACAAAAATGAAATTTATGCTACAAATTTTCAAATTTTGGTTTTATATAAATGTGTCATAGCAATACAAACAAATCATGACAAAAACCACAAAATAGATATGCTGTTTAATGTCTTTGTATTTTGATACAAGTTTTTTCTTTGATTTCTTCTGATTACATGTACTTCAAATATATATCAAAAACAAAAAAACACAAAAACAATGTTTCAACACTACACTAAGAGATATTGATCAAGAAATTGTTGGCAAAACCAATTTTAATACAAAAAAAAAAAAAAAAAAAAAAAAAAAAAAACTGCCAATCCGAGAGGAATCTTCAAAGTTTAGATTGTAAACAATAAACCTAATTTTAGGTAACAGAACCTAAGAACAACAAGCCAATTATAAAATTTATGTCCCCACTTTCGAATGAAATAGACTTCTGTGATTGTAATGATATATGAGGGGTAATATAGACAGTCCTTGCATAAAATGCAAAGAGGGAAATTGGAACTATGGTATATTGTTTGTTTGTCTCCCTTTCGGTACAAGCGGGGGACAAAATCCCAATGACCTTGACCTTTAACCTAGTGACCCAAAAATCAATCCCAAGTGAGCTTTTGTCATTAGTTACCTCATTGCAAAGTTTCATTAAAAATATTGAATGGTTAACCTTTAAATGAGTAGAAACCTATTTTCTATTTATAGTCACAGCGACCTTGACCTTTGGTCTAGTGACCTGAAAATCAATCGCAAGTGATTTCTTGTCATTAGCTATCTCTGTGCCATCCCAAGCGATTTCTTGTCATTAGCTATCTCTGTGCAAAGTTTCAGTAAACAATCTTGAACCTGTTAACCTTTAAATGACCAGAAAATGATTTTCTAATCATAGTCACAGTGACCTTGACCTCTGGCCTAGTGACCCGAAAATCAATCTCATGCCAGCTCTTTTCATAAGCTACCTCTGTGCCAAGTTTCATTGAAAGCATTTAATTGTAACTGAAGATTGCACAGAGACCAAACATGACAGATGGAATGACTGACAGACAGACAGACGGACAAACCCATATTTATGTCCTCCCCCTTTCAGTTAAAGCGGGGGACAATTACAAATTGATAAGCAGTCAAAAATTCTTTTGAGTGAATTTTGTTTTCTGGAACAATAATGCTTTGTTTATAAATATCTCAAAAAATAAAAATAAAAAAATTGAAAAAAAAATCACCATAACTTCTTAATGCCTAATTATTTCTTACGTATTCAGTAAAACAAGTTTTTCATAATAAGTCTTTGTGTCACAACTTGTTTGTCTTACTCTACAATTGGGTTTAACAAAACTTTTCTACATCTAAAGCAAAATGGCTCATTCCAAAAACCAAAGTGCCCTGTTAACCATTTTTATTGTTTGGAATGAAAGCACATCATTTCCAAATAGCTTCTAATACTGTTACTGGATGGGAAAAAACATATTACACTAAACAGATATAAATATCTACAGAACAGTGCACTCTCGTACATATCTAAATGCCAGAAGAAATGTCTCTTCCTTTATTCTTTTAATGGTGTTATTATATCTGAGACTGAAATAACTATATATCATCAATCAAATCATCAGCATCGATGTTAACAGAAGACCTGCTGGATGTTGTTGATGCAGTCTTTCTTACACTGGATCGTTTTGCTGAAGATATTGACCTGAAAACAGAAAGAAATGTAACAATATACAAGAAGTCGTCATGCGATCTGTGATGCTGAACAAAAATTAAAACAATATTTGGATACTGAATTATAGCTCATCACTAAAACATATTAATAAACATGCAAATAGGTAACAATGAGAATAAAATTGAAAGAACAATTTGAAATATATCAGTAATATACAAACAAACTGTAAATTGGAATATTTCTAGAAAAGGATGTCAAACATATACAAGACTTTGATGATGTCATACTTAAGACGGAATTTTTGATGCACATGTAACTGGATTTGATGGCATTATACATTGTACCTACCAAATTGTTTGACTATTTTGTTCATATCCAGTGTTGATAATTTAAATACATTAGGAATCCGAAGTTTTTACGTTGACATTTCAAAATTATTTGATGATATCATTGTCACATAGTACTGAACTCGTGAATCAATCACAAAGGTTATATTGTTCTTTATATTCCCAATGTGTTCCAATTTTGCAAAATTGTTAGACCAAAAAGATGTCAATTTAAAAAACACTGTTTTTGATGATGTCATACCAAACAGTGTTTCTCTCAAGATGGTACTTTTGGTAACACAACCTATGATATCATACTTACCTGGTGTTACTCTTCAGATGGCACTTTAGGTGACACTGATTTAGATGTCATACTTACAAAATATTTTCATGATGTCATACTAAACACACTGTTTCTCTCAAGATGACACTTTTGGGAATACAATTTTAAATTTCATACTTACGAAGCAATTTCATGATGTCATATCTACCAAGTGTAACGTTCAATTTTTTACTTATGGTAACACTGATTTTGAATGTTGTATATTTTCAGAAAACAAAAACTAACCCACATTAGACTCTCTAGATAAAAGTTTTGGGAACACTGGTTTTTACAATTTCAAATGTGTTTTAGGATGTCATACCTACCCAGTATTAGCCTCTCCAGATGGCACTTTAGGTAACACTGGTTTTGAAGGTGTTTGCTTTTTGTTTCCTCCTCGTTGTCTTTGAGGTCTAAAGTAGAAGAATAAAATGTTGTTATTATGATTGTAAACAAAATTCAGAGGAAAATATTAAAATGATCTTAGTTTTTAACAAGTCTCTAAACATTCAGGTACACATCATTCATTTCATCAGAGTTTTGAAATTTCAAAGTCTAAATTATCCTTTCAATTAAATACTTGGGTAAAATGTAAATCTAAAAAGTCGATGTTTTGCCAATGTACAAAAATTGTGGGGTTCTTCGGAGTTAAAAAAGTACATTGAAGACTGTTGTAGTTGTTGTACTGTTGTTTCATGTCCCATCAACAATTTTTACAGAGCAAGATTAATAATCTCTTAAGATTAATCTTAGAACAAGTTTGTGTATGTGTAGGATATGTTAGTGTGTAAAATGATGGCCTGCCATGTACTAACATGCATTAAGAGTGACTTATTGGTATGGCACAAAGAGTCAGAATGCCATAGACAAGCATACCAGTCAAGAATCCTGGCTCCCAGGAGCCAGTTGGTATCATATATAATGGTTAACTCAAAGTTATAAGTAAAATAACGCCTCTAAATCTAACTACTAGAACTCCGCGAGTTGGGTGTGTATCATGGCCTGCCATTTTCTAGCGTACATTTCAGAGCTTAAGGTGATGGCATAAATAGTCAGAAAACTACAGAAAAGCACACCATTCCCTAAGGAGTCAAGAAACCTGCTACCAGGAAGCCAATCAATATAATGGTGAACTCCAAGTCTTTAGCAAAATAAAGCATGTAAATCACATTAAAATTTATACTTTTTTCAAATTTTTAAAGACACTTTTAGTATGGAATCTAACACGAATCAAAGTTTTAATTCTGTTTTTCATGATTATAGATCATACTTCAAACACAAGCCGTTTAGAAAATCAATGTCAAACACAAATATTGGCATCAGTGTAAAATTAAATGGTGAATGAATTTTTAATTATTTCATAAAATATTCACACACTTATCCCTAATTAAGTCTGGATTTTAACAATTTCAAAATCACACAAAGTATCAATACAAAATAAAAAGGTAAATATTTTTTATACTTCAAGATTATTTAATATAAATTGATAACCTTATTGAAAACTTTTATTTTAAGGATTCCTAGGTGACACATTTCCAAAATGAGCAACATAAAAATTAGTAATATATCAATACTTACCTCTTCACTACTTTCCCTTTTTTACCTGACTCTTCTTCTTCTTCCTCCAACACAAGAGAGTCATCATCTGCTGGATTAACTACCTTTGTCCTCCCACGCTTACTTTGTGTAGGTTTCTAGGATAAACAATTCACACGGAATTTGTTATAGATCAATCAAGCTGGGAATCCATGTGAGTGATAACATACATGCACAAGGCAAACAATGCAAAAAACAAAACCAAAAGAAAAGAAAAAAAAAAAAAAAGAGCGCTCACTACACGTATGTTTTCACTGTCATAGTCACAAGCATACTGATCACAGAATCTCTCACATTCTAAGTTTGAAAATCCCTCTGATGCAGATCTTAATGTGTGAGAAATTCTATCATCTAGTTTGATAAAAGTGGGCATTTTCTTTTGCACTCTGGTCTTCTCAACCATCTTTGAACAAAGACACAAAGAAGGGATAAAAATATTGACTTAGGTGAAAATACCACTTTGCTGAGACATCTCCCCCAGCCACCCCCCCCCCCAACAAACACAGACACACACACACACACACAAATATGTGCATGTGTGTGTGTATGTATGTGTGTAGTTAGATAAAAAATAAAATGAAATGAAACAAGATAACATACAAATGTGTATAACAAATATGAGTTCCAACATTCAATTTTTTTTAAATTTTTATTTATGTCTTTATTTATTTATTTTTTTTAAATAATGAATAACATTTTTAAAATAAAACAAGAGGCCCATGGGCCTTAATGCTCACCTGAGGATATGTCTAAAATTGTTTGCAAAGCGCAAAAAAACAACATAATTGGTACTGAAACTTTACAAGTTTTCTCAAGTTAAGAACTGCCAGAAAGCTTAATCAGAAATATATCCACTCACATTTCATTTGTAAGTAGCTTATGTAATATGCATGAAATAATTGTAATGCAATGAATAATTTCCAAATAATTAACAAATTTCAGTATACTTATGCAACTATGTCCTTGAACTTTGAACATATATGAGATTGAACCATATATTCTCGTCACTTCAATACCTACAACATTCTAATATACATGCCTATACAAAAAGTTAATAGTTTTCAAGATAATAAGCAATTTATGACTTCTTTTGCAGCTGTGACCTTGACCTTTAAACATATGACCTTGAACTTTAAATCAAAATGATCAATGCTGCAATACCTACAATATTCTTATATATATATGCCTATACACAAAATTAATAATTTTCCAGAGAATAAGCAATTTAAGTATTCTTTTGCAGCTGTGACCTTGACCTTTGAACAAATGACCTTGAACCATATATCAAAATGATCGTCATGTCAATACCTACAATATTCTAATATACATGCCTATACTAAAAGTTAAAAGCTTTCAAGATAATTAGCAATTTTAGTCTTCTTTTGCAGCTGTGACCTTGACTTTTGAACATATGACCTTGTACCATATCAAAATGATTGTCATGTTAAAACCTACAATATTCAAATATACATGCGTATACAAAAAGTTAATAGTTTTCAAGAAAATTAGTTATTTCAGTCTTCTTTTGCAGCTGTGATCTTTAACTTTGAACATATGACCTTGAACCATATATCAAAATGATCAATGCTGCAATACCTACAATATTCTAATATACATGCCTATACAAAAAGTTAATAGTTTTCAAGGTAATAGCAATTTATGTCTTCTTCTGCAGCTGTGACCTTGACCTTTGATCATATGACCTTGAACCATATATCAAAATGATCATTTTCACAATACCTACAATATTCTAAAATACATGCCTATACAAAAAGATTATAGTTTTCAAGCTTATGCACAATTTTGGTATTTGAAAACCAAAAATAACATTTCAGGAGCAACAACTCCTATATGGATTATCATATAGTTACGAAACTTGGTACTTTGGTAAATTTTGTCATGCTGAACATTTTAACAATGATTTGATTTCATGTATCTCTTAATATTTGCAAGAAAATTGCCTACAACTGCATAAATCACAAATTAGGTCATGATCTTGATTTGTGACCTTGACCCTATTTTAAAAGCCATTTCAAGAAAAAGTCAAAACTGAAAACTCCATGACATTATCTGTTCAAACAATCAAGTTATAACAATTTGAAGCCATTTTACGAAATTTTTAAAATTAAACGCAAAAACGCATAACCCATTTTTCGACCAAATTACAGGAAATGAACAAACTATAGACTTAAGACCCTAGAGAAGCCAAATATCACATCAGATTTTTTCTCCCATCATCGATTTAGGAAAGAAGATTTTTCAAGATTTTTGGACCCCTAGTTTACCTTGACCTAGTTTTGGTAGCCATGGCAACACCATGAACAAATCTGAATTGCACCGGCCCATTTATGCTTCTGACCAAGTATCATTGAAATGTGTCCAGCAGTTTTGGAGGAGAAGTCGAAAATAGGTGTTAACAACGCACACACGCACGCATGCACGCACCCAAGCACGCACACACACACACATACACATCCGGGCCATGCCATAAGCTCACATGACCTTTCAGTCAGGTGAGCTAAAAATCAGTTTTCATATGTAATTCATATTTTTTAAAATAAAAGATTATTAAGAAGTATGTTAAAATGTAAGATAATCTTACTGTTTCATCATCTGTAGTGTCATCATCACTGTAAATAATCAAAGAAATATTGTTACTTTTTGTTCCATTGTTTTTACGGTTTTTATTGAACAATTATAGTAATTTTCATCTGTACCACCTTTTTGTGGGTGTAACAGCAAAAATGTTTTTACAGAAATTTGGGAGAAAAATACATTTAAGTGGGGGATGAGTTTTCTAAAAATGCTCTGTTCCATTGAATATCTGTTCAGAATGTAACAATGTGTCACTATGGGGAAGGAAAGGTCCATTAAAGTTTGCATATACCTCATAATATATGACCAAGTACATACATTAATTTAGGTGTAATTATAACTCAATTTAGCATGTAAAATTATAATTGAAAGAAATATAAATTATCTCTATATATCAATATTTATGTAAATCAATGATGTGCATACTAGGTAATTTTAGTTAAAAATGAAATAGTATAAAAACATCTTATAAGATCTTAAACATATCTTAAGAAACCTTAAATATAACTTAAAGAGATCTTAAAATATATTTTAAAGTGACCTTAAACTTATCCAAAAGAAACCTTAAAAATATTCTAAAGGGATCTTAAACAAATCTTAAAGAGATCTCAAACAAATCTTAAAGAGACCTTAACCATATCTTAAAGAGATCTTAAATATATTTTAGAAACCTGAAATATCCATGTATTTAAAGGGACCATAAAAATATATATGTTGCAAAAGACCTGCAACATATCTTTAACAGACCTTTTACACTGGGAGATAAAAAGAAAAAAACAACATATTAATCATGTGCTTTAAGCACACTCCATAGAAACAAATTTCAAAAAACTTGAGCTGGTCACATTTTGATCTAAGTGAAAATTTATCCAGACCTGGACATTTAACTACATTCTATATCTTAGAGTGATTTTAAACATAACTTAAAGAGTCATCAAACATATCTTAATGAGACCTTAAATATATATCTTAAAGAAATCTTAGACATATCTTAGAGAGATCTTAAACATATCTTTAAGAATTTTAATCATATCTTAAAGAGATCTTAAACACATCCAGATAATAAACAAATCTTTTAGAGATCTTAAACTACCTAAAAGGGACCTTTAACATATCTTAAAGAGATCTTAAACATATTTTGGAAACCTAAATATCCATGTATCTTAAAGGGACCATAAATATATTTTCAAAAGGCCTGCAACATACATGTATCTTAAACAGACCTTACACATTGAAAGATTAAAAGAAAAAAAAAAACAAATTAAACCTGAAATCACAGCTTTATGCACATTGCATAAAAACAAATTTCAAAAAACTTAAGCTGGTCACATGTTGATCTAAGTGAGATATTGTATCTAGTCTGGGACAATTACATTTTATATATCCTACATCAAACAATAATATGGTGCATGCACTTGTATTAATATTTCATATACCAACACTATAGTTTTGTTTACCATCCTTAAAGTTTCACATATTGATAATAGACTAGAAGCTGTCCGGAGCAGTATTTGAACACGAGCAGTGTGAAACACTATCACTTGTATGTTTTAAATTTTGGAACTCTCTTTTTTCCCAAGGTCTTGGGTTGCCCTGATCTACAATAAATGACATATGGTTTATTCATACCTTGGCATTGAATTTCCACCTTCTCCATCACTGCCAGAGTTATGTTGCCTTTTATTTGTTTTCTTGTGTTTTGATTGGCTGCTGTTTTGTTGTGATGTTCCACTTTTTGGTGCTAATGAAGAAAAGAAAAGAGATTGCATAGATTGTACTGTAAATCTGGAATTTTTAACCTGCATTTTATTTTTACATTAATTTGTGAGAGAAATAAATGACTTAAAGTAAATATTTCATGTGTATTTTATTTTGATACCTTTCTTTGCATTTGCACTGATCCTTATCCAAAGATGAGAAAATAAAAGTACACATCCAATATCTTGAAATGATGTTATTTTTGAAAATTAACTGAGGTGAAAGTTTCACACTTTCAGTATACTAACATGTCATGTAAACAATGCAAATTTAATTTCCCTATTTAAAGTAGGGTTCATCAATGGAAGAAATCTGAAGTATTGGATTATGGTTCACAGCGCTCCTTATGACCTAGAAATGACCATCTTGTTTATTACTTCAGTGCAAAAGGATAGTGTATTTTTCCAGGCATTCACATTTCCACTATTATCTCTTAACTGACCACCCTAATTTCAGTAAAAGATTCTCATTTCCAATTTACAGAGACTTTCTTGGTGGCTTAGTTGTAAAGCATCTGACTTGAGAGTAGGATGTTGGATGTTTGCACCTCGGCTGGTTCATTCATAAAAACTAAAATTTGATACTACTTTGTTGTTTGGTCAAGGCATAAGAAAGATATTGTAAATAGACTAGTGGTATGCTTGTCTGCAGCATACTGATTTGGTGGGCTAGTACTTTAACAAAATATCATCCTGAGTGATTGCTAGTACAAGGCAGACTATTATACACAATAACACATCTCAAACATGCACAAACTTGTTTTTCCATTTATCTTCAGAAATAATAACTTTGTTCTAATATCAAACAGTTGAAAAATTTCTGATGGGTTGTTAAACAACATTACAACCAACCAACCAATCCAATCTATTGTAATCATGTTTCAAATATCAATTTCTGAATTTAATATCAAAATGGAAAAGTAACTCACATGACTCTTCACTATTTTTTATGACACCATTAGCCACTAAAACAAATAAAACCAAACATTCATATTAAAACTCTTAAATCCATTATTTATTACTTATATCATGGTTTTTTATTCATTTGTTTCCGGTTTATTATAAGTGTATTTTTGAAAAAATTGTGTCATTACTGACAAATTCACAATTCATATAATATTTAATGATCCTATAGGCTGAAGAAAAAATTCCCTTTCCAATTGCACAGTTGTTTGATACAAAGAAAAGATAAAAATAACATATGCATACAAAAACTAATGTTCATTTCTATCTGTTTAATCTGTCTCCTCTATCGGTATGTTTATAAATATTATATATAATTATATTGCATTACATTATGGTCTAAGGGAGATAATAAGGCCTCAAACATAGGATTCAGCTATAGATGCATGGGATTCTTTAACATCCTAGGTTCGCATCCTACTCATTTCAATGTTCTGTTATTTTTAAACAAGACATATAGTTCTGCTGTCCTTACCAGTTTTTGTTTCCCATAATTAGTTCTATGTACAATAGAAACTTTAGATGAAAACCAACCTTGGAACTAAAAACATATGACCAGGTGGTTTTAATAGAGGCATGGTTTTAATAAAGAGTTGATTTCACTGTACATTAATACTTACATTGCTCTTTTAGTTCACGAATCTTATCTTTTTTACTATTCAAAATGGTTATAAACTGCAATGAATCACAAAATGTGTACCAAATTATTAATATTAAAAAAATAATTTAATTTGTTAACTATTTGAACTCCTTTCCAAAAGAAAGCGCCTCTATGGCTCAGTGGTAGAGTTTTTGCCTTGAGAGCAGGAGGACAGGTGTTTGAACCCAAGCCAGGTCATACATAAGACTTGAAACTGTTCCTCACCTGACCTTTCGCAATAGGAGGATAGAGGACTTACTGGTTATCTGGTGCGATGATACTTGAAATAGGGGAAGGGTTTGCTAGTCTGCAGCTAACTGACTTTGAGTCCCAGCACTTCAAAAAGTCACCCCAAGTGCATGCCAGTACAACCCAAACCACAAAACATACTTACACATCTCACACATTTATGAACTTACTCTAACATCAATTCTTAAAGATTAATAACTTTGTTATCATTAGCCGTATTCGACTGGTCGTTTTCCATTTAGCAAGAGGCTCTTCCATTAAACAATATTTTCCCACCTTTATTTTTGACCAATCAGACTAAAGACATCAACTTTACATTTGTTATTCGACTGGTTAGTTGTTCTCAACTCGACCTTTGTGAACAACAGTGTTTTTAGAAGTGAAAAGTGTGTTGAGCACTTTACCAGTGGAATAACAAATACAAAACTATATTCTATGATCTGATTGGTTCAAAATAAAGGCAGGGAAATATCGTTTACTGGTCGAGCCCCTTGCCAAACGGAAAAGGTCCAGTAAAATATGGTTATTGTGAATAGCTGACAGATTGCTGATGTAATGTAAAACAACATTACACCAACCAAGCAACCAACCAACCTGTCATTTCCCAAAAAAGAGGCTTCATCTGCAGTGTAGTTTCAAGGATACAGTTTTTAGATCTTTAAATTTTAGCCATCAAGGGTATGAAAATCAAAAAGGGACAGCTACCTACGTGAGAAAGCTTGTCACTTTACTTCACAATTGATTGTTGTTTTTCTCCAGGCACTCAGGGTTTTCTGACCATTCCTGAACTCTTTGATTTAATATAAGCAAAAGAGTATTGACTGGGCATAAAACACCATTACTCCATTACATGCAAATGGCATAAAGTGTAAATAAAAATCATAATGGATATCACAGTAATGATGACAGTTGCTACAGACAATGAGAAAGCTTAAAGCTGCATTAAGGTTTTCAATTTTCTGAATTTTTTTTTTTTTTTTTTTTTTTGATTTCTAAAAATATAATTTTTTCAAAAATAGATAATTTCTAATCACGATCTGTGAGATTCATTTTTCAAAATTCCATTCCTTTCAGCTGTAAATAAACGGAATCCTCTAACCGGTTGGTCAATGTTTAACAATGATTATTATGAGCCGGTAGCATGCTCACAGATGTACGGAAACTCCAATAAATCCAAAGTGAAACCAGACAAATTGTATTAATTGTATGTCATTAATATCTAGATGTATTCGCAATGGTGTTATGTATCCCTTACTAAGGCACAAATGACATTCTATGAAGTTCTATGTTTAATTTATCGTATTTCATCGTTTGTTGGTTGTGTTTAAATGACCTGGTTTTTAATGTCGTAACCATGTTCTAATATTAGATCCCACATGTTGCATCTTGCTGCGAAATTATTATTAATTCTGTATTTATTTGAGCTTTTATCATTGAATCAAATGTAACATTGTTGAATAGGAACATCATTAATTAGATTAGCACCCTTTAATTTTTTTCCTTGAAAAACTTAATGCAGCTGTAAGGTTTTTATAAACTATAGCAATAAACAAATTCATTATTGATTTTGGGATTAAGTGATTCTCAAAAAAGTGAATGATGCAAACTTTTTATGACAGCATCATGATCATTGTGTATAAAATAGCCACACTGTCAGTTTCTGAAAGGTTAAATAAGGGCAGTATAAATTTTTACATATTTACATATTTATCATTATTTTATGAATAAAAAACTATATGATATAAAATCTGAAATTAATTTATAATAAACACAATAAACAGTATTCATTTCTTCAGCATACTTGTTGATCTCATGCGATAAAAGAGTTTTCCTTATCATTGGTTTTTGATTTGATTTAATGGAGTTTTATGTCCCAGTCATGAATATTTCAGTTATATCCAGACCAGCTACAGGTGTCAGCGGCGAGAAATTTCAACCTTTGCAGTGGGCTTAGGACAATGTTAAGAGATGGTTCTTTAGCAATGACCCCTGCCATGACACAAGGAATCAGTTTTAAAAATGTTCTTTAGCATGACACAGGGCATTAGGTTCTAAGGTCTCTTTGAAGGACTCCATAACTTTCATTTCTAAATTTATGCAGAGTGTTTGGTGAAAGAACAGTTCCAATTTTCAAGTCTTTTCAGACCTGGTCGGGTCTCAAATCCCTACCTTCTACATACAAAGCAAGTACTCTACCAACTAAGCTACCCTATTGATCCTTATCTCAGGAACTAACTGGTTCACTTGGTACAATACAATTAACTGAGACTCAGGTCTGGGTCTGGGATATTTATCTGTGATGTTGCGGGCAAGTGTACTAGCACGCTAAAGAGTGTCACAAGTGCACACTAGTACAATGCAGATCAGAAACACTTTCACACACTTGCACCACATAAACTTGTGTTAAGATTTACAAATGACATTAAACAAAAATTGTCTTGTAAAGAATAGCTGAAAAAATTCTATGTGACATAAAATAACATTCAACCAACCATGTATCAACATAGCAAACATTAATTTAGTAATAACCAAATACTTGGCTTCAGCATCATTAATATACAGGTAAAATTATTAGGTTCTGATAAACCTGACTGGATTAGGGGTCTTGGTGCAAAGTGGTTAAAAGAACACTCTTCACCATCTAGGTTCAAATGCAGACAAATCTTAATGCAAGAAACTTTTGTCAGTTTGCTAGCCAGAAATCAGTGGTTTTCCCTAAATACTCCAGTTTTTTTCCACCATCCCAAAACTGACCATCTTAAAATAAGTTGAGTATAGTGACTTGGTTGCTGATGAAACAAAACTACTCAACTCCCTTTTCGTGTTGATAGAACAACATTACTCCGCTCCATTTTCCTAACTTGAAGTAAGACCTTCAAATATATGAGGCGCTGTTTCTATATTTATTCACTATTTTAGCATATGCATAATTCATTTATGTATATCCATAAATCAAATTTCACATATGTAAAATTATTTTAAGACATCCAAAAATAATTTTGCATATGTAAAATTCGATTTATGGATAACCATAAATCGATTTTTGCATATGCATTAATCAATTTTTACATATGTTAAAATGCTGGCTATTTTTGCATATGCAAAAATACATTTTTACATATGCATAAATCGATTTTTGCATATGTTAAAATACTGAATAAATATAGAAACAGCACCTCATACAAATAAGGAATCTAAAATACTTTATACCTTTGTATATAAATCTTTTTCTAAATCTTCTTTGGCCACCACACATTTCTCAAGTCTCTGTAAACATGAAAATTCATATTTAAATCGTCGAGCTCGATTTTCAAAGTATAAAGTTGTGGATTTGAAATTATGTCAAATTGAAAACAAAGAAATTTCTGAAATGATTTTCATTTAATGTATGTTTGATAAGGTCTTATAGACTTAGCAGTAGTTCTACAGACTACCTGAATTTCAGCCTTGTGCAGATTCAAAATTTTTTCATCAGCTTTGAAAATGCTTAATATGAGAAACTCTATGTAACTGTAAATTTCTATTTCAAAGAAAAATTTCATTCCTCATCATCTCCACTTTATTTCAATTTTCTACATTCAAACCATATAAAAGTTATAATTACCTTTAATGCATTACTTCGTTCCTGTGATAGTCTTTCATTATCCATTTCCAGAGATCTTATCCTGCTATTTAACTGAGCTGTGTTTTCTATACAGTGATCAAGGATCAAACATAAAGTGCTGCTGACATTTTTGTCTTGGTGTAGAATAGTGGAACCTAGTTGAAACTAAGAGACAATTTTTTTTTAAATTACAGTTGTGTATTTACATCAAAACACTGGATACAAGCAGGCCTCAGTGAATGAGTGGTCCAAAGCATGGTCTAACAGATCACATTGCCTCTCACCACCTAAAACTGAATCCAACTAGGGCAGATCATAGTGTGAGAACGCTGGTCAGTTTAGTCAGTGGATTCCCTTGGGCACTCCAGTTTTCTCTGCCATCCCAGAACTGACTGCCTTACTATAATTTTTAAATGAAAGAATCTTGACTGGAGTGACCCAGAACTGACTGCCTTATTATGAATGAAAAAATCTTGACTGGAGTGTAAAACACCATTACTTAATCTGACTCAACTGGATATATACAAGGGTTTTTAACCACAACATAACATACAATTTTGTCATTTTGTAAAAAACTCATCTAAGTCAGGGCTTTTACAATATCAATCTCTGTATGTGTTAAAGGGTCAGTACCATTAAGTTTCTAAAATTTTCTGATTTGGTACCTGATAATAAAAATTTTCCTTGTTAGAAAATTAACATTATCATTGGTTAGGAAAAACACAAATTGTTTTGTGATGTCCTTTTAATTCAATCAATCCTATAATTCTAAACCACTTGTATCACTGTGCTGTGACTATCACCTCACCAACCTCCTGCTCATTCTCATGACTTCATGGCAAAGTGCGGAGGAGAGAGCAAGGATGCTGAGACTATGTCAGGGTACTCTCTACCCTAGGTCTGTGGACTTTCCCTAAAGCAGCAATGAGATTAAAAACCATGTCTGTAGTTTCATGGTGCGAGTTTTCAAGAAGTACCACACATACTGAAATAAGTGTACCCAGAAATGCAAATTTAGGCTGGACACAGGATGAGACTTGCATACTTCATTCCTGTCTCATTTCTTGTTTTATCATCTAGTTGTGCTAGACACATATAGCTGAAAAATTACTGATATGATGTTAGAAAGCAACATTAAAACAATATAGTTATGCAACGATGTAAATTCTTTTTATGTTTTTAATAAGACACTGCAGTAAAAGACATAACAATTCATCTTTCAGCAGTAATATTAATTTTCTGAAGTGAAATTCAGAAGTACAAATTAATTATTAGACTTGAATTTGCCATGAACACTTACTGTGATGTCTTCGGCTGGAATATGTTTCTTCCACATAAATTCTGTAGAGTTATCTTTCTTGGTTTTAAGCTGAAACTGAAAAACAATGTCACCTTCTTTTTCTCCAGTAAAAGCTTGAGCAGTTTGATGTACAAATGTATTAAAATCCATCTTCATTTTAACTCTGTGATCATCAAGTTCATCTTCTGTAACTACAACATAAAAAAATCAAAGGACTGAAAGTACTGAAAGTATTTGTACCAATTAAGGCCTCTGGCAGAGGACAATATCCTATTAATTATACCAATGTCTTTACTTTTTGAATGTCATGGTTGAAGCAAGAAAAAATAAAGAAAAGAACCTAGAAATTTTTTTAATGGATTTTTTTCTGGTCTGATTCAAACTTCAGCAGACTCACTGGCTAATAAATCAAAGCATCTCTTAATGTCTAGGTTTGAATCCCACTCTACCAATTCTTGTGTGAGAAAGTTTGTCATGTAAAGGTCAGTAGTTTTCTCTAGGTACTTCAGATTCCTTCAACATTCCTAAACTGACCACCTCATATAAGTGACAAAACATTGACTGGGGCATAAAACATCATTAATCCAATCTCTCTATCTATTCATGCAGTCTATCACTTCAAAACAGAAGCTCTTTCACCCAGTGAGAGAATAATGCCATCTAGTTATCTTGCCACAAGTCTGTAATTTTCTCTAGAATTCAGGTTGCTTCTAATATTTCAGGACTGCTGCTAATATATAAATTTAATATTTTGTTTGTGGCATAAAATTCCATTCCACAAAATCCTGTTATACTTTTTTATCTATCAAGCAGAAGACAAAAAAAAAAAAAAAAAAAAAAAAAAAAAAAAAAAAAAAAAAAAAAGGAAATAGTTGCTATGGTAACTATCAAC
This sequence comes from Tegillarca granosa, assembly GCA_029721355.1. Lineage (NCBI taxonomy): Eukaryota > Metazoa > Mollusca > Bivalvia > Arcoida > Arcidae > Tegillarca > Tegillarca granosa. The sequence continues at coordinate 15,724,715 of CM056601.1, forward strand.
TATGTATGACCTTTGAATAAACAGGAGAGACAAGACTCTTTCCCTTATATTGAGAAAGTGAGTTCAAGAAAGATAGAGGAAACCAGACAGCTAAATTAAAGCATTATGATGTTTATCAAGCAAAGCATCAAACTTTCTCACATTAGTATTTACTATAGTGAAATTCAAACCTCAAGTTAAAACAGTCTATAACTTGTAAATTACAGTAGTTGGCACTGTAGGAAACTGAATACTATTCTCCTTTAATAAAAAGTTACAGGGCCCAAGAAAGTGCACAATAGTTTTTAATAAAATTTTAGAAAATAAAAATAGCTGAAATTCTGGGGGTTGAGAATACAATGCATCATATAACATATACACCTACATACCTTCACCACTCCATGCTGTCTCTCCATTACATACAGTCAACTTAAATCCTTCTTTTCCTTCATCCAGCAGAGTGGTTAACAGGAAACATTTCTGACCACCATGGGTCAAATCAAGTCGTGTTAATGTCTTTCGTGAATGAACCATTTTTTCCTGTAAGGACTGTAAACAAAAACAAATATGGGTATCTACTGTTTGTGGAAATAAATTGGAGCAATTGTAGTTCCAGACTCATCAAGTCCAAGCTGGACTGGGTGATACTACGTATCTGAGCAAAGCATTCAATTTCTCATTGCTTCAATTCAATCCACAAAGCAGTCAAATAAATTGGTAACAGAAATATGTTGGATATAATGATTGTAATGGACTAGCACCCTGGATCATCTCACTGATACCAAGATATGTAAAGGACTGGTGGGAGTGAAATGGAGAAATGGTGTTTAATACCCCAGTCAAGATTCTTTCACTTACATCTACTGTCTGATTCACGTCTTCCGTAGCACTAGTTTTTCAAGGTTTTAGAAGAGATATTTTGTAGCATGTAACATACCGTTATCACGTATGCATTTTGTCGTAATTAACTGACACTAAAATAACTGGAAACTGGAATAGTCCATGCAGCTGTAGGTAAGATTGCTGTTGTTAGAACTACAGAATATTCCCTTTTACTGTCAAGCTAGCTGACGATATTACCTGGCGTGCAAAATGAGAGGTCGGTCATGCGCAATTCTATTTTCTTAACCTGCATGATAAAAAATTTAGTTTAGTACTTGGTATTCGAAATATGGAACACATTTTCAGATGAGCGTTAAGGTTCATTGGCTTCATTTTAGATTACCCAACATAAACCACATGATCTACATACAATAGAACAAGATATCGTCACAAATATAAAAGATTTTACGTCAAATGACACCCAAAACTCAAAACGAGCAGAGAGAGAGACATAAATTAAGCATCGGTATCAAACAATTACAGAAGACAAGTCTCATAAAAACAGTTTGCTAAGAATGGATGGATGAGTAGCTGGATGTGATTGTTTGACTCGTATATCGACTTGTTATTTATACTGACCAGTTGATTTTAATTAGGGGACAATCACTTGACTCAGAGGAAGGGAGGGGTATTCGAAGCGGCTTTCTGCTTATATAAAAGAAAAAAAATCAGTTACAAAGAGCCATGAATTCATTCGATGAGCAAAAATTACGCTGCAAATCCTAATAGACGTGCCATGTGCGCGTCCAAAAATCCCATAAATTTTATTTTATTTGATAAAGAATCATTATTAGAACGCAAAAATCAAAACCAATAAATGCCGTTAAATTAAAAACACTGTCGTTTTTATTGACATCATTTGGCCTCAAACATGAAAATAAGTTAACAGTGTATTGCTGGACATTGGGTGATCTCGGACGAAATTTTACTTATTATTCTAGGAAAATTAACTTTTAAATTTAATATTTGATAAGTAGTGTCGTAACATTTTATTTGTATTTTCAAACATCCAGTAAATTCAAAATTTGCAACATGACAGTAGATATAGATCAGTCTCATAGAGCAAATTTCAATAAAAGAGATATAAACAAAAATGATTTGTAGTTTGGGTCAATTTTCAACAGGGTCAATTTTCCACGTGTTGAGGTCTTCAGTAATTAAAAAAAATCAAACCGTTGAAAAATGACCCCGGGTATAAATTTCACGACTTTTGGTCTCATTTTTCAACTTTGAAAAAGCGCCCGCGGGTCAATATTCAACGTTGAAAAATGAACCCCGGGTCAATTTTCAACCCGAGTCAATATTCTTCGTTACACCGGTCGTGGGTTCGAACCCGACCTCCCCGTCTCTTTTGAAAAAGTTAATTCAATTTCTATTGATTTTTAAAATATATTTGAGAGTAAAGCAGATTCTGAACGCAAAAATAGAACTTTTATACTAACGGTTGTAAAATTCGAACCCGTATTTTGGTTCTATAAACCTGGGTAACACGTTTTTCCCTGTGAAGTTTAAAAAGTTCATAAAATGAAAATTAGATTGCATTAAGACAGACGAACGGGTATACTGAGTGAATAATTGAAAGCATAAAATGCCAGCAAGCAAGCAAACAATAAATGAACAACAATAACAAAATGTATTTTGTAATAACAACATCATAAACCATCTTCAATGTTTTCCAAAACTTCCAATAGTCGTCTGCTTTACTACCGAGATTGTTAGTGTGTGCATTGTACCGAGACAAAATAAACACCTTCCAAAGCATTAAAATTTCTCGTAATTACGTGAATTTGTCTCGTAATTACATGAATTTTTCTCGTTATAACGTGAATTTTTCTCGTTATAACGTGAATATTTCTCGTAATAACGTGAATTTTAATTTTTTTATTTTTTAACTGGCACGATTCGGCTTATTTATTTATTTATTTATTTTGACAACATTACTAAAATTTCTTTTTTTTAGTTGTCTGTTTAAATTAAAGAATAAAAATCCAGTGTCGATTCGCGGCGATCTAAAAATAGCATGTTGTAAAAAAAAACAGTTATTTTAAATCTGTCATAAAGCAAAGTTTTTCTCCCACCCAAAAATATATTTTTAGCTCACCAGAGCTGAAAGCTGAGATGAGCTATTTCTATCCATCTTCGTCCCTCGTGCGTCGTCCGTCGTGCGTAAACTTTTTACATTTTAATCTTCTCCTCAAAAACCTCTAGGCCAAATTAAATGAAACTTGATAACCATCATGCCTGGGTGAAGCCCTTTCAGATTTGTACAAATGAAGAAGTTATGTCCCCTTTGGGCACCATAAGGGAGGAAATAGTGAAAAACTTTAAAAATCTTCTACTCTGAATCTACAAGAGATATACCTTAGTTATTTCATTTATAACATCCTTAGGTCATCTATTTCCAGATCTGCACAAATGGTATCCATGGGGCTCAAAATGCGGAAATTGTAAGGGACTGAGTGGGGAAATTGCTAAAAATTATATATTTGTCACTATACCTTGAAAACTATAAACTTTTTGTATAGGCATGTGTATTAGAATATAGTAGGTATTGACTTGCGATCATTTTGATATATGGTTCAAGGTCATATGTAAAAAGGTCAAGGTCACAGTTGCAAAAGAAGACTTCAATTGCTAATTATCTTGAAAACTATTAACTTTTTGTATAGGCATGTATATTAGAATATTGTAGGTATTGACTTGACTATCATTTTGATATATGGTACAAGGTCATATGTTGAAAGGTCAAGGTTACAGTTGCAAAAGAAGACTTAAATTGCTTATTATCTTTGATAACTATGAACTTTTTGTTTAGGCATGTATTTTAGAATATTGTAGGTATTGACATGACAATCATTTTGATATATTGTTTAAGGTCATATGTTGAAATGTCAAGGTCACAGTTGCAAAGAAGACTTAAATTGCTAATTATCTTTGAAAACTATTAACTTTTTGTATAGGCATGTATATTAGAATATTGTAGGTATTGACATGACGCTCATTTTGATATATGGTTCAAGGTTATATGTTCAAAGGTCAAGGTCATATCAACACAGGAATACTAAAATTATTAATTGTCTTGAAAGCTATTAATTTCATGCATATGCATGTATATTAGAATATTGTAGGTATTGACATGACAATCATATATGGTTCGAGGTCATATATGTTCAAAGGTCAAGGACATAGCTGCATAAGTATACTGAAATTGATAAATGATTTGGAAATTATTCATTGCACTACAGTTACTTCATGCATATTATATAAGCTACTGATAAATGAAATGTGAGTGGATATACTTCTGATTAAGTTTTGTGGGAGTTCTTAACTTCAGAAACTTTTATTACTGTTCTTAATATTGTCTATTGCTCTTTGCAAACAATATTGGACATATCTTCAGGTGAGCGTTAAGGCCCATGGGCCTCTTGTAATTCATATTAATTATCTGTCTATAAAGTATTACTTGTCCCGTTTTAATTTGCTACCTGGTCATGACTGCAGACATGATTTGAAGACGAACACGTGAAAACCACTCAAGGTGTGATGATAAGCTTATTAATATGAGGCGCCGTTTCTATATTTATTCACTATTTTAGCATATGCATAATTCATTTATGGATATCCATAAATCGAATTTAACATATTTAAAATTATTTTAAGATATCCAAAAATAAATTTGCTTATGCATCAATACATTTTGACGTATGTTAAAATGCTGGCTAATTCTGCATATGCAAAAATACATTTTTACATATGCATAAATCGATTTTTGGATATTCATAAATCGATTTTTGCATATGTAAAAATCGATTTTAACATATCCATAAATCGTGAGGGTGAAATGATTTCTCCCCAACTATTTAGTGCGGGTCTACTTCGTTTTTATTATTACGTCGGTTTGTAAAATGGCAACTAACTCAATATCTTATATGGTATCGACAGCTTTGTCGTCAACATGTCGATCTTCAATTTCAAAACACCTCAATGCGTTTGATATACTGTTCTATATTCTATCCAACTGTTCGTTCTTTCCGTTTAATGTCTCTAGCAGCCATGTTGGATTTTGTAGCGCGAAGCGTCGCGTGGTATTGTAATAAATACTTAAGTTTTTAAAAATGCGTAGGCTTATATTTTTTCACTAATATTGAAAGTGCATTTATTAACATAAGGAAAATTAACGTTTTATATTTGTTACAAGAGAAAAATATTATTCACACAATATACCGGAAAGTATTTACTTCGGGATTGATAATTGGGGAGAACTCAGTATTTTCAAATTTCACAAATTTATTTTTGGATATCCATAAATCGATTTTTGCATATGCAAAAAAAAAAAAAAAAAAAAAAAAAAAAAAAAAAATATATATATATATATATATATATATATATATATATATATATATATATATATATATATATATATATATATATATATATTTACATATGCATAAATCAATTTTTTGATATCCATAAATCGATTTTTTACATATGCAAAAATACCGACTATTCAGTTTGCATATGCAAAAATCGATTTATGGATATCCAAAAATTGATTTATGCATATGTTAAAATACTGAATAAATATAGAAACGGCGCCTCATATATTACAGGTGATTAAGAATATGCATCCTACTAATAAGCGTTTCCTTTCCCATCTCATCAGTTAATTAGTTTGTCAGTAACGACTGATCGTAATCACTGTTTCTTCATATAATCCGAGGCCAATATTATTGAAGAGAAATAAAAATTAAATTAAAATAAATAAATAAATAAATAAATTAATTAATTAATTAATAAAAAAAACAGTTTAAAAAAGACAGACAAAAGAAAAAGAAAGAAAAAACGGGACAGATTCTCGGGCCTCGTGGAAATGATAACCATTTTTATTCGCGAAAGCAAAGCTTTCTCGAATATAGCTCGCGTGAACACTTTACTCTTAACCCGTTTTTGAGTCCGTTACAAAGTTCAGCTCTCTCTCGTCCGTTGACTGAGCACAGATAACCCAAATTTAGGCGGCTATTGCATCTATTGATTCGGTGATGAAATTTTCATGATAAATCGTGACTGTCCATTGATTGACATTGTTTTAATCAGGAATGAATTGGAGAATCGAAAGAGAACACGGCATTTTCCTGTATCAAAAGACGGACTTTATTTTGATGACATCACACGGTGCACCCCCCCTCCCCCCGATCGCCTGTTAACAGATCTTGTCATATGTATTCTTGCCTAATAAATCATATGCATGTATCCAAGAGGTGAAATAAGTGTTTGTTTTAATTACTGAATCCCCTGAAGGAAAGGATGATTTTTAAAAATTATCGGTCTTCTTTACTTCTTTATAGGTAATCCCAGGGAAATAATTCGGATTTACTCTTGTATCCAAATGAGCTCTATCGGGTCAAAAGGTCAATCGAAGACAAATCAAAAAAAAAAAAAAAAAAAAAAAAAAAAAAAAAAAAAAAAAAAAAAACTTCAGATAGGTGCAAACTAATATCACCTTTACGTTTGTAAATATGACAATATGACAAAAATATGCGAATATATAAAACAAAAATATTATAAATATGAGGCTTAAATAATAAGTTTCTTAAAAAACGGTTAGGAAGTTAAGCATGAAATCAATGTAAACAACGATCTGTTGACTTCCGGTTTCGACATTTAGGCATCTTTAAATAGATTCCTGACGTATGTCAGTGTCACACGCGGAAGCCTGACTCTTCAGAATTGAGTTTTATGTATACAAATATTCTACAGTAAGTTTATAACTTGTTCTTAAAGATAACCATGTAATCTAACGATATCTGTATATTAATTCTGTTAATCGACTATTGTAAAATGTTCACGCATTTTCAGTCATATAAAAACATCGTCACTTGTTTAATTATGATTAGCAGGGAGGTAAGATCAGGTATCAATATTGTAATTTGTTTCAAACAAAATAAATACGATAAAATTAAATGACTTAACGTTCTATATAACGCCATCAATTTGTTGGTTATATTTGTTTACATGCAGTGAAATATCGCCCGATATAAATACTTGTACTCTAGATGGGTAAAAAGTGGCGCTGAATTATATGTTCATTTATTTAATGTTGCATAAGATTTATGATTTGTTTATTTGGAGTTGCATAGTTAATGGTATAGCCATTTAGTGCCACATGGTTTATGATATGGTCATTCAGTGAAACATGGTTTGTGCTATATGGTCATTTTGTCACGTGATTATGATATGGCCATTTTGAGTCACAGTTTATGATATGATCATTTAGTGCCACATGGGTAATGATGTGGTCATTTAGTGCAACATGGTTTATATTATTGTCATTTAATATCATGTGGTTTATGATATGGTCATTTAGTGCAACATTGTTTTTATTGTCATTTAATATCATGTAATTTCTGAAATAATAACTTAGTGTCATTTGGTTTATGATATGGTCATTTAGTGCCACATGGTTTATGATATGGTCATTTAGTGCAACATGGTTTATATTATTGTCATTTAATATCATGGAGGTTTTGATATGGTCATTTTTTGCCACTTGGTTTATGATATAGTCATTTAGTGCCACATGGTATAAGTAAAACATGGTTTGTGCCCAGTTTGTCATTTTGAGTAACATGATTATGATATGGCTAATTTGAGTCACACAGTTTGTGATATGGCCATTTAGTGTCGCACAGGTAATGATGTGGTCATTAAGTGCAAAATGGTTTATATTATTGTCATTTAGTGTTATTTGGTTTATGATATGGTTATTGAGTGCAAAATGGTTATGATATGGTCATTTAGCGCCACATGGTTTATGTAATGGCCATTTACTGAAACATAGTTTGTGCTATATGGTCATTTTGAGTCACATAATTTTGATATGGTGGTTTTGAGTCACACATTTTATGACATGGTCATTTAGTGCCAAATGGTAATGATGTGGTCATTTAGTGCAACATGGTTTATATTATTGTCATTTAGTGCCATGTGGTTTACAGTAAGGTCATTTAGTGCCACATGGTTTATGATATGGTCATTCAGTGAAACATGGTTTATCATATGACTTTTTTGAGTCAAAATGTTTATAATATGGTCATTAAGTGGTTTATATTATTGTCATTTAGTGTCATTTGGTTTATGATTTGTTTTTTTTTAGTGCAAATGGTTATGATATGGTAATTGAGTGTCACATGGTTATGAAATGGTCATTTAGTGTAACATGGTTTATATAATTGTCATTTAGTGTAATGTGGTTTATAATATGACCATTTATGCCACATGGTTTATGATATGATATTTTTGAGTCATGTGGCTACAATTTGGTCATTAAGTGCCACATGGTTCATGATATGGTCATTTAAAACAGCATGGTTAATGATATGACCGTTCAATAAATCACGGTCATTCTGATTCACCCAGTTTATGATATGGTCATTAAGTGCAACATGGTTTATATTTTTGTCATTTAATGTCTATGTTCTTTTTTAGTGACATGAGTAATATAGTCATTCTGAGTACATGATTTATGGTATGGTCAAATAGTACCATAACATATATGATATAATAATTTTTCTCACATGGTTTATGATATGGTAATTTTAAGTCACATGGTTTATGATATGGCCATTTTGTGCCACATGGTGTATGATATGGTCAGTTACAGTCAGATGGTTTATGATATCACCATTTATTGCCACATGGTTTTTGATATGATCAATTTGAGTTACATTGATAATGATATAGTGGTTTTGAGTCACATGGTTTATACGATTCTTATATGGTCATGAGGTGTCATATGGTTTATGATATGGTCATTTAGTGTACAAGGTTTATGAAATGGTCATTTAGTGTCACATGGTTTATGATATGGGCATTTAAGGCCACATGGTTAATGATATGGTAATTTAGTGTCACATGGTTTATGATATGTCAATTAATACCCAATGGTTTATGATGTGGTCATTAAGTGACACGTGGTTTTTGAAATGGTCATTTAATGCCACATTGTTCATGATGTAGTCTTTTAACACATACTTTATGGAATGGTATGTTTATGCCACTTGGTTTATGAAATGTAATGAAGTTTATGATATGACTATTTATTGTAACATGGATTATGATATGGCCATATAATGCTACACTGCTTATGATATGATCATTTGGAGATGCATGGTTATTTAAATAATTTATGTTACTTGATCTGCAGACTTGTATTTGATGATTTAATGAGGAGATTTGTATTATAGCCAATAGACATTGCATACAACATGCCTCACTGCTGTCTTTCATTACACTGCAGAGTGAACATATCTACCACAACACCTACAAAGGCTGTCCACTGTACATGACATAATCTTGAACAAGGCGCAAAATTCACATTTAATCCAACATTCATTTGTCCTTTGTCTTTCGCGAATTTCAGTACTTTCAGTACTTTGATTAATTATAGCTGACCTAGCTGTCAAAACATTTGTAAAGGTTAACTGGTAAAGGCACGTGCAATGAAACTCGTGGTTGTATTTTGTTTGAAGTCAAACCTTCTTGTCAAGTTATATACAAGTAATCAGAGAAAACGTTGTTTTACTTAAAATGTTTTTGGAATTAGTAAATCTACGATACAATTCTTCTTAAAACCGGGATTAACATATATTAATTGAATAGATATCAATATACACATTTGACTAACAATTTCAGGTAAATTATTTTTTAAAAATTATCTCCTGCTTCAACTTTTTTCAAAAATTACGTGAAAAAATCTTTTAAAAATTCGTGTTTTATTACATTTTTTAGTCTTCACATAGATCTAATTGTTTAATCTCACGAGTTTTGTACTTCAATTATGATATAATTACGGACAATATCGATCAACAACTGAATCGATCATCCATGCAAACATTCGTCGTATGGTCAAATTAGGCTATTTATGTCTCTGAGTACCCATGAAGGATTAAATGTATTTCGTTTTCAATAATCATCGCGGTGGACATTTTTTCTGCCGGTGGACGATTTTACTGTCCACCGCGGCAGAAATATTCTTAATGGGTCACGGTGGACCGCGGTGGAAATTTAATCCCCTCTAGCGGGTGGAAATTCACGAATCCACCTGAGCTGTACTGTATGAAGTAGAGTTGAGTTGGGTAATAGTGTTTAACGTCCCAGTCAAGAATATTTCACTTATATCGAGACGTCGCCAGCTATAGGCAAAAGTGCAGAAATTTTGCCTGTGCGTTGCGCTGGTGGCATTATACAGCAGAGTTCTTTATCGTGACATGCCTGTCATGACACGGGACCTCGTTTATTTTAAGTTACCATCCGAAAGAACCGTGACTTTCATTTCGTAATGCCGAGTGCTTGGCGAAAGAACAGTCACTACCCACTTTCAAGTCTTGGGTCAGACCCGGCCGGGGTTCGAACCCACGACCTTCTACTTACGGAGCGAGCACTCTACCAACTGAGCTACCGTAGTGGTTGTATGAAGTAGAGTGTACACATCAGTTTGATACACGAGTAATTTCCCTTTAATCCATGATGTATATATATATATATATATAATTTCATTTCTTTTAACTGTAAATAAATGGAATCCTCCGACCGGTTGGTCAGTGTTTTACGATGGAAATTATGAGCTTGGAGCATGCGCGCGGATCATGTCGGATGTACGGAAAAACCCATGAATCGAAGGTGAAACATGCAGATTACATTAATTGTCCGTCATTAATATCCAGATGTATTTGAAATGGTGTTTTGTATCCCTTACTAAGTCACAAATGACAAATTCAACGAATTTCTATGTTAATTTTATCGTATTTCACCGTTTTGAAAGTTGTGTTTAAATGACCCGGGTTTTGATGACGTAACCATGTTCTAATATTAGATCCCAAATGCTGCATCTCGCTGGGTAATTACTGTAATTTCTGTATTTATTCAAGCTTTTATCGTTGAACTAAATGTAACATTGTTCATTAGGAACATCATTAATTAGATTAACACCGTTTAATTTTTTCTTTGGAAAGCTGCATTAAGTTTTTCAATTTTCTGAATTTTTTTTTGATTTTCTAAAAATATATTTTTTTTAAAAAAAAGATATCTTCTAACCACGATCCGTGATATTCATTTTCTAAAATTTTATTTCTTTTAGCTGTAAATAAACGGAATCCTTTGACCGGTTGGTCAGTGTTATACGATGGTAATTATGAGCTTGGGGCATGCGCACGGATGTACGGAAAAACCCTAGAATCGAAGGTGAAACATGACAGATTGCATAAATTGTCCTTCATTAATATCCAGATGTATTTGAAATGGTGTAATATAATTCCTCACTAAATCACAAATGAAAAATTCAACGAAGTTCTTTTTTTAATTCATCGTATTTCACCGTTTTGAAAGTTGTGTTTAAATGACCCGGGTTTTGATGACGTAACAATGTTCTAATATAAGATCCTAAATGCTGCATCTCGCTTGGTAAATACTGTAATTTCTGTATTTATTCGAGCTTTTATCGTTGAACCAAATGTAACATTTTTCATTAGGAACATCATTTATTAGATTAACACCGTTTTAATTTTTTTTTTGGAAAACTTAACGCAGCTTTAATGTGGAAGTTAAGAATCATGCATTTATACTAGCACAGCCAGTTCATGGACAGTAAAAGAAAAAACTATCATGGGAATTTCTTCCGTTGTAGACGGAGTAGAGTCAACAATTATAGATTTGTGGGAGTGGAGTAAAATACTGCCATTTTATAGTGCTAGCTTTTAGTCAGTACGACAAGCATATTACTCTCCCAGGTAGGAGTATCTCAAAGACTCATGTATAAGATCGTGATTCGAACCCATGACCACACACTCGGCGCTGACACTGGACAACGAAGCCACAGAAGATGTCTGTTGTATGACATTTATGTTGTTGGTAAGTGTATTGACACCCAAAACAGACGGCGACACGTATACAGAACTTGCCAATGTTAAATATGGGAACTGTGTGTAAGATCATAAAACATTGTTCATTTCATTTTAGAAATCCAGTAGCTCTAAAATTAAATTTATTTAAATGCTAAGGAAGGCATAAATATCGAATGTCATTCTTGTTTTCTGACACAGATAGTTCAAAACCTTAAGAATTATTACGGTAATATCATTTCGACTTTCATTTTTCAGTTATAATTCTAAGTTTGATGAAAGGATCGCCATCAATAAAAATATATTATAAAATATTATGATTTGTATTAAACTTTAAATAAATGAAAGGTTAAAAAAGAAAATTTGTTAAAAATTACGATATTGATTTCCTCGACGTAAAGACTTTACAACTTTGTCCGAGTTATGATTTCTGTAAAGAAACACAAAAATATCATGTAGAAAAAAAACCAATATAAACACACACACACACACACACACACACACACACAGCATATGCATAGTTTTTTTTTAATTTTATATAAAAGATATTAAAACGTTGAGTGTATTTTAGTTATTTCTCAATGATCTGACTTAAAAATCAAATCCAATGTCAAATTAATTTATTTCAATGCATTCAAAAGCCCAGTCTGCAAAAATATATTCTATACTCTTTGATCAATTTAAAACTGGTCTACTTTTATAGCTACCTTACAAGGCTGTAAAACATTCACTCATAGATAAATATATCACCTGACTGTTACCTTATCGACGTCAGTAACAAGGAAGTTTTAAAATACTTGTGGAAGACATCTTGAATGTTCAAATGAATGTATCCTAAAATATACTTATAAATGTTGTAACTGTGATTTATTCAAGTCTGTGAATGATGGCCACTGGAGTTTTTCAAGTTCATGACCGAGTAGGCAAAAAATTAATTTGTGAATTATGTGACACAAAAGTTGACACATGTATATACAAATGTTTGAATTGTGATGTGTATATGTGTGACATTTGTACTAGGGCTCATAATAGATTGAAGGAGACCAGAGACCACAAAATATTAAAAGACCAACATGGACCACTCCCGCCATCAAGGGCCGAGTCAAGGTGCAATTCACATCCAGGTGAGGACGTAATATATTATTGCCACACCTGTGTGATATTCATTTGTTCATTTTGCATAACCAGTAACCATAGTAACCACAAATGTTCTGTGATAAAACAGGCTTCAGAAGAAATGTCAGCAGAACTGAGAGATCATTTAAGCAACCTCAAAGACAATCATATAACTGTGTTAAAGTCACATGTGAAACGGTTTGAAAATTTACAAAACAGCAACCAAGAACAACACGAGTCAAATGTTAAAAATATCCAAGCACAGACAGATACAATAATTCAAGAAATAAAAAGCATACAAATAATGCTGATACAGGAAAGTGAAAAAACAACAAATGAAAATAAATCACGATTATCAGAATTACAAGACATTGTGACAATAAAGGTTGAAGAACTTGAAAGTAAATATTCAGACTTCAACAAAGATCTAACCTCAGGCTGTGACATAGACAAAATAATGGCTAGAAATGAAGTTATAGCATTACTTGAGAAATATCAATCAGATGTCCGACAAGCAAAGATTCATCACTCAAAATTTGTTCCAGGTGAAATCGATGTGACTTCAATAAAAAAGTCATTTGGATTGATAGAGGTAATAGAGGGCGATACATCTGATAATAGTTTTTTTCTTACAGAACCAGTGAAGGATAAATCTGCAAATACTCTATCCAACGCAGATTTAAAAGATGTGTCTAATTTACCAGAGATCTCTCTAGCAAAACATGACCAAGAGTCCGTACAGACGACGTTCTCTAACAAAGTACCTGTGACAAATGCGCCTGTAACACCAAGGTGCACTAGTCAAAAACCAGTGAACCGCGAGTCTGAAAATGACAGTTTTACTACTGACAAAGTGACATCATCATATGAACGGAAAACACAAGAATCACGTACTGAGCAAAATGCTACTGGATACAAATCTAACAACACCAACAGTGACAGGACAAGTAAAATATCATCAGACACAGCCACATCATCCAGTACATCTCCTGACATTAAACTTAACATTATATCTCAATTTAAACATAAGCCTGCTACTGTTCGTTCTATCTGTCCGGTATCAGATACTACAGCTTATTTACGATGTGATGGTGAATACAATATAGATAAAGTAGACAAAAAAGGTCAAATACAAGGTTGTATTAAATTAGATTTTAGGGTTTGTGATTTTGTTTTTACCTCAGAGTGTGATTTTATATGTACTGTATATGACATTGATAACATATATTAGGTAACAAAGGAAGGACAAATCAAACAACAATTGTATACAGGACCTTTACGTCCTAACTGTCTGTGTCTGTCCAGTGATGATCATATCCTGGTTACAATGTATGATAGCAGGTCATATGCTACAAATAACTCCAGTCAAACATGTGTTACCAGGATGACCACTACTGGACAAATACTGACAACATATGAATATGATAATGATAAAAGGTTATTTATTATTCTATTGGGAATTGATGAGAATACAAATAAGGATATATGTGTTGTAAACAGCACAAGTAATAAAAGTGGTAATGTAGTTATTCTGAATGCTAGTGGGGGGTTAAAATGTACATACAAAGGACAGGAAAGTGAAATGTTTGTTCCTGTAAAAGTAAAATGTGATAAGTTTGGACAAATTATTGTGTCCGACTAAAACAAAAAAATACATATCTTAAATAGAAATGGTCAGTTAATTAAATATTTGATGACTGAGAAAGATCTACAAAATAAACCTGTTTCATTGGCCATAGACAGAAACAATTTATTATGGGTTGGTTGTGTTGGTGGTCTGGTTTATATTGTCAAGTATTTAGAAGATCCCAAAACAACTACAAATTAGAACAAGTATAGTAAATATTATGTCAAAAAAGGTTATGAAAATGTAAAGCCCTGGATTTTAGTTATTTTTAAAATCAGGTTTTGTCTACTGTGAAATCATAATAAAAAATGCGCTACATTTTAGATGTACGAAGAACTGCTTTACTAATTGTTAAACTATGCATAATATAAAAACAATATCAATGACAATAATCATTTTGTCTACGGTAGCTCAGTCGGTAGAGTGCTCACTCCGTGGGTTTGAACCCCGGACGGGTCTGACCCAAAACTTGAAAGTGGGTTGTGACTGTTCTTTCGCCAAGCACTCGGCATTACGAAATAAAAGTCATGGTTCTTTCAGATGAGAACTTAAAATAAATGAGGTCCTGTGTCATGGCAGGCATGGCGTGATAAAGAACCCTGCTGTAAAATGCCATCAGTGCAATGCAATTTCTGCACTTTCGCCTATAGCTGGCGGCGTCTCGATATAACTGAAATATTCTTGACCAGGACCTTAAACACCATTACTCAACTCAACTCACTCATACAAATGTATTTTAATCAGACAGGACATAAATATAATGATAACAATATATCTATAATGTCCATATTTTAGATCCAATTGGTGTATTTATAAAATGGTGTTAACAGAGCTGTATACAGAATGTTTTGTGGTTTTACATAATTTTTTTATCTTAGAATTTTTAATTCTACTATGTTTAATTTTTTATTTGAGGCATTGTAGTATCACAATTGTTAAATAATAATAATAATAATAATAAAAATAATAATAATAATAATTATATTATCATTACATTGTATTATTATTATGACATTGTATTATTATTATTAGTGTTTTATTGTGATTATTATTATATTGTATTATTATTATTATTGTTATCATTTTTATTACATTGTATTATTATTATTGTTATTATTTTTATATTCATTATTATTATTATTACATTGTATTCTTTTCATTATTATTATTATTATTATTATAGTTTTTATTTTTTATTCTTGTCTCATATCAACATATTCCTATAAACAATAGCCTGAAAATGTGTGAGTTGTTTTCTGTCTGTTTGTTCCAGTTTTCATTTTGTTCTGTTTCTAATCAACTTTGGATTAAGCAAAAAGGCATTTTTGTCTCAGACAAAAAACATTATTGTTAATAATTTCTTTGTCTGTGATTTCATTTATTATTGAACTTTTATTAAATCTTAACAAGTTTTTGATATAATAGTTAATACCTTTAATCAATCTAGAAAACTGAATCATATATATTGACCATTAACGTTTATATGTTATTACTAAATGAGAAATAATAATTTACAAACAAAATCTGTCCAGAAATATATATTGCTTTTTGCAGCATATTCACATAAAAATTAAGATTATTACATTGTGTATATATTTATATTGTTAACCAGTTAATTGAAAAAAAGAAATCTGTGTTTTATTCAATTTATTATTGCTTTAGAACTAATAAATTTTCTGATTAATAAACATTAAAATTTACAAAAAGTTTGTTTTATTTACCATACATATTTGTTATTCTAAATACGGAAGTAAAAATGCTCTAAAAAGTTGAATATTCCATATCCACATCTTAAACATAAACTAAATAGCTAACGATCTCCGTTTTGATTGGAGAAGTTATCTTATTTGTTATTATCAAATTTTTAATACACCTGATTGTATTTCATTTAAGTTGCCTCTCTAGCAATGCAAGTTGAACAAAATTGTAAAAAAAGATAAAAACAACCTGTTCTAAATATTTCAGTATGACAAAGTGTGGGCAAGACAAAAACGCATTAAGAAGTACTGTAGTAGTAACAATGTTTGTATAGAACAAGATAAAACGTATAAAGCAATGGAACAAATAAAATGTAAAATCTGAATGTACGATTCAAACTTTTAATAAATAATTGAAGGATAAAATTTCTGAAGACTCAAAACTAAAATTAGCTCTAGTCAGAAATAAATTATTGCGTTGGATGTTCCAAAGTGCATTAATGGACAAGTGGTTAAACGCACACAAATACGGATTACAACGTCTCTTATTACCCAGGTTTGAAACCCATTCAAGTAGATCTAAGTGTAATAATGTAATATAATTTAAGAGTTTGATTGCTAAAGGTCAGTTGTTATCTATAGATGCTCAAGATTCCTCCACCATTTCTGACCATTCATCCTCGGTATAAGTAAAAGATCTTTGACTGATGTGTAAAACACCATTATCTAATCAAATCTAATATATTTGTTTTGCGTAAAACACCATTATCTAGTCAAATCCAATATATTTGTTTTACATTCAATATATCTAATGGGTTGCTTTTTCTGATTAATTTTTGAATTT
Source organism: Tegillarca granosa (assembly GCA_029721355.1). Lineage (NCBI taxonomy): Eukaryota > Metazoa > Mollusca > Bivalvia > Arcoida > Arcidae > Tegillarca > Tegillarca granosa. The sequence continues at coordinate 15,741,755 of CM056601.1, forward strand.
TTACGTCAGTTATTATTAACAAGAGTGAAATTTATAATACCAATTTTCAAATTTTGGTTTTTATATAATTGTGTCATAGCAATACAAACAAATCATGACAAAAACAATAAAATTGATCAGCTGTTTAATATCTATGTAATTTGATACAAGTTTTTTATTTGATTTCTAAAGGCATTACTTAGCCTTCAAATTTTTTCCATCAAAAAAAAAAAAAAAAAAAAAAAAAAAAAAAAACCCACACACAAAGACAATGTTTTCCACACAAACTCTAAGAGATATTGGTCAAGAAATTTGTTGGCAATACCAATTTTAATGCAAAAGAAAACTGCCAATCCCAAAGAAATCTCCAAAGTTTAGACTGTAAACTAATTTTAGGTCACAGAACTTAAGAACAACAAGCAAATTTATAGAATTTATGTCCCCCGCTTTCAAATGAAATAGACTTCTGTAATTGTAATGATATATGAGGGGTGAAATGGACAGTCCTAGCATAAAATGCAAAGAGAGAAATTGGAACTATAGTATATTGTTTGTTTTTCTCTCTTTTGGTGAAGCGAGGGATCAAAAGTCTTAAATGGTTAACTTTAAAATGACTGAAAACGATTTTCTATTTAAAGTCCCAGTGACCTTGACCTTTAGCTTAGCCACCCAAAAATCAAGCCAAAGCGAGTCCCTGTCATTAGCTACTTCATTGCAAAGTTTCATTAAAAATCTTGAATGGTTAACTTTTAACTTTTTATTTCTTAGGTATTCAATAAAACAAGTTCTTCATAATAAGTCTTTGTGTCACAACCTTGTTCGTCTTACTCTACAATTAGATTTAATAAAATTTATTACACCTAAAGCGAAATGGCTCATTCCAAAAACCAAGAAATGCCCTGTTTACCATTTTAATTTGAAGCATCATTTCCAAATAGCTTCTAATACTGTTACTGGATGGCAAAAACGTATTACACTAAACAGATTTAAATATCTACAGAACAGTGCACTCTCATACATATCTAAATGCCAGAAGAAATGTCTCTTCCTTTATTCTTTTAATGGCCTTATATCTGTGACTGAAATAACTATATATCATCAATCAAATCATCAGCATCAATGTTAACAGAAGATCTGCTGGATGTTGTTGATGCAGTCTTTCTTACACTGGATCGTTTTGCTGATGATATTAACCTGAAAACAGAAAGAAATACAACAATATGCAAGAAGTCCTCATGCGATCTGTGATGCTTAACAAAAGTTAAAACAATATTTGGATACTGAATGATAGCTCATCACTAAAACATATAAATAAACATGCAAATAGGTAACAATGAGAATAAAATTAAAAGAACAATTTTAAATATATCAGTAATATACAAACAAACTGTAAATTGGAATTTTTCCAGAAAGGATGTCAAACATATACAAGACTTTGATGATGTCATACTTAAGACAGAATTTTGGATGTACATGTAACTGGATTTGATGGCATTATACCTACCACATTGTTTGACTATTTTGTTCATATTCAGTGTTGATGATTTAACTACATTTGGAATTCGAAGTTTTTATGGTGTCATTTCAAACTATTTTGATGATGTCATTGTTACGTAGTATTGAACTCTTGCATCAATCACCAAGGTAATATTGTTGTTTATATTGCCATAAATGCACAATACGTTAAATTTAGCAAAATGGTTAGACCAACAAGATGTCAATTTAGGAAACACTGCTTTTGATGATGTCATACTGACAAAATGTTTTCATGATGTCATACCAAACAGTGTTTCTCTCAAGATGGCACTTTTGGTATTAATACAATTTTAAGTATCATACTTACAAAGCGATTACATGATGTCATATCTACCAAGTGTAACGTTCAATTTTTCACTTTTGGTAACACTGATGTTGAATGTTGTATATTTTCAGGATATAAAACCTACCCCACATTAGACTCTCTAGATAGTAGTTCTTTGAACACTGGTTTTGATGATTTTAAATGTTTTTTTGGAAGTCATACCTACCCAGTATTAGCCTCTCCAGATGGCACTTTGGGTAACTGGTTTTGACGATTTCAAATGTTTTTTTAGGATGTCATACCTACCCAGTATTAGACTCTCCAGATGGCACTTTGGGTAACACTGGTTTTGACGATTTTAAATGTTTTTTTAGGATGTCATACCTACCCAGTATTAGACTCTCCAGATGGCACTTTGGGTAACACTGGTTTATTTGATGATTTCAAATGTTTTTTTTGGACGTCATACCTACCCAGTATTAGACTCTCCAGATTGCACTTTGGGTAACACTGGCTTTGAAGGTGTTTGCTTTTTGTTTCCTCCTCGTTGTCTTTGAGGTCTGAAGTCAAAGAATAAAATGTTGTTATTATGATTGTTAACAAAATTCAGAGGAAAATATTTAAACAACCTTAGTTTTTAACAAGTCTCTAAACATCTAGGTACACATCATTCATTTCATCAGAGTTTTGAAATTTCAAAGTCTAAAGTATCCTTCCAAATAAATACTTGGGTAAAATTTATATAAAAAAGTCAATGTTTTGCCAATGTACAAACTTTTTGGGTTCCTCTGAGTTAAATAAGTACATTGAAGACTGTTGAAGTTGTTGTATTGTTGTTTCATGTCGCATCAGCAATTTTTACAGAGCAAGATCACTATGGATTAATCTAAAAACAAGTTCCTGTATGTGTGTGGCGTGCGAGTTTGTATCATGGCCTGCCATGTTCTAGCGTGCATTACAGAGCTTAAAGTTTTGCCATAAAGAGTCAGAATACCACAGAAAAGCACACCACTCCCTAAAGAGTCAAGAATCCTGGTACCCGAAAGCCAGTCGATATCATTTATAATGGTGAACTCCAAGTCTTAAGTAAAATAAAGCATCTAAATCACATTAAAATTTATACTTTTTTTATATTTTTAAAGACACTTTTAGTACGGAATCTCACACGAATTAAAGATTTGATTCTGTTTTTTATGTTTATAGATCATACTTCAAACATGAGCTGTTTAAAAAATCAATGTTAAACACAAATATTGGCATCAGTGTAAAATTAAATGGTGTATGATTTTTAATCATTTAATAAAAAATTCACACACTTATCCCTAATTAACCCTGAATTTTAACAATTTCAAGATCACACAAAGTGTCAATACAAAATTAAAGGTGTATATTTTTTATACTTCAAAATTATTGAATATAAATTTATAAACTTATACCTTATTAAAAACCCTTATTTTAATGATTCCTAGGTGACACATTTCCAAACTGAGCAACATAAAAATTTAGTAATATTTATCAATACTTACCTCTTCACTACTTTCCCTTTTTTACCTGACTCTTCCTCTTCTTCCTCCAACACAGGAGAGTCATCATCTGCTGGATTAACTACCTTTGTCCTCCCGCGCTTACTTTGTGTAGGTTTCTAGAATAAACAATTCACACGGAATATGTTATAGATCAATCAAGCTGGAAATCCATGTGTGTGATAACATACACATAGCAAAGAATGCAAAAAACAAAACCAAAAGAAAAATAAAAAAAGAGCACTCACTACACGTATGTTTTCACTGTCATACTCACAAGCATACTGAACACAGAATCTCTCACATTCTAAGTTTGAAAATCCCTCTGATGCAGATCTTAATGTGTGAGAAATTTTATCATCTAGTTTGATAAAAGTGGGCGTTTTCTCTTCTCAACCATCTTTGAACAAAGACACAATAAAGGGAGAAAAATATTGACTTGGGAGAAAATACCACTTTGCTAAGACATCTCCCCCAGCCACCCCCCAACACACACACACACACACACACACACACACATATATGCATGTGTGTGAGTGTTTGTGTGTATGTGTGTAGTTAGATAAAAAATAAAATGAAATGAAACAAGATAAAAATAAAAACATACAAACTGTATAATAAATATGAGTTCCAACTTTCAATTTTTTTTTTTTTTTTTTTTTTTTTTTTTTTTTTTTTTTTTTTTTTTTGAAATAATGAATTACATTTTAAAATATAAAAATCAGTTTTCAAATTTAATTCTTATTTCTTTAAAATAAAAGATTATTAAGAAGTATGTAAAAATGTAAAATAATCTTACTGTTTCATCATCTGTAGTGTCATCATCACTGTAAATAATTAAAGAAATATTGTTACTTTTTGTGCCATTGTTTTTATAGTTTTTTATTGAACAATTATAGTAATTTTTATCTGTGCCCCCTTTGGTGGGTGTAACAGCAAATATGTTTTTTACAGAAATTTGGGAGAAAAATACATTTTAGTGGGGATTGGTTTTCTAAAAATGTTCTGTACCACTGAATATCTGTTCAGAATGGAACAATTTTGGCACTATGGGAAAGGAAAGGTCCTTTAAAGTTTGCATATACCTTGTAATATATGACCAAGTACATAAGTGTAGGTGTAATTATAACTCAATTAAGCGCGTGTAAAATTATAATTGCAAGAAATCTCTATACATTAATATTTTATGTAAATCAATGATGTACATAGGTGGTTTTTAGCTTAAAAAATGAAACAGTGTTAAAACATTTTAAAAGGTCTTAAACATATCTTAAGAAACCTTAATATATCTTAAAATATATTTTAAAGTGACCTTAAACGTATTCTAAAGAAACCTTAATAATATTCTAGGGGGATCTTAAACAAATCTAAAGAGATCTTAAACACATCTTAAAGAGATCTTAAACAAATCTTAAAGAGATCTTAAACAAATCTTAAAGAGACCTTAACATATCTTAAAGAGACCTTAAACATATCTTAAAGAGATCTTAACACAAATCTTAAAGAGATCTTAAACCTATCTTAAAGAGATCTTAAACATATTTGGAACCTTAAATATCCATGTATCTTAAAGGGACCATAAATATATCTTCAAAAGGCCTGCAACATATCTTAAACAGACCTTACACATTGCGAGATAAAAAGGAAAAAAAAAACCATATTCAACCTGAAATCACAGCTTTATGCATATTGCATAAACAAATTTCAAAAAAAACTTAAGCTGGTCACATGTTGATATAAGTGAGATATTTTATTTAGACTGGGACAATTAAGCTACATTCTATATATCCTACATCAAACAATAACATTGTGCATGCACTTTTATTTATATTTCATATACCCAAACACTATAGTTTTGTTTACCATCCTTAAAGTTTCACATATTGATAATAGACTAGAAGCTGTCCTGAGCAGTAACTGAACCACGAGCAGTGTGAAACACTATCACTTGTATATTTTAGATGTAGAAGCTCTCTTTTTCTCAAGGTCTCGGGTTGCCCTGATCTACAATAAATCACAAATGGTTTATTCATACCTTGGCGTTAAATTTCCACCTTCTCCATCACTGCCAGAGTTATGCTGCCTTTTATTTGTTTTCTTGTGTTTTGATTGGATACTGCTTTGTTGTGATGTTCCACTTTTTGGTGCTAATGAAGAAAAGAAAAGAGATTGCATAGTTTCATGTGTATTTTATTTTGATACCTTTCTCTTTATTTGCAATGACCATTTTCCAAAGATGTGAAATTAAAAGTACACAAATATTTTGAAATGATGTTACTTGTGGAAATTAATTGAGGTGAAAGTTTCACGTTTCAGTATATTAACATGCCATGTAATTATTCGTGATATACAGTAATTTATCATTTTACATCATCATTTTCCGAAAAAGTCACATATTTATACAACGAACCTCAAAATATCAGCAACTTTCTAAATGATACAAGAAAAACTTAAAAACTAAGCCACATTTCTGGAGAGAAAGTTAGATATTACTATTCATAATTAAAACAACCATTTTTTAATACTCTAAAATATTTGAAAATCTCTGGCAACTAATGTCTCCAATAAAAGGGACTTTTGATCAACACTGCAAGTATTTCTGACAACTGTAAACTTGGAATGGTTTCGCAAATTCACAAGAGTAATTAGACATTAAAATAAATTTAATATTATTCACTAGCATTTGCAATTACTATTAACCGACAACATGAAAGTTTCGAAATAACTAAAATGTTGCCTTTTGCGCAAGTTAAAAATGCAAATTAAATTCCCCTATTTAAAGTTAGGATCATTACTTCTTTCTACATCGATTTACAGAGACCTCCTTGGTTGCCTAGTGGTAAAGCATCTGATTTGAGATTGGGATGTCGGTTGTTTGAACCTTGGCTGATTCATTCATAAAAACTAAAATTTGATACTACTTTCTTGTTTGGTCAAGGCATAAGAAATATATTCTAAATAAAAGAGTGGTATGCTTGTCTGCAGCATATTAATTGTGGGCTAGAACTTTGACAAAATATCAATCTGAGTGTGTGCTAGCACAAGGCAGAGGTGTGTTCAAGTTACTGGTTGCTTTCCACAGCACTCATGCATACAATTTTTATGTCTATTGAACAGAGGCGAGTACTCACGTTTAAAATAACTCATCATAATCATCTAGATGTTTTAAAAATAACCCCCCTTAGATTTAGACACCGACACTCGACTGGAGAGAAAATGTCAAAATACAAATTAAATCGGGCAACTGCATATAATTTTTAATTAATCATATGATTCAAATTCCTTCTAGAAAGAAACCATACCCTTGGACTGACATATGAATTGAAATGCATCCTGGTTTCAGAATTTATTTAAGCCATTTCTTACAAACTTTGTCCGAGGGATGCCATCTTGGATCTAAGGCGAACAACCTTAAAATATTAATAGCAGTAGCATGCTTGGCTCACGCACACAGTCATTCCTGAAAGGCTTGAAGTCATTGCACAAGCGTACATAGTGTATCTAGAATGGGCCTCAGACCACAATACACAATAACACATTGCAAACATGCACACACTTGTTTTTCAATTAATCCTTAGAAATAATAAACTTGTTCTCATATCAAATAGTTGAAAAAATTGCTGATGGGTTGTTAAACAACATTAATACCAACCAACCAATCCAATCAATTGTAATCATGTTTCAAATATCAATTTCTGAATTTAATATCAAAATGGTAAAGTAACTCACATGACTCTTCACTATTTCTTATGACACCATTAGCCACTAAAACAAATAAAAGCAAACATTCATATTAAACACTTTAAATCCATTATTTATTACTTATATCATGGTTTTCTATTCATTTCTTTCCGGTTTATTATAATGTGTTATAAGTGTAATTTTGAAAGTGTCATTACTGACAAATTCACAATTCATATAATATTTAATGATCCTATACGCTGAAGAAAAAATTCCCTTTCCAATTGCACAGTTGTTTGATACAAAGAAAAGATAAAAATAACATATGCATACAAAAGCTAATGTTCATTTCTATCTGTTAAATCTGTCTCTCCTCTATGGGTATGTTTATACATATTATATATATAATTATATTGCATTACATCATGGTCTAAGGGAGATAATAAGGCCTCAAACATAGGATTCAGCTATAGATGCCTGGGTTTCTTTAACTGCATAGGTTCGCATCCTACTCATTTCAATGTTCTGTTATTTTTAAACAAGACATATTGTTCGGCTGTCCTTACCAGTTTTTGTTTCTCATAATTAGTTCTATGTACAGTAGAAACTTTAGATAAAAATCACCCTTGGAATTAAAAACATACAACCAGGTGGTTTCACTGGAGGCATGGTTTTATAATTAGAGTTGATTCACTGTACATTAATACAGTAAAACCTGTCTACAAAGGCCACTTGAGGGACTGGCTAAAAGTGGCCTTTGTTTACAGGTGACCTTTGCAGACAGGGTTGATA